>JAODVP010027931.1:0-15909 GCA_025400035.1 Tetradonia laticeps
TTAGTATTATTCATCGTATAAAACCAAAAATCCATAATATATGCAATTATATGTAAGAAAGTTTTTTGTTTAGTTTAAGTGCTGGTGCTTTGAATTAGCTATTATGATATAAATAATATACTCGTCAAATCCAATATTTTTATTATTATTATAATGACCTGACCGGTTTCGAGTATTTTTCAGTCATAATCATAGGTCATTTGTAGCTTTTTGAGATGTTTGAGATCTCGTTTGATATATGTATAAATGTCAAGAATGAATAATAATAATAAATAATAATACCTTAGCTATATTATAAGTTTAGTTTTGGTTATCAGGACTGGGGTATCCGTTAGTATCAAATTCGCTGACGTAACAATCTTTCAGGATGGTTATGAACCAATCAAAATTAAACTCATCCATGTAAATTTTAGCCACAAGCTCCATTGTCGTTATTTGTATGCTGTTATGACGATTTTCAAGGACTAATTTCACCTAATTGAACCTTTTAGGCGGCGACATAGTCAATTCTTGGAGTCTTTTCTTAGTATTCAGTATAGTGTCCTGAATATCAGGCTGACTTGATGTTTTTTCTTTTGGAGTAGACCCCTATCTAGATGTATTCCTAGATTTAAATATTTAAATTAATCAATTCCAATTATTTTTTTATATGTTTATTGCCAACTAGTTTCGGCTACATACTAGCCATCATCAGGGCGACAAAGAAAATTATATTGAAGAAAAGTATAATTTTGATTGATTGAATATTTAGATATTTGTTTTATGTAGGTGTCGTTTACTTTGATAGGTGGGCGGCAGGTGAGTTTTCGTAACGTAAAACTTATTTGAGATGATTTCATTTCATTTAGTTTTAGCATGCAATTATGGATGATGCGCAGATCAATTTTGCTGGCTAGGATGGCAGTATCGTTTGCAAAGGTTGTCGTTACAATATATTTTTCATTTAAAGGTAACAATAAGTTCGATTAACCATATGTGGAGTTGCAATTCGCTGTCGAGTGCTCACGTGGTGATTCTAAGTAGCAAGTAAAACTTGGCGACGAATTGATATATAATTATAGTTTGATATTGAAGTAATCAAATCCAATTCTTATATTTTAATTATTTTTATTTTATTTCTTCCGACCGGTTTCGATCAATTTTATGATCATCTTCAGGGAATTAATGTTGTAGTGAATTATGTTTAACGTATGTCTGTCTGTTTTGTAACATATGTCATATTTGGTGATTATTGTGTTAATTAATAAATAATTGCTTTATTAACATGAATTATCAGAACGTGTGATGTGGTGCTGGCTACTGGCTGGAACGATTTTAACGGTGACTTATTAGCTCCGTGGTTTTAGCAGAAGTGTCGCGATCGCGCACTTCGAACACTCGAACTATATAGTCACAATCAATCAATTAACGGTCATTGGTAGAGGGATTAGTTTTTCACGCTTCTTTTAAAAGCACTTGGTGAGGTATGAATGGTGACAACCTTGACTTGGCTATCCTGGTCTGGGTGGAGCTCCAAGATTCGAGCAAGGTTCCACTTGAGAGATGGCTGTTTTGCGTCTTGTACTAGTACGAACTTCCAACTTGAAGACTGGGAGTGAAATTTCGCTATTTTGGTCTTTGCTGGAGTGTGTAGATACTAAATGGTCCACCGTTGGCAGAAGTTCTGCACTTATAAATATATTAAAGACTTACCAAGACATCACTAGGGCACTACTGGATATGATTAGAACAATTTGGCACTTGTAGGGATCAACTAGTTGAATCAAAAACTTATTAGTGGCGGTTTTAAATTTTATACTAGAAATCCCTTCCTTATTTTCCCTCCAGAACCTTCTAGAGTCTTCCACGTGGGATCCACAAGTTGTCACGAATCGCTCTATGCTTGAATAAACAAAGCATTGTATATTTATTACAGTGCCTCTTAACCACTAAATGCACTTAAGGGCCGAGGAATAATTACTGCATTTTAGTCTCCGCTTATCTTTTTGGGATGACTCTACGACATAATATCGCACCTGCTCAATTACCCTTCACACGACTTTCCATTAAATACAAAGTATGTAATTCTCACTTGCAAAATATGACTCGTCTGGATTCCAGTGCAGCCCTAATGTCATTAAATTTTCCTGCTGCGAGTTATGACATAAATCGCTGTTAAGTGCGTCTGTATTACCGATCGCACAGACTTTTTCATCTTATTTTGTAATGGAACTCCGAAGTCGTATTATTGTATTATTTGAATAGCTTCCCCTACGAGGGATGATTTGTAATCTGACGAATTGTCACTATGTATTAATGTGCCGAATGTGGCCTCCATGGCGCATTGGTTAGTAGTACCACAGTAACGAACAACCAGCGCCAGCAAGGTGACACGGGTTCAAGTCCTGAGTCAGCCAAACTGGTGTTGGACAAGGCGTCTACGGGGGTCGCCAGGGGGGAAAGTACGGTCCTCGCGAGATTCTATTCCGAGGGTGGTTGCAGTACTCCTCCTGTAGGAAATTAGTACAAAAAAGGCCCTCCCGTCTTAAAAAAATGTTATGAAACAATTCCTATGACCATATGTGCGATTTCTACTTGCCATCGAGCGCGTACGTGGTGATTTTGAGTAGCAAGTAAAACTTGCCGACGAAATCAGATACTTTTTTTTTTTGTTTCGGGGAGGTGGAAATCTGGTGGATGCCCTAACGCCATCACGCGGGGAAGGCTGTGGGCACCACTTCAGAGTTCTGCGATGTCTAGTGCAGCAACTGCGGGTTTGTAAAGTTGTAAGGCCATGGCATGACGACCATGACCTACCACGCTAAAACCACCCCCGCGGGTTACATGTATTCCAGGGCAGGAACTGTGCCCTGTAGCGTATGACTACTACCCTGGTAGCCTGGACTGGCAAGGTCCGCGTTATTATTATTATAGTCTTCCTTTAGTCGCCTCTTTCGACAGGCAGAAGATACCGTGGTGTTATTCTAAAGGCCCACAACTACAGGGCAAATATTATCAGATACTAGTGAGCGTATAACGTGGTACTGGCTGCTCGAACCTTCTCCCTTTCCTTTGTTCGGTATAAACAATTATCGTTGAAGATGACGATATATCTTCAGATTTAAAGTGGAGCGTTTTATTTGATGTGCTTACTCCATTGGTGCAGTGCCGGTATTCCCCTTCTTTTTTGTTTGTAATTACTCTCGAAATTCTGCCGTCTGATATTTGAAAACTTTAAAAAAAATTCTTTTCTTTATAGCCGGACAAAACATATTGCCGAGACTTTCATCTTTTAGATGGTATGGTAGGGTAGTGTCTTGTTTTTTCCTTAACATTTATTAACCCAAATAGATATACGGATTGCAGATTAAAGTCACATAAATCCCAGTATGCTGAAATTTATTATTTATTTATTAACAACGTTGAAGTTTTTCCTAGAAATTTACTTCCTTTGGAAATTGTATACTATTCCCTTTATTTTTCTTAAGTTTTTATCTAAATTTCGTTCATTACAACCCTTTTTCTGTTTTTATCGGGTACGTATTGTTTTTCGAAATATTTGTTATTATTATCTGGCATCGTTACAATTTTGATCAATATTGGATCATTCGCTAGCGTAAGATATTCTGAAAAGCAATTCAGTCTCCTTCCATGTCGGAATCAGATCCAAGAACTAAAATGCAACAAATTCATAAGCAATAATAATAATAGGAGCACTGAATTGTAAGAAAACAATTTCAATAACTTCTTATCATACAATGATTTACTATCATTGTAGAATCTAGCCATTGTCAAATTAAATAATTAAATTTCATTTATTTACTAATAAACTGTAAATTTACTGCTAATGAGTTGTTCTATTGACACCGAATCAGCTGAAATATATAAGTGCGCATCCAAGAATGGATTCAGTTGATGTGGTGGGGGTTACGCCAGTGGTACATGCCATCAAATGAGAATGTATGATTTGGCAGTTACGCCAACTTACTGCCATATGCGAATTCTTTTATATAAATTGCAAATAATGTCAACCGTCGCCTTGATTTGACACCAGAGGTTGCTAATAAGCTGAAAAACACGATTCTGAAAAATTATGGCAAAGGCCACTTTTGCTTTACACGTCTCATTTTAAGTTTGCTGATTTTGTCGAAAGGTTGTGCGACATCAAGGAGTATACCGTGTTGTACCTATGGAATAGGCCTTCTTTTCAAGCGCCGACTGTAGGGTTTCAATTTGAAATTTATTTTCTGCGTGATATTCTTATTTATGAAGTGGCTGTCTTCTGACTTGATAGTGCTGCAGCCAAAGAAAATGTTAACGAAAACACTGCATTGCTTCAATTAGCGGCTTTGCCAGTCGCACTTTTGCACTCTAATCGAAAAGCTGAGCATTTTAATCGCCGATGTATTATTCCTCCACAAAAGAAGCATTTTGGTGAAGTAAAAGGGGCAGTAGCCACAACATGAGATTAACTGTACGACGATCCTGACTGGGTTGATTTTCTATACCGGTATTATTTCACTATCCTTCTGAGTATTCTAAAGGCCGTGCTTTTATTTTGATTGAAGTTGGACCGGCAATGGAGGCCAATCTGGTAGCTGGAGTCTCTTATTCGGTAGCAAGTTACAATCTTATATTAGTAGACGTACTTCGCGTACATAGTAGGGGTGTCAATTTCGGGCCAAAATGTGGATTTCGCGGATCGGGATTCAATTTATTGAAATTCCAGGATCAATCCCGGGTGTTAGACCTTTGGTATATGATAACAAATACCTATAATACAATTAATACATTTAATAAAAAAACTTTTATTTTATACTTATGATTAAATTCATATGAAAAACAGTTTCTCTAAACTATCGGCTATAAATTATAATAACAACTTGAATAACAATAATACAATTAAACCTAATAGGATTAAAATATTAAGAGAAAAAAAACAGATAGGGTGTAATAAATTCATCACTTTGTATTATAGGATTAAATTGACAAGATAAAAATCTTTTAAATCATTAGCCTAAAAATCATGTTTATTTTTTGAAGGAATTAAAATTATAGTGTAAAAAACTAAAGTGTCTAAGACGACATCTCCTAATTTCGACCGGATTTTAGTGCAAACGGAGCCCGCAGAAGTTAATGCCCTTTCGGCTTCAGCGCTTGTTGGAGGAATAGTAATTTAAGATTTCAATGCTAACTCCAAATGCCATCATTTTCATAGAGAAGCATTTCTTGGCGTAATGTCTTTTGAAGGTTCATCTTTACCTTACTTCTCGTAGCCGTACGTGGTTCTATTCCTTCCGTTTTATTTAACGCCGCTTGCAACCTATCCTTCACGTCCTCCAAAATCAGATGAATTATATATTATGTATCTTCGATGGCGTCATCACATACATTTTTTGATAATCTCACTATAATACTTTTTCTTTTTGGAATGGCAAATAACTGATCTTCTTCGGTATCGTCTGGATTACAGAAATAACGTATCTCTTCGACACAAAGCTTCTACCGCGATTTTACAGGGTTTAAGAGCTTGAACAAATAATTATTTGTCTACAATCAGATCACTTTTTAAATCAATTATTGCTTTCTTTTTGCAGTTATCTGAAAGCATAAAGCGCTCTAACATTATTAGCAAGTTACTCCATCTGGTTAGACAAACCAAAATTAATTTCAATACCTTCCAATGCTCAGATCTTACATACTTTTGCAAGATATAATTTTTTAAATGCGACTTCCGCAATGTTCTATGAACATTTCGCACTGTGGCGGTGGTTGCATTGATTTCATAATTTAAGATGATCTTCTTCGCGAAATTCCTAATTCACTACTCCGTCGTCATCGTCCACATCATCACTTTCTTCTTCATCATTATCTACCTTAATATTATTTTTATAAGGAGCGTCTATGACTGCTAGCATGGGCAATACACAACTATTGGTTAGGTGCAATGTGTTCCAACTTGCTTGCTCCGTCAGTAATTATACATACTACGTCTTCGGCCAGATTTACATTGTGTTCGGCTAGATGCTTTTTCAATAACTGAACACAAATTTCAGCTGTTAAAAACTTCTTAAATAATATAACGAGATTTACGTACTGCTTATTTGATGATGACGTCTATGTACGTACCAAGTTGAAGTAAATCTAATGAACTCCGTTTTTTGTTAGTCTATTTGCTTAATAATATTTGCACGAATTTTCTTGCTGTACATTATGAAATTGGAAGTAATTGTAGTTCTGGAAGCAGGTACTTTAAAGTCTTTTGCGTCTAATAAGTGCAGTAAATCCTGGGATTTTACAAATTTTGAAAATGCTAATGGGATCAGGGTCAAAAAATGAGCAGCGATTAATATAGACGCACTACTTGATTCAGCATGCGCGCAGCTTCTATCATTAACATATATATCTTTAAATTTTATGTGCATTGAATTAACGTCGAATTTTGATGTTTTAATATGTACTTTCTTGCTGTACTAGGCCGTGAATGAATATTAACTCTCAAGGCAGTAGAATTGTAACCGTTTCTCAATTGTCCTGTAAAGATATGCCTAGATACTCTCTATTCCGCTTGGTTGCCGCGTACTTTATATGTAAGTATGTAAATTCACTGGCTAGATGCGGCAGGATGCATGCATATGTGGGTAAAAGGTAATTTTAGCCATATTTTTTTGAAAAGTTAAAGAGAAATTTCAATGGTAAATCGGGGAATTACTCCGAGTAATTTGATATAAAGGACGTATGGTGTTCGAGGTTACCGAGTTATTACAATTTCTTTTGGAATTGGATAGCGCAAGGATAGTGACCTCGGTGGCGCATTGGTTAGTACTGCCGAACAACTGGTGCGCTCCAGCATGGAGATGCAGGATGAACAAGTCCTGCATCTGCCAAAACTGGTGTTGGACAATGCGTTTAGGGGGTCGCCAGGGGAGAAAGTACGGTCCTCGGAAAAATTCTTGTTCGGGGGTGGTTATAGTACTCCTCCTGCGAGGGACTTAGTACAATAGGTTTCTGTTGACGGTGACTTATTTGCAGAAGTGTCGCAATCGCGCACTTCGAACACTATAAAGTCATAATCAATCAATTAACTGTCATTCGTAGAGGGATTATTTTTGTCATATTTCTTTTAAAAAATACTTGATGAGGTGTGAATGGTGACAACCCTGACTTGCCTATGCTGGTCTGGGTGGAGCTCCAACATTTGAGTAAGGTTCCACGTGAGAGATGGCTTGTTTGAGTTGAACAAGGACCAAACGTCCAACTTGAAGACTGGGAGTGGAGCTTCGCTGTTTTGGTCTTCGCTGGAATGTGTGTAGATACTAAGTGGTCCACCGTTGTCAGAAGTTCTGTACTGGGCGCCCATTGAGGAAGTGACCAGGGTTGAAAGCGATTTAGCACGTAATAGTGGTCAATTCATAGAATCCTTTAAGATTATATTTGCAAGTCTTAACCCTAACCTCCCAGAGTCCACGAAAGTGTATTGAGTGGGAAGGTCCGAATATCCAAATAATACCACAAGTGGCCATTGCAGTACTGATCTTATAGTTGTCAAATAAAAGAGTTTCAATCATTTATTTCAAACAATTATCCGTGCAAACAAACTTTTTTCCCCTTACATGACGACGTACGGTATGGTTTAAACTCGTCGCGCTAAGGATCTGCGCAATGCAGCTGGAAATGCTTCAGTGATCAAGTCTGAGACTACCTGAATATGCACAGCCTTAGTTGTGAAGCATATGAACAATGCTATGCCAGATATTAAATGATAGCTATAAGTAAGACGTGATTTAGGTAATATTAGGAGAGCCTTGTTGATGGTTTTACCCTAAAACAGATGACACAATTCCAGATGGTTGTCTTTTAATGGCCAACAATTCTGTCTGATACTACTTAAAAGTAATTGAGGGCCTGAATGACCTAAAGGCTGAACCTTGAACAGTGGTTTCTAAGACGTGTGATTATAGGGGACGCTTATGCCCGGTTACTGAAGTCACTAGTTAAAGCGTCATTTGTTATTGGTTGCATAAAGTTATCTTTAGGATAAACGGCGTTTAACTCTGTTCGTTTCTGAGTACTTTACGAACAGCTCGACAACTGTTGGACCAATAAGATGTTTTTCTGCTGCCGGTAGATGGGGCTTATTATATTAATATACGTAAAATTACTTTTATTGCCTAAATTTTAAAATTAACTTCTCGTTTTAATTTTTTAAACATTTATATAGAAGGAAAATAAGCCGCTTTATATTAATTCTTGCATAAACATAATTAATATTACAATATTTTGTTAACGTCCTCTGTGTTACTGGTGTTTATCTTACTGTGATATCAGTATTGTACAATAAATATATAATAGGGTAGCGGACATGTGCAGTGCACATGTGCAATGATGCTATTGTTTGCGCCATAAACATATATTTCTTCATATATTGATTCCAATTACATTTGGAAATCTAGCAATTCTATAAAACCGAGCCTTCACTTCTCTCAAATCTTCATAGCTTGGCATGAATATATAATTTCTAGCTAGTTTGGCTATTTCCTTGCTTACTTTATAAACTGCTCGTGAGACAGTGGTTTTATGATTATATCATCACCAATTACTATTTGAAATGTACGTGTAGCGTAAAATCGCACGGTGATGAATATTCGCTCCAATACTGACAAAGTATATTTGCGATGTGTTATGGGAGCTAAAGAAGATCTAATAAGATCACTCAGGTGTACCACAGTGTTTTTATTAAAGTGATACCTCATTTGAAATTCTTCATCTGAGAACATTTCAAACGGGTTTCTCCTGTATCGCAAATTTCTGGACACTGATATATTAGAAATAAATGCAGTGCTTCTGAATAAGACTCGGATGAGCTGCTGGTATAAATAATGTTATTATTCATTGTCGGATGAGGTGGATTTAGGAATAACCTGAAAAGCTGTCAACTAATGTTATGGAACCGATAAACGGCACAAAACGTCCAGTTAAGTTGAACTCAGTTTGAACTGAGTTTAATTTGCGATGTGTTGCTCGGAAACGCAGATGTCGAAGTTATCGGACATAGCGTTAATGAACAGATAAACTACGGTAGCAAATACCTCAGAAACCGGGCATGAGTCCCCCATCTTAACTCAGAATTTTTATAGGCATCCACCAACGTAAGTAGTATTCCTGTACTTAATTCTTGATAGTTTGGTTGTTTGCACTTTGGATTGTATTCAATTCATGTATGATACTCGTCAAATCCAATATTTTATTTATTAATCAAACCTGACCAGTTTCGACTTAATTCGTCATAATCCTAGGTTTTTTATGGTTTTTGAAGTTTAGGATGTAAATGACATTTACATCATATATGAATTACTTAATTCTTGTTTGAATGTTACTGCTTGAATATCTACAGAGGTGTCATACAATTTTAGGGTTCCTTGATCGCGTTTCTTGATCGCGTTCCAAAAGAACGTATTAATCGTGAGTAGTTGGAAAATCAACTACGGTATATCTAACTGATTGTAAATTATAAACTGAGGCCACTTAGCCCTTTCTGTTTTAACGACTAACGGCCGTGCCACAAATTGTTCAATATCGATGGGATTATGCCTCTAAATATCAGATAGGTTGGATTGTCCATTAAGCGTACATGTGCCCAGCGTCCGTCAGGAAATAATTAAAATAATTTTTTGCACTCTATTTGTCACAAAAATATGTTCACCGATACCTTTTTAATTATTTTGGCAAGCGTGTATGCCACACACAGCTGTCGTGACAAATTTAGTCGGTGCTACCTTAGATTTTGTGCACAATACAAAACATATAACTTTACCGTGTTCATCAGTAGTAGCAGGCCCCGTAAGTCTTCGTAGATACCTCAGCAAATCCGTGTATTTGCACATAACTGGCACTTTCACGGCATGCATCGCGGAACTTAATTTTTTCTAACGTTTATAAGTCGATTTAATAAGTTATCCACGTCCGTTTTATTTCATCCGATACTGGAGAGGGACCCTCGATCGATATTCTCTTGCCACAGCTCCTGTAACAGAATTTTTATCATTATTATTAAGGGGCTAAGAGACGAAATGGATTATAGATCTTGCTAACGTGCTATAATATTGAGCGTTTCATTGCGTTGGTTTGTGTCTCAAGTTTCATAGTATAATAATGTCACGGTCTAGGATTTTAAGGTTTCGTAACAATGTAAATCGCTTGGCATTTACTGTGACTGGCCAATGTTAAACAATCGAACAACATATCAAAAATAGCAAACTCATTTATTAATAAAAGCGAATAGAAATGTTTATAAAAATTATAATTATTAAAGACTCACCATGACTCTTAGGCCACTACTGCTAACTAGTTGAATCAAAAACTGATTAACTTCTGCCCTTATTGGGGCCGGTTTTAAATTTTATACTAGAAATCCCTTCCTTATTTTCCCTCCAGAACCTTCTAGAGTCTTGCGCGTGGGATCCACAAGTTGTTACGAATCGCTTTAATTATGCTTACCTAAACAAAATATTGTATATTTATGATGGTGCCTCTTAACCAGTAAATGCACTTAAGATCTAAGGAATAATTACAGCATTTCAGTCTCAGATTATCTTTTTGGGATGACTCTATGATATAATATCGCACCTGCTTCATTACCCTTGGCACGACTTTCCATTAAATACAGACTCGGTGTGGTGGTGAGAGGTAAATTGTAATGCGTAGTCGTGTGGTCACATTTGTTGACCTTGCTCATGTGACATAAATTTATGTATTCTTGCATGAATTTATTATCACATTCTCTAAGATTTTTTTTTGTTGTTCTCTAGTCTGCGTTGCATAAGATGTTTAATAATGCTCCATCGTAGGAATTACCTAATCTGTTAATTTTTCCTTTAAGTGATATGGCTACGCTAAATCTGCCGTTCCTGCCGCGAGTTTCTACTCGCCATCGAGCGCTTACGTGGTGATTTTGAGTAGCAAGTAAAACTTGCCGAGAAATTGATAATTGCTTTATTATGTATTATCAGATACTAGTGAACGTATAACGTGGTACTGGCTGCCGACTGGAAAGACTTTGACAGTGACTTATTTGGTCGGTAGTTTCAGCAGAGTGGTCGCGATCGCGCAACTTGAACCCTCTCCCTTTCATTCGCTACACGCAGTTGTCAATCAAGATGTCGATATTTCTTCGGATTTAAAGTGTGGAGTTTTATTTCATATACTGTGCTTACTCCTTTGGTCCAGTGCAGCTGTTCCCCCGTCTTTTTTGTTTGCAATAACTCTCGAAATCCTGCCTCTGATATTTGGAAAACTTAAAAAAATCTTTCCATGGTCGGACAAAGCATATTTCCGAGATTTTGACTTCTAGATGGTATAGTAGAATAGCGTCTTGTTTTTCCCTTAACATTTATTAACCCAAATAGACATGCGGTTTGCAGATTAAAAACACCTAAATCCACGCATTAACAATATTGACCTTCTAGAATCCTACTTCCTGTGGAAGTGATATACTCGATACCATGATTTCGCCTTCTGTTTTTGTCAGGTACTTGTTTTTCGAAATATTTGTTATTATTACCTGGCAATCTCAACATCGTAAGCATTTTCATCAATGTCGGTGTCAGTAACCAATTATCATTCGCTAGCGGAAGATATGCTGAAAAGAAGCTATTTCGTCTCCTTCCACTTCAGAATCAGACCAAGAACTAAAATTCAACAAATTCATAAGCAATAATAATAACAGGAGCCCTGTATGATAAAAAAAACAATTACAATAACTACTTACTATACAAGAGCATATTATTATCATTGTAGAATCTAAGCATTTTGAAATTAAACAATTAAATTTTATTTACTACTAAACTAAAATTACTATTACAGAGTTGTTGTATTGACACCGAATCAGCTGAAATATATAAATGCGGATCTAAGAATCGATTCAGCTGATGTGGTGTGGGTTACGCCAGTGTTGCATGCCGTCAAAGTAGAATGTATGATTTGGTAGTTGTGCCAACTTACTGCCATATGCGGATTCTTTTATAGAAATTACAAGTAATGTCAACCGTCGCCTTGATTTAGCACCAAAAGTTGCTAATACGCTAAAAACACGACTCCGAAAAATTATAGCATAGGCTTTTGCTTTACACGCCTCATTTTAAGTTGGTAATCCATTGTGGTTAATTTTGTCGTAGGCGCGCGCTACATCAAGGAATATACCGTGTTGTACAACTTGAATAACAATAATATAATTAAACCAAATAGAATCCTATTAAGAGAAGAATATTAGTAATATTAAGAGAAGTAACAGAGATAGGCTATAAAAAATACATCACTTTGTACAGACTAATATAATTAAATTAACAACATAAAAATCTCCTTAATTATTAGCCTAAAAAAACATTTTTATTTTTTGAAGGGATTAAAATAATAGCGTAAAAAACTAAAGTGTCTAAGACGACATCTCCTAATTTCGACCGGATTTTAGTGCAAACGGTGCCCGCAGAAAAAAATGCCCTTTCGGCTTCAGCGCTTGTTGGGGGAATAGTAATTAAAAATTTTAATGCTAACTCCAAATACCACCTTATTCCTTCCGTTTTATTAAACGCAGCTTGTAACCTATTCCTCACGGCCTCCAAATCAGATGGATTATATGAAAGGTTGGCAACGGTTGGTAATTGCAGCTAATGGAACATCTTCATCATCTTGTTTTTTCGATGGCGTCATCACATGCATTTTTTGATAATCTCACTATTAGATTTTGTAATTCCTCCATGGAATGGCAAATAACTGATCTTCTTCAGTATCGTCTGGGATCAGGGTCCAAAAATGAGCCGCCATTAATGTACAAGCACTACTTGATTCAGCAGACGCGCAGATTCTATCAGTAACATTTTTCTTTTAAATTTTATGTGCACTGAATTGACGTCGAATGACCCATTCTGATGTGTACTTTCTTGGTGTACTAGGCCGTGAATGAATATTAACTGGTCCAACGCGTCAAGACACTAGAATTGTAATCGTTTCTCAATTGTCATGTTCCTACTTGCATAAAGATATGCCTGCTTATACTCTATTCCGCTTGGTTGCCGCGTACTTTATATGTAAGTATGTAAATTCACTGAGTAGGTGCGACAGGATATGTATCCTGCATGCATGTGCATACCCTGGGCAAAAGGTAATTTTATATAATCCTTCAAGGATTATATGAAAGGTCGGGACCGGTTGGCAGTTGCAGCTAATGGAACATCTTGATCATCTTCTGCATCTTTGATTTCACTATTAGATTTTGTAATTGTCCCATAATTATCTCTTCTTTAGTGTCGTCTAGATTACACAAATAACGTAGAATCCCAGAGAAACTGCTTCGACGTTCCTATGACGTCTATGACTGCTAGGATGTCTGTGACTGCTAGCATGGGCAATAGGTGCTTAGGTGCAATGTGTCTTCCAACTTGCTTGCTCCGTCAGTAATTATACATATTCCAATAACTGAACACAAGCTTCAGCTGTTAAAGAATTCTTAATTCTCACCAGATCAATGTTTCACATTTCATTTATGCTATGTACAATGATATTTAGGTACTGCTTATTTGATGATGACGTCCGTGTATCAAGTTAAACTAAATCCAATGGAATCCGTCTTTTGATATTCTATTTGTTTAATAATATTTGCACGAATGTTCTTGCTGTACATTATGAAATTGGACGTAATTGCAGTTCTGGGGGCAGGGACTTTAAAGCCCTTTGCCTTCTAATAACTGCAGTAAATCCTGGGGAGTCACAAAAATTGAAAATGCTAACTCATCGAGAGTCACCATAAAGATTCATCATCTCTGTGAGCAAAAAAGTCGGTGACTTTTTTTGTTACTAATCTGCATGTTTTGGAGTTTCTCTGTTTTGCAAACACGCTTCGCTTTCATATCCAATGAATGTATTTTTAGCAAATACACAAACTATGTATGTAGATAATATTACCAAAACTATGTTACAAACAAGTTTTGTTGAAAATACAGTCATTTGAAATACATATTTTTGCTGGAACACACAACTGTCTATACCATAGGTTCTTAACCTAGGGGTTATCGCCCCTAAAGGGGCAATATTAGACATAATTTGCTAAAATTCACCTTTTTTGAGGTAGTTGAATCCCTTTGAACTTCTATGAAGTCCTATAACTTTGTTGTAAACATATGTTTTGCTATAGTGAAATTTAATCCAAATATTTCACCATTCCCGGACTTACAGATAATATATAGTATTTATATGTATAATAATAATGTAGCTCAGTAGTTTTGGATTACTGAGATACTTATCTTAGTAAACTACTAATAACTATCTAATCATATATATTTATTTTTCTTTTAATTTCCAACTAGTTTCGATCTTATTACGATCTTCATCAGGGAATTATTTTTGAATGACTAAAAAAAGACAAATATTAGACATATGACAAAGTTTAATACTGCACTAATCAAATCCAATTCTTTTTATTTTAATTATTTTAATTTTATTTCCAACCTGTTTCGGTCATTTGAAGAAGGTCATATTTCTTCAGGATGTATTATGTTTGAATGAATTATGTTTCATGTGTGTCTGATGTATAATATTTATCATAGTTTGTAATTGTTCTTTTTTGTTAATTTTGTTGTTAATTCTTTATAAAATGTTTTTATTTTTATATTAAACTTGGTGTTAAAGAAATTTATTACAAATGTTTTATTCGTAAATGTTGTTTTTTGGTTAATTAATGTATTATTTCTTAATTCTGCTAATGAAATTTCTAAGTTTTCTAAATGTAAAAGGTTTAGAGGATCAACATTTTTGTGAATAATTTTGTAAGATTTTCTATTATGCTTATGTTCGTTTTCTAAAATATGTTGTGCAAAATTTGAATTTGTTGGTTCTAAATTTAAAATAGCTCCGATGTGTTCACTTATTCTGATTTTTACTGGTCTTCTTGTCTGGCCAATGTAAATTTGCAACTATCACAAGAAAGTAGATAAACTCCATGTGCCGTATTTTTATCTTCATGATCTTTATAATTTTTGTTATTAGTGATAGGTTGTTATTGATCCTAAAAGAACATTTTATATTAAAAGAATTAAGTAAAGATATTAATTTATTACTCATTGGATTTATATAATTAAATGTGCAAAATTTGTTATTATATTCATCTAATTTGTTGATTTGGGTTAGATTTGAAAAACTTTTTAACAACATTTTATTATAAAATTTAAAACAGAATTTAGAAAAAATATGGTTAGGGAAGTCGTTGTTGATAGCGATGTGTATTTAATTCTTCCTTAAAAGCATTATATGTTAAAGGAATTTTGAATAATCTATGTAGTAGGAAATGAAAATTAGCAAATTTGTGGGAGTGTGGGTGATTAGATAAAAAATTAATTGATAAATCGCTGGCAAAGTTGCAATTTTGACATGTTTTTGTTTTGTATATGTTTTTTATTTTGTTTTGTGTGCGTTTAATTGTAACGCAGGTAATTGTTGATTCATCAATGGAATATTGTTAATTTATTTCAGCAAAAGCAATTTCAATACTTTCTAAATATATCAGATTTGAGTTATGAAAGTTTTTGTGTATGGTTTTTAAATTTATGATCATTTCTCAAAATATGAAGAGCGAAATTTGAATCATTTGAATTTATATTTAAATTACATCTAATATGTTCATTTATTCTTAATTTAATCGTTCTTTTTGTTTGTGTCCTATATAAATATGATCACATGATAAGCAATTTAAACAATATACACGCCCGCGGGCCGCATGCGGTCCGTTGAAGGTTAAATGTGGCACTAGCAAGGCGAAGAGGCAAAAGCAAAATTATTATACATTATAGAAATTGAAACTGAAGTATGTATAACTTTCAACTTTGTATAATTTATAATTCCATTCAGCATAGCTGTTGATGTTGCAAATGCAAATAGAAATAA
>JAODVP010028042.1:0-15909 GCA_025400035.1 Tetradonia laticeps
AAGTTTTCACGCATTATTTTACCAAATAAAATGTTTATAATCAAAAGAACACTAAAGTGGCCTTATTTGGCGTTGGTACCTTATTGATGTTTACGCTGGTTTACGCTTTTTTTTAAATATTTGCGGATATAAAAAAATATATTCTCAAAAGAATGTTGTTGTCTAATATATTCTGAAATATATTCACCCCTTATGTATCCCAATAATATAGACGTATTCACGTCAAAAATATAAACTTCATAAGTGTTTACCGCGGGGCCGCGACTACGACTTGAATTCTAGGCTCGCGGCTCACGGGCGCAACGGGCGCGACCAATAAGTTTCCCGTATGAAATAATACGAAGTTCAGAAACTAAAAATGTAGAAAATGTAATACAGTTACAAGATATCAATTTAATCTTGACTACTGCAAATTTCGAACTCTCAAAGTAGCGCAAATTCCTCGAGTTCAGAGCTAACATGAATGCTGATTTCAATGAATCAAATGAATCGAACAAACATTGTACATCAGTGCACGTGCTTGCATTACGCTCGGCACATTTGAATAAGTTTGCATCGCTACCGGCACGCCGGAATGCGCGCATTCGAACGAGCCGAGCCAATTTCAACGCATGCAAACGCCGCCGCATGCCAATGCCGCTTTATCAGCAAGCCGCCTGTGTTCAATGGGTTGCATACATACAAATATGTCGAACCCGGCGACGAGGGCGGAAAGAGGGCTGCAGGCGCTGCAGGTATGTCTAGGATGCACGCGAACACGTCGCGATGTGCACCGCCCGACTTTGCACGCCATTTGGCTTTGTTTGCGCATCGCTGATTGATTTCAATTTGCTGCGAATGCACCTAAACAGGGTTGGGTGCTCTCGCAAGGCACAGCTGCTCGGTTGATACCTATACCAATCTACCTAAACCTAAAAGGTTTTATTTTAATTGAAAGAAATAAACTTACTTGCGAGGAATTCCTTCGTGATTCATGTCAGGTACAGCCATAAATTGACTAATTGAAAATGGAATCCACATCAAGCCTTCGTCAATTTCGGAATGTCATTTATATCTGAAGGTGATTAATCATTGGGATTTCAGCGCAGGCAATAAATTAATGTACGTGTCATCACGAAATTATTATGTCATGGTTTTCATTTGTATGTAGGTAGTTATAGTCTAAACCGCTAGCATTAAGAGTAATGCAATTTTATGTTGTAAATGATTAGGCATTCCCCCATTTTATAGGTTATAAAATCTAACCGCAAACTACTCCCAAAGAATGAGAAGAATGACTAAAATGACTAGAATAAATTGGGATGTGACAGTTTCATAAACTCCTGCTCTATGGGAGGCATTTAAAAAACCCCTCCCCCAATAACAGTAATGCATTTATTTAATTCATCATAATACATTAGACCCAGCTAGATGAATGTAGCAACCACTTTACCTACTTTTTGCTGATCTACTGATGCGCAGAGACCGCGGGATCCCCAAAATAACTGGCAAAGTTCCCAGTTGAAAGTCTACTAACGCTACTAACCCTACTAACGCTACTAACAGTTACTACTGGTAACTAGGCAACCCAATATTCTTAAAACAACATAATGTATTTAGAATGAAAACAATTTTACGTCTTGTAACATCTATACATCACCTCCACCACTAATTAAATTATTCCCTCAATTGTTCTCATCATCTCTAGCAATAAATCAATAATGTCAGATGACAGGATAACGAGTTCTAAAAGAATCCTCAATGGAAACAAGTCAGAGACGAAAATACAGCATGACGAATGGAGTCTGCAGTTGTAGGATGAAGGATAAGTCATCACTGATGAGTGATGAGAGATGAAAGATCAGAGAGTGGAAAGCGAGCGAGTGATGCCTCCCAGGACTTTGCGATAACCTTTTCAGGATTTTCCCAAAGAGACATGTTTACCCGCCTACCACCGACCAATCTCCCGCAAGAAACAACCTCAACTAACAACCTCAACAACCACGAGAAACATCAACTGACTTGTAACCAATTTGTAAACATATCAATCCCAATCCGCGTCGTGAGAATTTCCACTTCAAAAAACACCATAAACACCAATAATAAAAAGTTGGAAGAAATATAAGTTGTTCAGGTTATGTTTGCAGATGTTCTGCAAACGACGCAAACTTCTTTCGGCTTTAATTAAATTCGTCGAATATACCTACGTATATTGTGCAACTCTTCGAATTTGAGGCAGCGGCCCCTTTATCGTTATTGCCGTCCTGGAAAGTTTCGCAACTCGTGTTCCACCTAACGAATTGAAATTTTATTAACAAGTTACCCGTTACACAGCCTGAACAAACGTTAATAGTTGCGAAATAAATTTCTACCTTGGTCACGATTTCCACTTCGTTGATATTTAACAACATTGAATTTAATATTAACTCACATATATTTTATTTTCCATTCGCACACAGGTATAACACAGATAAAAAGGTGATAAAACAACGCTACCAGCATAGCAGGACATTATTTTATCCACGATCGCAAAGTGTGCACGACTGCCATATAAGTCATGATGACAAAGAAATGATAGTTGAGTTGGTTGAGTTGTTCATAGTTAGAATAGACTTCTAGATCCAACCAGCACCGTGCAGGTTATCTCTGATCTTTCTTCCTTCCTAGGCTTCTTTTTATGTCTCCGACGAGGTCGTGCGTTGGGATCATAAATTTCATTATATTTTATGTTTTAAGTCGTAGTGTAACGACTTTAATAGCTCGAGATAGTGGAGGAATTGTTAGCTTAGTGTCTGGAAGCAAAATAAAAGTATTAGTTCTAGGAAAACATTCTTATTAATATTTTCTTTTTTATTATTTTTTCTTTTTTATTATTATTAATATGTTTTGATGTGAATACGTCTATATTCTTGGTTTGCATGGAGGGTAAATCTAAAAAGCGAGTGTACTAAAATCAAGGGATGCGGGGGGTTACAGAGGCAGAGAGAGGAGGACAGAAGAGAAGAAGAGAGGAATAAAAGAAGCTTTTGTAAGCAGGAAGTTAAGACGAGGGGAAGATATGGGAAGATACTGTGGGGAGAGGGCAGGAGAGAGGAAGAAAGGGGGACAGAGAGGTGTTATAGCTCAGAAAGTATCCCTCAGATCCAAACGACAGAAATTCCACCATTATATAGATGCAGGTTCAAAGAATTAATTACGCAGAATTAGAATGCTGACATATTGAGAGGAGATGGACGAAGAAAGAGGAAGAGGAAGGAAGATAGAAAAAGAGACAGGAAGAGACTGACAAAGAGACGAATGGAGTGGAAGAGCGGGTAATAGCGGGAATAAGGGGAAGCGAGAGGAAGGGATGAGAAGATACAGAGGGGAGAGGGCAAGAGAGTGGATGAAAGAGAGACAGAAAGCTGTTATAGCTCAGGAAGTACCCCTCGGATCCAAACGGAAATTCTAAAATTATATAGATGGAGGTTCAAAGAATTCATTACGCACAATTAGAATGCTTACACATTGCGAGTAGTGAGTATATCGGAACTAAAATTATATAACTAGATAGCTAAAAGATCTAAGAATTCATTAGGATAAATGAAGACCGACGTGAATACGTACATCAAATTGAAATATAGGGAGGTAATCAATGTCACGAAATCAAGGCATACAGTTTGCATTCACTTAACAAGGCCCCATCAGCGTGGGGTCGCGAAACGTGGCATCCGATAATTGCCCGACTATGATAGCAGTAGATACCTGAAGATGCAAAGAATCTATTGTACACAATTAAAATGATGATTCAGTCCGTACGCACGACACGGAAAGAGTGTACCTCTCGCGGGGAAACGTACCGCAATTTGGTAGTTATTTTGCCACATTACGAAATTTCAAATCAGTATTCGTTTTGGCTTCGACACCGTACAACATCTGTTTACAAGAAAGGATAAAAAAGTTCTTTTATTCCATGTTTTTCTTGTTCTCGCTTTCTATCGTATGAAAATTCATTGTGAGGAATGGTCACTTGTGTACGCAGTGGTCCATGAACTTTTTTAAAGCAATTGTTACGTTAACGTCAGCAAAGATCAGATGGATTAGTGTAAATTGTGAGGAAATAATGTGACGTGGGGAGCTTCTTTCTATTAAATTATAAGGTAAAGTTTTCACTCAAATTTACCACCAAACATAAAATTCGTAAATTCCTACTTCCATTTTGTAAGAGTAACTTTTCAATTTCTTCTCCTCATTATTTATGCACTACTTCCCTGACGGTTCATAGTTATGATGATATCCGCTGAGTTATTGAAAAGTGAAATTCCCTGTTTTGCCTTACTCCTTCATTTCGCGCTGCGCATGGAGAACCCTTAATTCATATCGCCGCGACGGGCGTCGTATAAAAAATGCAAGACTGTTTACCCTCTTTCCTCGTGCTCCCTGCAGTCCTTTCTTTCGTCCGCAGGCGATTGCAGGCTTCCTGCATATCGCCGCTGTACCCAATTTGACGTTGGGTTTTTGCGTGTATGCACTTGCATGTTTGTGTTTATATTTCAGTCGCCTCGAGATTCTACATTTTTTCTCTCATTTTCCGCATATCTGCGTTTTTTTTCAGGACGAAATATTTTGGTAGGAAATATTCCTCTCTTTCTTTTTACTTCTTTTTATGTAGATTCCTATGTGTTGTTTGTCTTCCTTATCAAATGTTATCCTTTTAGTCGTATATTTATTTCGACACTTTCATACAATACACGCACCTTTTATTTTCGTTTCATTTTCCACAGACATTTTTAGCAAAACATGAACAAATACCTATATTTCGTGTTCTCAAACAGCTAGCAGAACAGGGGCTTAAAGGATTTAGCAATTTCGAGAGGAAATACCGGAAGACTACAACTCAATTGAATCTAAAGCTCAAATTTTTATAAACCTTTCACAAAAGGGGAAGAGTTTAATTCAAATATTATTACATTTCTATTTATATAGGAACAAATTGAGTTCTGGTAAATATTCAAAGTAAATATTCGGTATTGATAACTTCAGTGTGGATTTTCATGCTTTTATTACATAAAATTTTATTTCAAACATTTTCAATATTTATAAATTCTTATAAAATTTTTCTAAATTTCAAATACATTTATCTAAACTCAAATTTCTAACAATTTTAGTAGTAAATTCTTTTATATTTTTTCTATTATAAAAACCGCTGAACGCATCATGTTGATAATACCGAAACTGTGAGGTTGAATCCCCGATAAGTCCAATAGATTAGCAAACCAATAGCTTTATTATTGTGTCACTCGGTTTTCAATGGCGGATGAATAAAGTTCATCTCAAAATATGTTCGATACCTGTCACTTCAGACCATTCAGTTATTCACATTCACAATAAAATAATACTTTGTAATGCATTTAAATTGATATGTCCGTAACTAAAATAAATAAACTGCACAAAAGCCTGTCAACAAATCATAACATCGTACTCCAGCTATTCCCAGAAAATCATCAAAACTACTGTCAGCAGCAACGCAAAACTGAACAAAACCCGCTTTAAAAAATTTATAGAAAGACGAACTTTATACCGGATTCATCTGTTCGTGAGGGTAAAATATCTGAGTGCACACAAGGGAACTAAAAATATCGAGATGATCAATTGCTAGGATATGCTCCCCAGATCCCGTGAATATTGCAGTATGTTTTCATATAGGATAGATATAAGGATGTGGAACTAGATATATAGCGGAAATTTTCTATTGCTTTCGAGCAAATCTCGGTAATCCGTTAACACCGATTTTGTCTATATGATTCTATACTTATTGAAAGGTATAAGTAAGTAGTACTTAAAATATTACGTTGTAATTTTGATGTGAACACGTCTATATTCTTGGTTTACATGGAATATAATCTAAAAAAACGATTGTAACAAAATCAGTGAATAGGTTTTGGTATTATAGCTCAGAAAGTACCCCTGAGATCCAAACGGAAATTATACCATTACATAGGTGAAGATTCAAAGAATTCATTATGTGTAATTAGAATGCTGACACGTCGCATGTAGTTGTAGAGGAAGAGCCGCATCCGCTAATTGCCCGGTTCTGATAGCAGTAGATACCTGAAGATGCAAAAAATCTATTGGACACAATTAAAATGATGACAGCACGCTCTGCACGGAAAGAGGTGCGACGCTGGGAAACGTACCGCAATTTGCAAGTTATTTTGGAGGTTAAAAAACAGCAAACGTGATTATTATAAGCTGCTCTATTGAAATTTTTTTCTTAATCTACACCAAATTACAGTCATATCCGAATTTTTAGTAAAATTTTACCATTATTTTTATAATAAATCTTTCTACTAAGTACTTTCTGATTGTGCTTGTAGTCCACAATGTGATTAATTACAGAGCCCATTTATACCCATATTTCAAAAATTACCAGTGCACAAAAATCCACCTCTTCCTGATAACTTAGTTAACAATTCGTTTAAAATTCCCAGCTAAAATGAACAATAATGAGCATATCAACGCTACATTATTGCACAGCAAACTAGAAAATTAATACCAACTATGAATGTTTGTCTGAACGTTTGAATACCGTAGGCGTGCCAGCAGCTCGCACCCCGCGTGCATATTGCACTGCACATTCACAATAGCAGGCCACAAGTTTAGATAATGTTCCTCCGGCTTTCGGGCCCACAACAATAACATGAATAACAACACACGCGCACCTAGCGCGCGAAACGCGCACTAATAGTCTGCCGCTCGTTTTGCTAGGATGCACGCGAGCGCCGAGCAGAAAACGCGATGCATTGTTGCATGTAACGAGCGACGAGCGAGTTGATTAATAAATAATTTACGCGCGGGCAACGCAAGTTACATAATCAGCGCGATTGCGCACTAATTGAGACAGCCACGCATTATTCAAACAGGCTCAATTAGTAGTCGTTACCAAAAAGTTAATGAAATGTAAACCACTCTACATAGCCGCATATTTACGTCCGTGTGAATTTTCACCACGTAATTCGGGTTGAAATCTAATGTGAGCCGCGCACGTGAGCTGCACAATTGGAAAGTCCTTTGAAGAAAATACGTGCCCAAGATGGCGGTCAAGATTACAAGTATTGCAAGTACATACATACATATCGAAATAGAACCGAACAAATCGAATTACTGGGCGATTGATTTTATTTCGTTGCCTCAAACGCGTGTTGCTAATATTAAAGACAAACAGAGAGGATACAAAATAAAGTAATCGAGAAATAAGTGCTACGTGAGAGTAATATGGATGTCTTTATTATAAATTACACCATGGTTGACGAAAAAAGACACTCGTTTCATTTAGTACAGGAAAACCTTTGCTAGCCTTTGAGTAGTAATAGGTGCCTGCCAGAAACCAAGGCATTCAATAGCGTTGGTGGCAATAAACGACAAAATATTGCTTGTATTATTTTAAGGGCGCAAGCTGCTACCATAATTACGATATGTTAATCTTCGTTTTTAAGAGTACGGTTCAAACTGTTGCTTAAGATTTTAATAGTGTTGTTGCCATCGAGTGCAATAACACAGTGCTAATTTTATGTTCTCAAAAATTTACAACGACGAGAGAAATAGGAATATTTTTATTTAAAACCAACCACAGCGGCAAGGTTGTTATATTACAGGTGGCCTCACTTACATAGTAAGTGATAGGGATGATGGCGGTGAAGGAGGGAGAGCAAAGTGCAGAGGAAGGAAAGGATGGCAGATGAAAAGGGAGGAAAAGGGAGAGCTGGTAGAGGGATAGCGGGAAAAGGCGGGAGTACTTGAACTTCAATAAAGCGTAGTAGGGTCTTCTAGTATTAATACATATATACAATTTTGATGTACTTGTGTTTGTCATTGAACTGCTCCTAAACGCCTGCACTGATTTATATCAAAATTTCGGTGATCTTCGGGTTGATTCGAGACCCGAAAATTTCGTTGTATGCGTGTTTCCTTCGTTAAATCGAATTAAGTCCCATAACATTGGACCAACCTTGGTTGGTTAGCTTTCTTCGTTAAATGCGAGTTCTTCGTAAAGTACGAATTCGTAGTAAGCAAGTCCGACTGTATATAATAGTAGGAGAACTGGTAAAGGGAGAGAGGGATGAAGGGGGAGAAAGAGAGAAACATTGGGTGGACCGTGTGGCTGTTGACGGGAAGGGAGCTATTTGGTGATGGAAAAAGGAGGTTTGTGTATAGGAAGTGTGAGAGGAGGGACGGTAGATAGAAAGGAATGAGAGGAGTTTTTTAGGTACAGCGAAGCATAGCAGGGGTATTTTAGTTATTAATAAGTTTGAGATTGTCCTTCTTCCTTATCAGAGAACACAATGAGAATATTATAAACATAACGTCGCCAAAAACAAATTTAAAAATGACACAAATCACGTATGCCTCGTTTTAACAGTAATTGGATTGGTTCTTTGAAGCACGACTCAAAGTATAGGAAGTAGTATACTTCCACCCAATTATTCAGAAGATATACGATTGAGAAAATCGATAACTGTTATTTTGTCGAAAAAATGAACGGGTTAACTGGAGTATTTCACGACTACCAAAAAAGTAAAGTAAAATATTTAGGATTTTAATGGTTTTTCCATCACCCACGGTGTAATTAAAGAAACAAAATACTAAAATATGAACCCAAAATGTCGGATCGTCCACGTGGGAACTCCGCACGGACGATGTGACCTTGATGCTACTGCTGACTCCTGCGGAACGATGCCTCCTCTGGGACGGCACTATCTACAGACCCAAGCCTTGACAAAATTTAGTTATCTAACCAAGTTCATCGCTTTTGTTTAACAAGCGTCCGCCAGGAGATTCGAAAAAGTTTTCACTGATCAGTTAGAAATTCCAAAATGAATATTTTTCTGCTAAATATATTTGGGAAGTTTCTACGCCACCAACAATATTTTTCCGAAGACCTTTTTACTATGCAACTCAATGAAATTACACCGACTGACCTGATGTTCTCTCCGTATAAAAATTGCCTCCCTTATCATATAAAGGCTTTTAATTATGTGCCATATTGCACAACATGTTTCTGATTATAAGTATTATAGGTTATGTTCAAGATTGCGTTGAATATGAAGCTTGCATGACCAAAAATTGCCAGCAAACTATCACGACACATGTTTCCCGCTGCGCTTTAGCATGTAATACGATGGAACATGCGATTTTCTAATTCAATTTGTGAACATAAACACATCCACGCGTGAGGGTAACATGAATAAACATTAAGGGAATATTTTAGGACACAAAGTTTCAGTCTAGTACCTAGGTAAATATCCACTTATGTATTTACTAATTTTGCTACCCAAATTTAAAAATAGTTTACTTGAATATACAAAAACCGACCTGGGGCGACTCAATTAATTCTTTAAGTGTGAAGAGCAGAAAACAAATTAGATCATAATAAAATCCCACCAAATCCCAGTGCGAAATTATTTGCCGACGCTCAAGTACTTTCAACCAAAATGTTTTCCTACGCGGAGCGTATGTCATGTTAGTAAACAATAAATTTCCCACCCGGCGCGTATTTTTCTGTATCGCACGTATTTGCTCTGCGTCCTATATGTTCGTTTGCGTTCCCATTGAGTTTTTGTATTTTCTAGGTCACGTGTCCAGCCGAGTGGAAATTTAGCACCGCTGCACCATTGCAGCCCCACTCGGGGCTTCACTTCCGGCGGCGGCGGCGTCAGTGGTGCAATATGCAAATGAGATATTGAGATCTACGAGTTGAAAAAGCCAAACTGCTATAAAGTTTTAAATGCGGTTATAAATCAGCGCATTGTATATTCTAACCCCTAAACATATTCCACAAAAACAACTGAAGTATTTATAGAAAATTTCGCAATCGGAATGCTTGGCGTTAATCATAGCAGAAGTTACGAGTCCTTTGAATGACAGTTAATACTTTATTGGTAGTTTCCGATTTTACGACAGATGGCAGCACTTATGCATTGTTATACGCATCTATGCCTAGGTGGGTGCTACTATACGCTTCATTAAATTAGATGATTATTAACAAATATCGCCGAACTTTACGATCGTACAATAAAAGCGCGGATACTCCGGTCGTCTCGGTATTACTATCGAGTGCATAAACATAACAAAAGCGTAAAGCGCCATTTGAATAGCGTCGTAAAGGACCTTCAGGTGGTAAATTTATTAAAAATAAAACAAGGTTAGGTTAGGAATATTTAATAAATTGACAAGAAATAAATTTGTTTAAGTATATTGGGTTGTATACATTTCTTTACGGGAGAATCAAAGCACCAGAATACAGAAAATACTATAAAAAGAAAATTATGTGCTTGGACAGGGAGGTCAAGTTGTAGGGGATCGTAAAACTCAACTCAACTCAAAGAAATCCAAGCACTTAATCGAAAGAGAAACACCGACGGAATGTTTTCCTTGCAATATTTCTCTTCGGCATTCAATGCTACGTTTTACACCTAAATTCTAGACCGAAATAGTACAAAGTCGTAAAACTAATCCATTTCTGTAGAAAATACTAATGCTCGTAGACGTACCCCTAGTTTACGATGATCGTGCATTTACCAATCCCATTGGAAGGTAAGTGATGCTATCTATCGGAAATGTTTACCGGTTTTTGCTAATATTTCACAGAACTTGTCCAGGTTGGGAAGACGCTAAGATATATGTAAGGATAGCAAAGTACAGGTCTACTGACGCTGAATCATTTTTATCGTTTCACTTTTCGATCATTTTGCATTTCGCAATCGGAGAAATGCCTTCAAGCGTTCTCAGGCTCGAGAGTTGCTGCGAGTGGCAATCGCATCACGAATCGCCGATGTGATATTTCATAAAAAGCGGAAATATTGCACATAAATTGCAAATGCCACGAATATATTTAAATTTTTTGAAACCGCACCAATGCATATTGAATTTATATGTGTATGTATGTATCTATGTATGAGTAAGCAATCAATTTCATTACCGTAGTGAGCTTGCGTAATTAAATTTGTAATTACAACTAATATAACTGATTTGTGGTTTGTTATTAGTAGATAATGTATATATTTTAGGAAATTATAATTCGAACCACATTAATTTAATTTTCTATTGCATAATACTTGCTGATGACACTTAAACATAAATTGTGGATGTGGTATGCATTTCTTGTGTCCACTAATTGAGGTTTATTATATGTATAATATGGATATAGAAGAAAAACAAGCAAAAAGTTAATGACGCTCTTTAAAACAATTAAAGTGCAGTGTACGTGTCCATGAATGAATTATCTTTCATCCAATCCCAATTACAACGCACTTAGCGCTCACCCTCAACGCCGGGAAACCCGACCTTGGTGAAAAATCAGCGCCGCGATCGCGTCCTATTTAATGATGTCACCATGACGGCATTGCAGGTGAAATGTGCATGTAGATATACAACCGCAATGCGTTGCACGTGGGTACTATTTTCAGCAATCTCTCATCGCTATGCGTATTCAACGCGAGTGAAAAACCGCAAAATACATAAATTTAAATTACAAGGTTATACATATGGAAATTCATACAGGGGAGGTCGTATTAACTTTGACACCTGGGATTTCCACGGTCATAGCTCTAATTTAATTTTGGATTAAGTTCTCGAACGTCGGATAATGAATTTTGTTCCAGTGAGCAAGAATGTGTGAGAAATCAAATACAGTGTTATATCTCCGCGAAAAGGGCTATTTTAAACCGTACTTACATTTACAAAAAGATATTAGGTGAAACTGCAATTTGTACTTATAAAACTTGGTATTATAAAGATATATCAGCATATAGGATATACAGGGTGAGTTAGCAGGGACTCGGACCGAAATGGAATTTCCGTTTCGGTTACGACGGTCCAAGCTTATTTTAATTTTTCAGCTACGGTTTCGGTCCTCTTACGGTGCCCGTAACCGTTTAGATTTCGGTCTTTTCGGTTACGCTTAACGGTCATGATTAGTAGTATAAATTCACAGGTGCTGGACCATCCACATCCCCACCACTTTTTGGAGTGGGGGGAATAACCACGTGACCTCCCTCCCAAACCCGTCCACCTCGACCACGTGACATTGCCTCACCCACCAGCTCCCTGATTGGTCGAGTACTCCCACCACAGCGTCCAATCAGAAAAATAAACGTCTGAACTGGAATATTTCCAGATGGCAAAATATAAAGCAAAAAATTGCGACTTTTTGTATACTAGAATCAACCGAGCGGCTTTTTAGCACCACGTAAATAATGAGACTTATGCCCCAGTCTCCCATAGTTATGAAAGCTTTGCCCAAAATGTATCTTTCAGGACGAAAGATAAAGGAACGTAACATAACCTAACATAAACTGCAAGGCTATATCTATATAGATTTTTATATAGGGTGGCAAGCATTAACCTAACAAATCTGAATAATCATGCCTTTCAATCGAAGAAAATGCATTTATAAAGGAAGTAGATAGCTTTTTTGAGGAAGACACGTTCAAAGAAACCGCAGATATCTCCACACCAAGAAGAACCGTTCATTAACTACAGAAAGTACCCACTCATTATGTTCAAGCTCTCAGCTGTTCCTTTGGAACTGTCAATTCCTTGCTTTGATAAACATTCATTTTCTTTGAAAATGCCCGACCGAACATAACAGAACCCAATCATCAAACTCAACAGTTAGTTAACTAACTGTAACGTCCATGCACGCACGAATAACTAACCCATACTCATTTCCACCTGAATACCTCCGACGATGAGCAATCTAAATGCCCTGCATTCAGGGCATGTCCTACTCCACCACTCTTATCTCCATCCAACTCCACTACAATAGCTAGATCCCTAAATCAATTTCAGGTGATGTGTGCGAGTTTTATTGTCCACGAGCATTTATTAGCGAAGTGATGTATGGGCAAGGCGCGTATGTGAACCTGTGGGTGCTCGCATGAAGAGATGGTGCGAATCGATAACTCCCAGCATTGGCAACACGTTACATTCCGCACACTGGAACGCTACACGTGTATAGTGCGATTGCAAACAATCCTGGCCATGTTGAGCCTGATGGAGCAGTGCTTCCGGCCACGGGCCAATGATGCAATGTGTGCCAATCCCCATGCAAGACGTATTGTTATCGCCCGCGGTCATTATGCCCGGACGACAATTGTCCACGTGGCGCAACAGACGATTTGTCATCTGTTTATATGCTCCGGCTACGGTGGGTCATAATTTAAAACAATCCAGCGCGATACCACCAGTTGCAGGATTAAAAGTTGTATCATCAACTGTCACATCAATCAAAAACTGTTGAATGGGTTCCATCTCTATGGAAAATGTAAATTAATTTGTTTTAAATACTAGTTACATATGCAACCGAAATGAATTCCTCGTTATTCCACGTTCAATATTGCTTTTTATGGGAAGTCATCATTTTGATGATGATGCAATGCGGTTCACCGCAAATAATAAAATTGTTATTGATACTGCATACCCTTCCAACACGCAGCGCCTAAGGATAATTTTTAAAATCATATTGACGTGAATATGCAACAACAGCTGCATCCGCAAGTGATGATTCCAAATGGATAGAGTATAAAGTTACGTCAGTGCCGCCGCCTCCGCGTATAAATCAGCAAGTGCCGCGAGTTTGACAACTATGGGCTTCGCCTTCAAGATAATTTACGAGCACGTTGTCATATTTCAATACCTTAGTCTCGAAAACCTGAAACTAACCAATTCCAATTCCTGCTTGAACAAGGAATAAAGAAAAATAAACATTTGCATTTCATTAAAAATCATAATAATATGAGATGTAAAGATAATATTACATATTTCAATAATAATAACACAGTGGGTGACTCAAAATGCCGCTCGGTTGATTCTATCATGAATAATTCGAAATTTTTTGCTTTATTTTTTGCCATCTTGAAATATTCCAGTTCAGAGTTCATTTTTACGCAAAAAATTGTTAAAGTTTTGGAATTTCTGCATGTAAAATACATAGCATTCGAAAGTTGACGTGATCAGCAAATAATTGGGTGGAGTTCTATTCTTTATATAGGGCGTCGAACAACCAATCGAATTGGAGAATTGCAATTAGTGCAAGACATACGCGATATATTTAACCTTTTTTCAACCATATAGATTCATATCTTTTCATAAAGGAATTGCTCAAAAACAGAAGTAAACAGTAAAAGGGAACGGCAAAAAGCATACAGCAATAGCATCCATCCTTATTTATCTACATTAGTGCAGTAACTTGTGCTATACACACTAGCGAGACACACGTCGCTACGCGGCTGGCGCTTACACAATGTCCAGTAAGATTTTTGAAAACTTTGACGATTAATTTTGGAAAAATGACCGTTTCAACTGGAATATGTCTTGACTGCAAAATATAAAGCAAAAAAATACGAATTTTTCTGTACTAAAATCAACCGAGCGGCCTTTTTTTGAAAAACCACCGCATTATTATTATCATAAAAAAAGTAATAAAATATATAAATACATCCAATATGTTATTGTACTTCTTGGTTGTCCTATATAAATACCTATATAAATATTCACATGATGAATTTAAGACATCATTAAGGTAGTTTACACATAAAATGTAAAAAATGAAAACTCAATAAACACGCATGATTCAACCTAAGATCAATCTCTCTCCTCGCTAACAGAATAAAGATCGGAATAGAAGCGGTGCTTGTGTACACTTCGACAATTTGCAAATCCTGCTGCGTGTCCCAACCGCAGCACGAGAGTAAGCAGGATAGCTGATGGTGCGCCGAGTGCGTAGGTGGCAGTAATTTTTTGCAGGGCTCCTGCCGCTATCGATCGAGCGAACTGCTGCTGCCTCGGCATACGCACAGCAGCCGCGCAGAGAACGTTCTCGTCTCCCTGCTGCCTGCCGTTTCCCGGCAACTCACGCCCGCATGCCATGCGGCATGCCCTGGACGTGCGGGACACGGATCTTTTCCTGCTAGTCCTCGAACAAAACCATCACTTGTAGATGGGATACTCAACAATGTGCAATGCTCGTGTGCTGTCTCTTTGCATAACAATAGGGAGGAAACAAATAGACATACATTGGGGATTTATTTAATCCTAAAATAAGAGAAAATATTTATACATGCGTAAATAACATGTGCACATATGAATATAAAAATACTGTATTCAGGTTAATATGGTGAATATGTCAATTATTCGAATCATATTTTTTTCTATATTTTTTAGTATAGTTGTCCACCTAGTTACAAACAAATGAAAACATTTCCTCGCAAGAAGATCTACAGGTTAATTTCACATCGCGACGTGGAACGAGGAAATAAAACGCAAAAAATGTGAAGCGAGTTGCGCAGTTTGCACGTCGACGCAAACAAAAAGAAATGAGCGGAGAAAATGGGAAACGACGGAGATGCAAATTTAGATCTATGCATTTGATATCTGTATTACTTGGGATGCGCTTACTTTATGATTTGTTCATTTGCACGGAGAAAATCTGACGAGAACATTACTAACATTGGACGAGGATTGAATACAAGTCATGAATTATGAGATTTGTACGAGCAGACACAATTTTAAATTCTGTAAATAGAAAAATAGTAGGTACATTTATTGTTTTACTAGGAAGGAAATGTGTCTGAGGGATGACAAGAATAAAACTGTCTTGCTTCTTGATTATAACAAGAAAACCTTTTTGACAAGATGCGTCTATAAACTTGGGTAATCAAATGTAACTCTAATTAACACAAGACCAAATGGAAGTACATAATTCCTTAATCTGCATTAATTAGCTAGTTCATAGCGGTTCTTGAAAATATTCAGCTTTTAGATATGTTGAATATTTGAACCGAAATTTTTACTGTTTTGTTAGAAAATGAAGAGTAAATTGCACATAAGGTACCGAGGCCAAATAAGGCCAGTCTCCTAATAAGGCCAATTTCAAATATATTGCATAATGTT
>JAODVP010028374.1:0-12920 GCA_025400035.1 Tetradonia laticeps
CTACGTTAAATGCCTACCGTAATTACGGTATTTACTCGATTCTATTGGCTCTCCATATGTCGGACCCATTAAAATTGAATGTGTGTTATTTAATAACAATGTTTTTATATATAAAAAAAAGATAAATAGGCTGATCAGTTAATCCCTGTACTATTTTCATTCGGTTTCCAGTCAATTTCTATGCGTATTGTTTACTATTAATTATTTAACAACACACTTCTCATTCTGCTACAGTAGCTAAAATATAACTGGGAATAAAATGCATATTTTGCTATTACAATGACTAGTTGCGTTGACTCTTGAGAATTTACTAGTGCATTAATTTTCTCCTTTACTCGTCTTGTTACTGTGTTGCTGCAACCAACGCAACCAGCCTAGATTCTTACCAGCCGGTTCACATCACATTTTTCTTTGTACAGTTTATCAAGGTATGCTGTGGTAAGCTGTGAACGGCAGTGCGACAGCTGAATACGATCACTCCGATCACTTCTTGTGCAGTGTTCACATCGTTCACGTCACCTCTCATCCCGCTCATGTAACTTACTCTTTGTGGGCTTAGTCATTTGTTCACGTGAACATTTCTTATTCATGAGTTCAGATCGTCCAGACGATTCCCGCGATTTCCGCCGTTTACGTACGTGCTCTTCGTTCTTGTGTTTGTTTCGTTTATTGTATTATCTATTACGAGTTATAAGTATTAATGCATATTGTAAAGCTAAATTCGTGCACAAACAACAATTCCAGATGCAAGAGTGGCCAGAATGGAAGTTGGAATCCAGAGACATCGTGAATAAGGTTAGAATTATGGTCGTGATGTGCTTTCATTGAGAAGAATTTTGCAGAAAACAAGAAATCAAATAATTTAGCGAAGTTGGAAGCGTTAAGAATTGAACTAACAATCTTGATGCCGCTGTCGAATACGGATGCCAGTGATATTAAACGCAGACAGTTCTAACAAGTAAGTTATTGTATTAGCATATTAATCTACAAAAAAGCATAATTTATTAATAGTTTCGTAGCATTTTTTTATAAGACAGAGTTGTAAGTAGACAAGTAACCCACTTACTAGTACTATAAAGCATTAACAGTAAATAGCATCGTAAAAATTCTTATTGTTGCTGCGAATATACAGCTTTAGGTCAGAATGAAATAATGTTAGTAATATAATTTCATTAGCTAACGTTAACTTTGTTGATGTAGCATCGTCTTCTTGCGCAACGATGTTGAGCTCTTCAAATGTCAGCCAGCCCAGCACTATTTTTCAATTTCTATTGTTTCGTATAGGTACATATATTGTAGCGTGAATGCATTAAAATAAAGATCGCATTTACGCTCAGTTATTTTAGTAAATTGTCAATAACTGCGAGCTCTGTGTCCTAAAGGCCAGGTTGCTGTATTAGAGGTGGTCTCACTTCTACGTCCTACGTCATTTGTTGGCTAGTAATAATAATAACAACGCTAAAATATCAATCACTCCAACTGGACGCAAAACGAGTAGTATAACGCATTTAGCATATTTGCGAACACATGACGTTATGTTTTCCCTTATGTCGCACTTTGTCAACGCCAAGTGAGGCCACCTATGATATATTAACCTTGCCCTTAACTTGCATTGTCACTTTGACAATTGACCAGATTTGATGTTCAAATCTAGTGTCAAATTGAAAATGCATCTTTATGCAATAGAATGTACGTGTATATTGAGTGGCATACCGTCGTCTTTAATTCAAAACACTATGTATACGCTTTTGTTAATAGCATTTCAAATTTGCTTAAACAGACGTTAGCGGCCACTAGAAAAACCTATGCATACTGCTCTTAGTTTTTAGGGAAAAATAGACCTAATATCATTCATTGATTTCATTCATTCGTTGATGCGTGTTGTAATAATTTAATTTAATATTTGCTTTCTAATACCTATTAGATATTATTCAATATGGACCTTGAAGCCGAACATTACAAAGCGCTTCTGGAGAATTTATACAAATTCCAGCAAAGTGGTATGTTCACCGATGTGACGCTCATCATCAACGGCGTAGAATACAAAGCGCATCGCCAGATCCTTGCTTGTCATTCTATGTACTTTGAAGCAATGTTCCGCTCCCACATGTTGGAATCAGAATCACCAGTTATCAAAATCTCTGGCGTTCTTCCAGCAGGTTTTGAACTTCTATTTCGTTACATATACACTGGCAAAATTTCGATAACAGACTCAAATGTAACAGCGATTCTCGCCACGGCTTCTTATCTGCAGGTAGAGTCAGTAGTACGCAGATGCGAGGAGTTCCTAAAGAGCACTATTCAAATGGGAAATTTACTCAAGATGATTGATCTCTACAATAATTATCCCTTAGAGCCGCTGAGAATGCGTGCGTATGAATTAGTTGCACAGGAGTTTTTGCACAACAAACACTTCGTGCGGAAACTAAGCGTCGATTTTATTCAATATGCTGTGAGCCAGGATGTGCCCATTACTGGAAAGGAAAGTGATATGTTATGGGTGGTTTTAGGATGGTTTCTGCATGGATCTAGGCCTGAGTAAGTACTAACTGTTTAAGTTAAAGCGGCTATCCCATTACAAAACTGTTTTATTTGTTTTATTCGTTTTATTTATCACCAATGATAAAGAATTGAACAAAGAGCATTGTCAGCAAATGATATTTTTGAGCACATCCGTTTTGGGGACATCTCCGCCCATACATTCAACAAAATTCTACTGGAATATTTTCCAACTCCATGCAGAATGAACGAATATCTACGAAACACTCTTGTTTCATATTACCAAGCTGCACATAAACATCGGACTATGGTGCATGTAGACAAGCGTTCGATGCGCGGCATGCACGACGCCATCTTACGAATCGGCGGTTTTAGAAGATATGGTCTAACCAACCAAATTAGCTGCTCATTCATGGGCGATCGGAAGTGGTACAATGTAACCAATATTCCCAGCATGCTTCAATGCAACTATGGAGCTGCAGTTCTCAACAACGAGTTGTATATTGTGGGTGGATGCTTTAACCAGTACTTAACTGAGGTGGTACATCCCAGCACCTATCGTTACGATCCTTGGGCCAACTTGTGGGAGCAAATTGCCAAAATTGGCATGGATCGCTGTCGTTTCACCCTTACAGCTATGAATAATAAACTCTACGCAGTAGGTGGCACTACTGAAGACGATTGTGTGACAAACACCGCAGAATACTATGATGTGAAAACGAATAAATGGAACTTTATTGAGTCACTGCCAGAATATCGACAACAACATGCAGCAGTAGCGTTAGAATTTGAATCAACACACTTACTTTTTGTTTCTGGTGGGCTTCTCAATGAAACTGTGATAGCATCCATGTTTATGTATTCAGAGCGAACCAAGACATGGACGAGTTGTGCTCCTCTATTAGTTCCCAGAACAGATCATATTATGTTTGTGTACAAAGATGAAGTTTACGTTTGTGGGGGATGGTATGCCGGGCCCGAAGTGCCAATCTGGTTACGTACCCAGGTGGCTACTATTGATGCTTACAGTATTACAACGAACACATGGCGACATGTCACGACGATGCCAACACCTAGGTTTCACGAGGATGCAGTGGTGCACAAATCGAAATTGTATATTATCGGGGGATTTCATAGATGGGATCGAATGGATAAACATACGGAAGTGGAGAGTTATGATTTTGAGACCCAAACGTGGGAGACTAATGTCAAAGATGACCAGGATTTCTGGGAGCACTGCAATGTGCTTATACGTCTTCCTAAATATGGCTTGTGATGATGTTTAGGTTATGTCCGTGCTGCTTGCCTTGTTTGTATAATAAAATTTTTATAGCAAAAAATAGCAACATAGTATTTTTTATATTACAACTATTTTCTCTATTGCAATCAATGTACTAATGATGTATCATCAAAATTGTGGCTCTTCCACTTCCACCGCGCGCTATGAGTCAGCATCCAAACAAAAATGTATCCCCTAATTTCGTTACACTGTTTTTTATTACATTCACAATCTTCCATTTTTATAGACATAGTCACTCCAAAAGGCAAAACTTTTACTTTTGAAACCAGGTGACCAACCCACCTATAAGTCACCTCGTATTTGACGTTTGGTCTCGCTAATGTTCAGCGCTTCTTCGGCTTCTGTGCACCATGTGAATCCGACCTTATCTCCACAAACTCATTGCTAACCTCAAACCTGAAATTTATGTCAAAACGATTACGACGTACTGTACCTACGTTGTGACAATTTAGTTAATATATCTTATGTAGTTGTATTTAAATATGTAAACAACAATAGTGTCCCTCAAGTCTCAGCAATCGCTTGTATGGTGAACGGAATGTGATTCAATATGCCTGCAATTAAGGTAATATTGGCTTGTGAACTAAAAGATATGACAATACTATTCTGTTGTAGATGGAATCTATTACGAAGACATATAAATACCTTGCTCAAATTCCTGTCTTGCTAAAGGCTAAGCATATTAGTGCAAAGATTATTGAAGCATGTTGGTCTCAGCGGAATCTGGAACAAGGCAAGTATAGTCAATTTCAAATGACATTTCTTGCTACAGAAACTAGATGGATATCTTTACCACCTGTGGATATAACTACTCAGTAAGTTGTGACCTGTATGATAAGGAATTATACATATACTTGAATGGAAACTTTTAGATCTTTGCATACAGTATCACCTTGCAAAAAGTACCAAGCAATTCTTAGGGATGTAGAACAGAAGGATAAAGATCCTTCCCAGTATCTTGAGATATGGAATGAAACTTCATTGATTAGATCTATTGATTTAACAGCACTTGACTTACATTCCAAAGTATACACAGATGGTAACTGTTTTATTTTAATTAGGTCAAATAATCACATTCGAAATTGTAAGTTCAATAATTGTAGATATATTTGGTAGTTTTAAGTGGTCGCCACTTGGAGGGAAGCTTATGTATGTTGCTGAGAAAAAAGTGCCGAAGATAGAAACGTTTAACAAGCGGCAGAACCCAAGAGATGGATTAAATATTTCCGAAACTCAAGACTGTCACGATATAAACAATGATTTCATGAAGGTCAGTGTATATACTATAAATTTGAAGTATGTGTTTTCTTTTACATTTGTAATTAATACATACAGGCCGCAATGTACCAACAAGATTGGGGCGAAGCCCTCGTTGGTAAAATTTGCACAATCATCGTTATTTACGATGTGGAAAATGATGAGTTTTGCATTCTTGATGGGATTCCCGAGAATGTATGTGTAGCGAAGCCTATATGGGCTACGGATGGGAAGCGTATCATAGGTATTTGCATTTACACAGAACCACGGAAGCTGGGTGCGAATTATTGTGATAGAAGAAGCGGACTGTTTACCTTAACTCTGGATGGGTCTTATGGTAATATTTAAACGTTCAGGAATCATTTGTTTAGTAGTTATTTTATAAATTTCATGACACATAGGGGAGAGGGGGGTAAACGGTACTTGTAAAACAACGGGTGTAGTTGATATACATGTATTATGGTGTGAAACTGTTCATTGGTTCTTTGACAATCCTAAATGTGACAGAATATATGGAAGTAATACATAAAACTTTAGTAAAAACGTTAACACACTTCAAATATGGAATTTATTCTCATTAATGACAAGAATCGTACATAAGTCTACGCAGAGAACGCTAAATTGACAACTTCGCATCCTCATTATTAATACATGCGCATGAATTATGCGCCCAGTATCTCTTTATTCCATTTTTGTTGTTTTCTTGTTTTATTAAATGCAGCGCGTCGGTTGATGGCAGTGGAGTAAATCAGGTGATGTGTTAGGCATTGAGGAATAACTTACGAGTGATTCCAGAAGGAGTTTGTAACATCCGATAACAAAATATACAATCGCTCGTATCGCCCCCCTCTCCCCTAATACAAAATCAAAGATTTTGCAAATTTTCGGTGAAATCCTTAAAATTATTTATTTATAATCCCAACCATACAAAAACTAGAGCGTTAATTATTTGTCTTATATTTTTAGAAACATTTAGTTAATAATCACAATAATCTTTTTTGCATTTGCCAGAAGAATTTTCCAAATTGCAAAATAAAGCCGTCAAAAATCCAATTTTAACGCCAGATGGTGAACATATCGTGTGGTTTCAATGTGAGGCTGGTGGCCCTCACAACAATTGCCTGCAAATGTACAAAGCTAAACTACCTTTGAATAACCAAGTAATATTCTGTATAGTTAGTTATGTGTATAAAATTGTTTCATTTATATGTATTTTATGGTTGTGCTTTTAGTGTGAGCCATTATTAATAGTCGATTATGTAGACGTCTCAGAGGAAATAAACAATGGGAACCTGTTCTACGGTTTGTATACCCCGCTGATTCCCGAACGCTGTTGGTCTAAAGATGGCAGGTTGTTGTTTTCAACGTTTAGGAAAAATGCAATCACATCCTACGTTTTAGACATTGGTAAGATTTATGAGTGAGATGTCTTAGAATAAATTTTTTAGTGAATAATTATTGTATTGTTTATTTTAAAACAGATTCGCGTTGTTTGACAGAGTTAGAGTTTGAGGTAGGCAGCCAAATAATCTTAGACGTCTTTGATGATTTTGTACTTGTCAATCGAAGGAATTTCTTCCAACAAGATGAGCTGCATTGTGGAATATTACCATCAGCACAACTGGAAAATACTATTAAATTTGAACAGGTATCCAAACCTAATCTGGTTGAATTGTTGAAAGATAATAAGTTCGAGTATTTGGAGTTGGAGCATGGTAATAATGATGAAGTTGGTATGTATAGTGTTTATTATATTATGTATAACATCTTTTTAAATTCTTGTTTCGGTTTGAGTCTGCGACCTAACCTAACCTGGATTAAACCTACTAATTATGTTGTAATGAATTATTCCAGATAATTTTACTGCGATATACGTGGGACCTAAAACAGGCAAAACAGCGAGTGTTCCACTTATTATACGCCCTCATGGTGGTCCTCATTCACAGACGTCCAATTTTTTTACTCTTGAATATGCACTACTTCAAGCTCTCGGTAAGTTAATTATTAAAAAATCGCTGACTTGTAAAGCGAACTAGTAATAAATACTTAAATCTCCAGGTTATGCAATTATTTTCGTGAACTTCCGTGGGTCAATAGGCGCCGGTAAATTATCTCTCAACTTTCTCCCGGGAAAATGCGGCACTACCGACGTTGCTGATTGTATTCTAGCAACAGACACTGCACTGAAAAAATATCCGTGGATTGACTGCAATCGCGTCTCACTTGTCGGTACTTCACATGGCGGATTCCTGGTCACTCACATGAGCGGACAATATCCAGATAGATGGCGAGCAGTGGTTGCAACAAATCCTGTGATAGATATTAGCACTATGTCAGGTGCGACAGATATGCCAGATTGGTGTTACGTGGAGGCAGGATATGACTTCACGCAGGTTGGACCCATTCAAGACGAGATCCTTTTAGCCATGAGACAAAAATCGCCGATAATACATGCACACAAAGTAAAAGCACCTACGTTGTTACATATTGGAATGAAGGATCTTCGGGTACCACCATTTCAAGGAATTGATTATTATCATCGTTTGAAGGCCAATAACGTGAAAGTGAGGTAAACATTTGGGTACTTTCGCCCCCTGATCGTCCGATACACGTTATCAGTTCTGCCTAAGTAACAATTAACGTATTAGTGGGGGTAATAAGCGTGCGTATATTTATCGTTTTGTGGGGCATTTAGGAAAATTTACCATATATCGCTCGGTCATGGATCTGGGTTGTATTCTATATAAAATTTATTTTTAGGTTGTCCTGCAAACAGAACGAAATGCCGTCTAATTGGTTATTGTTGTTATGATAGCACTATAACGCAAAAGTCCCTAATATTTTAATTCTTACCAAGCTATTTCCAACAAAGTTGTATGACTTTATGATATTTCTCTTTTTGTTAACAGCATGAATGTTTATGAAGATAATCATTCCCTGAGGCAAATCCCCAATGAAATTGGACAAATTTTAAGCACTATCAATTGGCTGGAGTTACATAGTTCTAACCACAAATAACAAAATTCCAAGAGCAAGCCGTTCAAACAATGAAATTTCTTCTAATAAAATATAAAAAGTGCTTTATTATTAGCGCGGAATTGTTACATTAAAATGTCTTTATGAAGTCACATCTTGCATATATGGTATTACAACGATAAATCTAAAATGCCCAATTACAAGTCAAGTGAAGTGGGTCAAGTGGTCACATGAAATGCTCTTATCAAAAGTGCGTATATACCCAATAGCCACATATGAAGATTCTTTCAACAGGCGGTATCTTGTTCGTAGGGCTGGCAACAAAATTCGCGGGCCCCTATGGAATTACGAAGTTCGGGCCCCTATGCAACGAAGAGGTTCAGACCCTTTGATTCAAGCAACCAACCACCTATGCGATTTCTTTAACAACCTACGTCGTTCCGGGCCCCCAGTGAGCCCCTTTTCTGAACACGAGACCACTTGATTTTATTCTTATGATGATCCTGGCGGGGATTGTTCCTAAACATATTTCTTTGGATGAATAATTTTTACTTTTGTAACATTTGAAAAGCATTTATTTCTGGTTTTATAATTCTATTTGTATTTATTTAAGATAAAGTGATACAGTGGGCTAATAATTTAAAGTTGTTGGTATGAAAATGGGCGTTAGTTTATAATTTAAAATGTTAAAAGGTTAAAATAAAGGTGTAGGCAATGCAATGTACAAGTAGTGACAGCTTATAGGAGATTTGATTACCAACAGGAAAGAAATTTTATTCACGTTGATGCCGGTAATAAGAATAGTTTAATCTATAATATATAGGTAGCGCTGCTAAAATTAGCATTAGAAATGAAAGTAGGTGTCGCCGTTTAGTTATTGACACAATTGAATCAAATAATACATTACGAATAATCATGCCTGGATCCACTAACGATTGGTCTTGAAGGATGTTGCAATAAGAAGCAATAATAAGAATTGTCACGTTGTAGTACATACGTCAATACGACAGTGATGTTATTTGTAAGTGTTTCTCGTGACAAACGTACGTGCGTGCTTGTCACCATCAGCAAAGATAACGCAAGATAACGTACTTCCTAGTACATAGATGAGTGTAAATTTACAACTTAGAACAAAATATTTTCGATATTGTAGTAGTATGTACATGTGGTATGTCGTTCGGTAGCGTGTAAATGAATACTTAACTCTACACATACACCAAATGTTATTCTTGTTGTTCAATCATAGGTGTTTTCAATGAGGTACGTACAAATAGTAAAGTAATCTATGACATTATAATATATAAATATATAATAGTAATCGTTTATTTTTGTTTTAGTTGGAACAGTTCGGAAAATTTGAAAGCACCAGTCGGGGCTCTTTTGCGTACAGATCCGTCGATTGTTTGTTTCGACGCGCGCACACGCAGACGCAGTGCGCATGCGCGCCCCGCAACGCAGTCCGTCAGCGCAGCGCCAACCGGCCGACGTCCCACGGTCGCCTCAGTGCATGTCTGCCCGTCTGATATTTACATCATCTTCGAGTGTGGCGCCGAACATAGTCCATCCCGGAAAAGACAATTCGTTGACCGCACGGTACATCCTGCAAGTGTGTATTGACGTATTCGTGGCCTTAATCCGCCTACTGCTTCTAAATTGTTCCGCGATCGTTGCAGCCGTGTACCGCAGTCGAGGAAGCATCGGCGGCACCGGTCCGCACTCTCGGCCGTGAAGTGGTGTGTGTGTGTGCAATTGGAATTCCAATTCGCCGTGCGCACGCCGTGTGTCGGATTGTTCAGTTGATTACTGATTGATTCCCGTGGTCGTCTCGCGTCGCGCCGGCGAGGATGCGCCTGCGACAGTCGCGAAGCAGCTTCGAATCGTGTGTGAATACAGTGTGTGGGTAGAATCCGGACCAGCAGTGCATTAGTCTCGGATGTAAATGGAAACAATCGCTATACGCAGAGCACCGCAACTCCTAAGCCGACAGCACCAGCAGCAGGAGCGCTACGGACTATTTCGCTCGCTGCGACCGCAGTTATGTCGGGCAGCTTGATGAGCACCGCCGCCGAGCAGGAGCACAAGTCGCCACGTGAGAGCGGCGAGGACTCCGAAGACGAGAGCGAGATACTCGAGGAGAGTCCATGCGGAAGGTGGTTGAAGCGACGGGAAGAGGTAGGATTCATAACCTAACATTCTTTAGATGTAATATATCTGAATTCGAACATGGAAGTTCCGGATATTATAGAAAACATGATTCTCTGCAGATAATATTGTAGTTATTGATGGAATGAAAATGAAACCCGTGCAATTTGTTAGGATTTACGAGTCCGGGTGTGCGCTGCCTTTCTAACCTAGAAAACCATCGGGTTGTGCGACGCGCCGACATCGTCAGTTGAGTGTGTGCGCATGCGGCACACCTGACATGACGTCACGGGATCGATGCCGGCTGCCCCGTCTTCGGGACCATGCGGGGGCTAGAGTGTGGTGGCCGCGTGTGGGCCACGTTCAATGTTAGACGTATTGGGGGCTTATCTAGAACGTCATACTGATTGCCTGCATCTCAACACATGGCCAAATACGTATACATAGTGTTGCAAATATTTCTTTAAATGGCTCATTATTTGACACATAGTTCTAATTCTTACAAAAACGTTCCATTAAAATGTTGAGTGTCACTGCTCTAACTACGACTATATACAAAAGTAGGTTTAATTAGAATGCACGACTTTCCATGTTATTTTTACTTTAATTCTGGATTTATCACTATTTGTTTTGTCTTTTGTCAATTGTTTGGTTTCATCTTCATTGCGTGTTTATATTATTGACTGCATGCGTGCATGTGCGTAATGTGCATTCACATTCAAACAAGCATGTTAACATTTCTCGGCACGGATGTTATTTTTAGAACGGTTTTTAGCATCATGGGATATGCCCATCGCGCCGGGCATTCAAGAACTATGACCTTAGAAGAGCGCGTACCACGAGCCGCGTGTACGACCGGTTTGGTTTCACAATTTTTGCATTTTTCCCTTCGACACCGGCCAGTTTTTTCCAGTCATGATCAGCAGGCATTTGTACTCGTTTTTACAGCATTTTGCTTACTTTGACATGCGTTGACTCATTTAGTGTTTCCAATGGCTGACAATATTTTGCTTGTTTAACTTGTTTGATGAAGTTTGACGGTTGTTATCAATTAATGTATTTTTTTCTTCATTTGTATTATCTTCTATAATATTTGAACTTAAGTATGCTTACATTCCTTAGTCTATTTATATGTTTTTCGTATATGTTTGAATGCCTGCTATCATTCATTGACTCTTCGGCATCGGAATGTTTTCAATGTTTAAATGGTCACCACATGTGCATGTCAGCATGTGTGTAACAAGCGCGGATGGGAGAGAGCCGGACGAGTTGTACAACTCGCACGACTTTTATTTATAAAGTTCTCCTCGCGGTCGTTGAGTATAATTATGCGTTTTATACAACGTTTACGAGTTTATCTGCATCGCGGCCGCCGCCGCGGTTGAAAATTCCGGAATGGTTTTCGAGTCTTTACTTGACGTTTTAAGCTGCGGTTCGACAGTTGCTAGAGGTTTAACTTATCACTCTAATGAAAAATTGGTGGAATTTCCTAATTATGTACCTACTATTTTACAAAACCGACTCATCCTTCATGCTTTGTGATTTACACCAAATCTCTATTAATTCTAATTGTTAGTCAAAACTCCATGACATTAATATACTGATAATGAGTCGTACAGATCCAGGAAACAACACGGTGACTTTTCTGAGCTTTAAATGAAAAGCACATATGGCCGGTTCGGACTATAACTACGCAACCGCAAAACCCAAATTGTGCAGGAGAGCAGTTTTTCTTCCGAATTGCGCCGTAAGCAAATGATATTTCAACAACAAAGCAGCTACACAGTGGCGTTTAAGGATATAATTAGTGTTGTCTTGTTATTGTATTGTGTCCCCATAGTATTCTAAATACTCTGATAGTGCGGAACTTAATTCCGCGGAATCTTATACACTGACCCTGATAGTGCGGAACTCGCACGTGTGCAGTCGAACTTCGAAACTGCGGAACTTTGGCTCAAGAAAATTTGAAAAAAAAATTAAAATATTCCAAGTTATTTTTAGCAAATAGAGCAACGGTGAAACCTCGATCTCTCAAACTTCAAACACTCGGAACTCCGAATCAGCCGTGCAGAGCCGGCACTGTACTGTAAAAATTTTAATGTTCCATAGGCATACGGACTTTTCACGCAAGTCTGCAAAACGCGATAATTCGTTCAACCGGAACGGCTGTGGTCCCACCTGGCCCGAGAGATCGGTGTTTCAGCGTAAGTACTTGTACTTAATTTGTGTATCAAAAAAACTTTTTAAAAATCAGTCCTACAAATTAAAAATTGTAATAAAATAATATCGTTACATTGTGGATCCCTCCACAAAAAACATTTTCGTGGTTGACTTATAAGGCCACGCTCCATGGAAAATTTCGTTGTTGGACGATTAGTTGACAGAGGGAACACGACGACCTTTCCCCTCTAGTTTCGGGCATTTCCTTGCGTGTGGCGCCTGCTTGCTGGCATTGCCATTGCGGTAAGAAAAGTATTATCGATTTTCTGGAAGCGTAGGAACCACTATACAATGTGCTCATTGTGGGTACACGAATGTCCGTATTAATAGACGTCGCTCAAACCCAATCTTATTGTTTGCTTACACTCAACTTAGCGCAGCTCACGGAAGTAACTGCCAACGCATCTTATAAACCTTACTTCGTGTATCATCGGGGAAGCAGCGCCTGCTGCATTAAAGCATTGGTATTGAAGCGAACCACTTCTTATAGTGATACCGCGCGTGATATCCTTGTCCATCCCCACTT
>JAODVP010028485.1:0-10078 GCA_025400035.1 Tetradonia laticeps
TTTTTTATTTATTTTTTATTAACATGCAGCCAGAGTTGAAAGTTTAAAGACTCGAGAACTATTGTAGTTTTTCATTGCTAACAATAATGCTAAGTTAAATTGAATGGTATGCTGATAAGATATGATTATTTTCAATGTGTTATTACCAAGATATTTTATAAAATCAATTATGATTGTAATCAGTACACACGAGCTAGATTAACAAAACCTATGTATGTAATTGTATGGAAATAGCAACTTTAACACGTTGTTTACAATATGTAATAAAAACAATAGTACAAATATAAAATATTTCCAACCAATGTGTATGACAGTGGTTTCTTGTTGTTTTCATATTTTCATTATAGTGTATTGGTGTATATAGAAACTCTCGATATTATTCAACTTTAATTAAGAAATCACGAATATATCGTGCGTTTCTTCATTTTCAGGTTTTTCTAATTAACTAATTAGATAAAGATGTACCTCAGAAGAAAGAGCGTTCCTTGCTCTACAAATTGACACTGACAACATAAATATATCACTTATCATTGCCGAGAAAATCATGATTTAATGAAGTCTTGGTGTTCATGAAACTTTGACCCAAATTTTGATTGCCTATTGAATCAAGCATGATATCATAAGAGAGAGCTCTTTTGTTCTACAAAATAACATTAATGACAAACATTTATCACTTATATTTTGCGAGAAAATGACACGTCTGAGGTGTTTCGACGCAAATCAAAAATTATCTAATTTCAGGTGTAATTTTAAGATCTTTCTAATTAACTAATTAGATCACCTTATCACACCTTGCTCTAGAAACTGTCGGTAAGAGTAGTTATTGCTTATAGTTCGTGAAGAAATCACAAAGGACTATTCGGATGAAACTCTAAAATTATCTACCTTTGCCTTTAATTTTAAACCTTTCCAATTAACTAAATACATCAAAATTCATATCATAACAAATTATCTTGCTCTACAAAACGAGTTTTGACCGCGAGGGACGCAGAACCTGTCCGAAATAATGTATAAAACACCACTTAATAAACAACATTTAGATATGATAATGGAGCAGACCCACTTCAATTTCAAGTAAAACGAAACAAACTCCTAGCTACGTGCGTGCCCGTAGACAACTTGGACAACTTTACAAATAAGTATGTATAATTATCATGCAATAACGTCTGGCACTGAATATCCCCAACGTACAATGTAAACCTACCGAGCTTGATTATATAGTAGTCAGCAGGCAGAGCAGTCAGTGTCAGTGTAGTCAGCGTTTTCAGTGTCATACAAGCGCTCGCGCGGTTCGCGCTATACGTACATCGCCGTAGTTTAGTAAATCATCTAACATTACCCTCAATTGCGGGTTAAAATGCTTCCGTTCAGTGCTTACTGGGCGACTTTCCTTCAGACGACTCTCGTGCTCAACACCCTCTGGTATGGCATCACCTTTGCCTTGTGTCAATTCTTTCCATTCGCTTTGCTACCCGGCATTGCTTTAGCTATCATTGCGCACTTCATAATGGTGCCGCGGCCGTCGAAGGCGAGGGTAGAGAAAATCCTCGGGAAGGATCTGCACCTCATCGACGACACCTCCGACAATAACAATTTGATAATGCGAACTGTAGCGCATAGGGGTGCTGGCTTAGACGCCCCGGAGAATAGCCTGGTTGCATTTAAAAAGGTTTTTACATTACTAACACTCATTAAATAACAAATAGAAAAACAAGTAACGCGACCTACATTAATTACTCATGATTAATCGACCTGTTGTAAGTAATTATCCTTGTATGTATACACCATAGTGTGCAGCGGATGGATGTATGTTCATTGAATTTGATGTTCAACTCTGCAAAGATGAAGTCGCTGTGGTTTTCCATGACACGAATATGGAGCGAGTGGCGAATGACTCGAGAAATATTGCTGATGTGACTCTGAAAGAATTGGAATCCGTTGACATTGCCGCAAATCATCCCTTCAAGGAGAAGTACCAGGATACTAGGGTTCCTACCTTTGATGCAACTATCCAGCAACTGTTGGCAGATGGACAGAAAATGTTCATTGACATTAAGGACAATGACTACAGAGTAATTTTAAACGAACTAATTTTAACCTGTCTATCGAAGGAATGGTAATTAGCATTCAAATGTTTCAGATGGTTGGCGTGATAACAAAAGCTTTTCAAACATATCCTACTCTGTATGATAATGCAGTTGTTACAACATTTTTTCCAAACCTCATCTATGCAGTGAGTGCTAATCTTATTATCATCAAATTTTATTTATGAGCACCGATCACTGTAGTAAATTAAATATACTTACTCGTGTTTCTTAGATACGCAAAAGAGACCCGCAGATTGTGTGCTCCTTGGCATATCGTCCGTACTACTTCAGCCATACATCCTACACTATTCAAACAGGCTGTGGACCACGGCGTTTTAATTCCTTCTGGAAGCATTATTTGGCTTACGTCTTGGATATTGTTCACATGTGGGCACTGCCACGTATTACTTGCCATATTATTGGATTGTCTGTGATTTTCCCTAATATAAATACAGTAAGCCCGTGAGTATTCCTCATCTACTTTCAAAATGTAACAGTTACTTTCGCATTTTTGAGAATCGCAAGTTGTAAAAATTTAATCTGACTGTAGGCAACCACACATACTCTAATATATTCTTACAATTTTAATTTCAGAGTGGCAATTAAAGAATGGCGTGATAAAGGAATTCGCCCATGCATCTGGACAGCTAACAAACCAGTTGACAAACATTTCATTGCCCGTTCACTCAAGTGCACATATTTAACTGATACTCTCGTAGGAGAGAGCACAATAAACCTTGCCGAAGTCAGGGCTCAGTAAGAGCACGGATTTTATTTTATAAGTGGAATACCAAAGCAACGATTTATAATAAGTAAACGTTAAATTTACGTTAGTTTTACAAATTTGAAAATTTGTATTTAGATTCACAGTACTCTTACATTTCCTCCTTTTTTACATATAAATGTAGAACATGATTTTATGTAATTGAAAATGAGGGACACACAATTATTCATTCTCATGGACAAATATGTGATGTAATTTCAATAGTAGGATGTATTAAACATGTGTAATGTAAAACCAATCATGGTGCGGTTTGTGAAAACAAAAGAAAGTAAAAATAAACATTTGAAATGTAACTATTTGTTTATAAGAAATACTGTAAACAAGAGAGTAAACAATAACGAGTCTTTCCCTATTACGCATGCGTAGTGCGGTACTCACTTGCTTGTGATTGGCTCGCAATTTGGCGCATGCGCGTTTTGTATATGCAGTTTACTCTCCGATCTCTAGACTTTCTTGACCGAAGCGTGAATTTTGAGGTTATTAGCAAGACTACGAAAGTTACAAAACACCGACAGAAATTACTAAACACAATAAAATGTCGAATTTGTTATTCACTTGCAACATAAAAAGCGTTCTAAAACAATCCCTTGTGAGACAGTGTAGATTGTTATCAGGACAAGTTGCCATCAAAGATAAACCTCTCGAAAAACAGAAGCAAAACGAAGACACAATAAATCAGACTATTCAAACAGCTGAAAAAATCAGTCAAATCTATTCAAAACCACGCGTGAAGCAACCAAATCGCCCTCCATTTATAAAAAACATATTCTTAGGTAAATTTGACACTGATATTTTAACATATCCACAGGCACTTAATAAAGAATCAGTGTCTAAACTGGAGGAAGCAATTCAATCAGTACAGTTCTACTTTGATAACAGTGAAAATGCAACTAAGAAAGAGTTCTGGGAAGGCGCTAAACATCATAAGCTATTTGGGATGGAAGCTCCTCAGTTAGCGGAGGGCAGAGAGTTGAATATTACAGAGAGCTTAAGATTTTCTGAAGTAATTGCACAGAAACACGATGATATTCATTTGTTAAACAGTGAGCAAGCTGTAAAAGCGTTGCTGAAGTTTGGTAATGAAAGTCAGATTTCTAAATATTTACCGGATATAATTGCGGGAAGAATAACAATGGCATGGTGTATAAATGAAAAAGAAGGAATGGATCCTAAGAATTTCACTGCAGTTGCCAATTTCGATGAAAATAAAAAACAATGGGTAAATTACAATAATAATTTATGACTGTATCAATAAATTTACATCTTATAGATATTAAATGGAAGAAAAGAGCAAGTTATTAATGGGAATTATGCTGATTTATTTGTAGTCTTAGCTACAACAAAGAGTTTTGCTGCAGGAATGACGGAACACTCAGTTTCTATGTTGCTAGTAGAGAGAAATTTTGGTGGAGTGACATCTAAGTCTACAGATGTTTTAGGTGTTGCAAAAAGTGATATTTGTGAAGTGGTTTTTGATAATACCCATGTCCCACAAGGTATTATTATCTTTAAGATTATTAGAAATTATCGTAGCACATAATAGTATGTTGCAGAAAATTTGCTTGGAAAAGAAAACCAAGGAATTCAAATGTATGCTCAAGTATTGCCGGAGATCAATTTAGTGAATTCAGTCGCCACAATGTGTATAACTAAAAATTCTTATCAGAAATATTATGAGTATTGTAGAGACGTGAGTACAGAAAGAAATAATCTACTTGCAACTGATTTAGTCGCACAGAAACTTTCGGATGTAAGTATAAATACATATAGACAGGACAAAATATTTTTTTTACCTTGCATAAATTTTGCCTATTTTGAGTAGTTAATATAGTTGTGTAAAATTTGTACTTGTTTTAGTTCGCGACAAGAATTTACGCAATGGAAAGTATGATCTACCTTACCTCAGGCCTTATCGACATCTATACTGACCAGGACTGTCAAATGGAAGCCTCCATCACAGAAATCTTCAGCTCAGAAAACTGCTCTTCAATCACCAACCACATTATGCAGCTGATTGGTCCAGACACTTACAGCACTTCGCACTGGGCAAATGTAAATCATCGCAATGCGTTGTATTATCTCCTCTTTAATGGCACACCCGACAACTCGAAAGTGATCCTCGCCCTGAACGGATTACAGTTCGCTGGTATCGAACTCCAGGACCTCATCAAACGCATCCGCAACCCGTTGTTCTATACGAAAGAAGTCTTTACGCGGATGTGGAAACAACGCCGGCAAGTTAAAGATGATCCTAAATTAACACTAAATCTTAGTTTCAATCTACACCCGTCAGCACTGCCAAGCGCAGAATGGTTGGAATATTCTGTGTTGCGATTGCAATACGCGACGGAACTCATGTTAGCGCATTATGGAATGGAAGTAGTTAACAAACATACCGACTTGATACGTCTTGCAGAGTGTGCGATTGATATCTACGCGATGGTGGCGAGTATAGGTCGTGCGTCTCGTTCCTATTGCATTGGTTTGGCTAACTCCGACTATGAGATGGTTCTCGCCCAAGCCTTCTGTCACAAGGCGATGCAACGAGTCAAGGCGAACATTAAGGCGATTCAGGAGGGGCAGTATATTAACAATGATGCAGCGTTTATGAAGCTCTCGGAGAGAGTTAACCATGTGGGAGGGTATTTTGCAGAACATCCTTTGAAAAGAAACTTCTAGTGTCTCATTATTAATTAAACTAGGGCAAATTTGTACATTACCAATATTCATCTTATTCTAATCTTAATATTAGGTGAATTCCAAAAGTAAGATGCGCTAATTTTTAATCCGTCCGATCGTGAGATATGGATTGGGGTGTAGTAACCTTCCTTGAATTTAATCGACTTCATTGGGATTCTTTTTAGTATACATATTCGAAGAAAAAAACCAGCCCGGTACAAGTTAATCCTCAGCGTGTGGTTGCCACAAGTGGCGTAGTGGTGTAGTCTACCAGGTTTAGTAGCGAGTTTTCTTTGAAAATTCAAAATAAAAACTGAAGCAAGTCCACTAAAACATCAAGACAAATTGGAAATAATAGACAGGGAATTTTATGAACCGAAAAAGTGGAAACCGATATTCACAATCGGCATAAACAACCGTCACTACACCCTAAGGCAAATAACCCACGCTCCGATAGGATTTAAAAAGTAACTTACGTTCGGAAGACCCTCGTACTGTGTACAGCGTTGCCTATGTTTAAAAAATCAAGTATTTATACATATAACACTAACTTATTTCGTTTACTACGAATTATCTTCCTTGTAAAATGAACCCTATCACTAACTCTTCTATCCCCAATTGTAAAATGAACGACAGACAAATTGTCACCTACGTAACTTATTGAGCCTCATGGAACGTGTTAACAAGAGCATAAATGCACCGTATCTAATTGACTGTAACTTTTATAATCTCAGTACTTCTCACCCATAAGCAACACAACCAAAGCAGTCCAACCGGTAAACGGACGACAACCAGAACCCTCACCCGTCGAATCATTGTAATGCTCCCATACATACCCGGACTTGTAGTACTGTTTGATTACATTATTTATCACATTCGTTCTTAACTTCCCATAAATCCTTAGCGCTTGCTCCTGGTACGGACCTTCTTTCTTCGCGTAAAAGTCCAACGCCCGAATGGCGAGGAAATTAATATTTATCCAAATGGGGCCGCGCCAATATGGCGGATCATGCTCTGTATTACGCTTCATATACATCGGCGAAGTTTTCGCCAGGGACCTCAAGCCGAATTCAGTCCACAGCAAATTGGGATTCTCAAGATCAGTGAGGATTTTCCCTAGCTTCGGCGAAGTATCTTCGATTATTTGTAGAAGAAATGGAAAGAGATTGACATAGCCAAATGAAGAGTCGACTAGACGATACTCTGGACTTTTCAGTGTGACGCGAATCATTTCGGAGCTTTGCGATTGACTGCGGGGATTCGGTTTGGGACGTTTTAAAACAACTGAATCTGTATGCAACCCGTAATCTGCATACATCTGCGCATACTCGGACCAGTGCAACTTATCTAGGAGGTCATTATCCATTAAATACAACGCTGCTTGGTCATATTTGTAACCATCTCGTCCGAGTATAGAAGAGATCTTCGCTAAGGTATCTGCAGCTATCGCAATCCAGCAACGCATATCAATGTGACGTTCTTCGTCAGTAGGATGAGAAGCTCTTGGGAAGTCATCCAGACCGGAAGCTAAGGTTTTCGGGTTTAATTCCCGTACAGTGTTTGTATCGCGCCCATGCCACCGATAAGTGCCTACCATTTCTCCTTTCTGTGTTGTGTTGAAGTAGTTAAACCACGCTTGCAGTCTAGGATACAATTTCTCGAAGACTTCTAACCGCTTCGATGTTATTTGATTGTCGAAATTACGTAGAATATACTGGAGGGTTAAAAAGAACGTCGGAGGATTGGCATTGTTGTTTCTTTGTGTGACAAATTCCTCGGGGACTTTAGCAAGAGCTTCTATGCCTAAAATCTGCTCCCTTGGAATCCACCCTTCGACGTTCATCAAGTCAAACCAGTGACTAATTATGTCGAGTTCAATGTCAATGTCCCACGTGGCTATCAGGAAGCCGTGGAATCCTTCATCCCAGAGAAATCCGCGTGGAAAGAAACTCCGAGAAGGAACAGCAGTGTACAGAGGGGCTTTCCATGACGGTACTGGTTCCTTAGTGTATGCGCTTTGCACTCTTGATGTTCCATAAAAGTAGCCAATGCCACCTATCATGTTGCTCAAGGCTGATTGTGCGAAACGAATTTCTTTAACTCCATAACTAAAAATAATACACATATATACACACTTTCATGATATTTAAAAATGTAGTTAGAGTAGTTAGTATAAAACACTTACCCTTTGTCCTTTAGCCTAAAAGTATTCTCAAACCGTTGCTCAAAGCGCCCTCTATGCCAGTCCAAAGCAGTAGTATATACATCACCCACTAGAGGCGCTTCTCGATTGTTACTTGCCGACTCGAACACAACATCCAAAACAAATGGCGCATGCGCAGTTACTTGCGTAGCAATGAAATTCGGTTGTGGTCGATCTCCAGTGACTTGACCTGTTATAGGTAACAACTCGCCACCCAGCACTATTTTCTTAGGCCCCTTGGGATCCTCTTCTAACAGTCGTAAAGAAGACAGTACTGTTTCTTTAAGTAAATGCAAACCTGGTGCGACTGTGCTTACAAATGACTCTTGTTCAATTGCACCTATACAAAAAATGTTCTCAACGTACATTTTTAGAATATGTATTTTCAAGAATGACAAACTAACCTGAATGATTGAACAACTTAACACTAAAATCCCCTAGACCAGTTGTATGTCCTTTAACACCTGTCAATGGGGTGCCGTCATCGCTAGTCGTGATAAAATTCTGTTTACTTGGAGGATCATCTAGAGCTGTGTACCAGATGAGGGAAATTTGCTCGTTGTTCTTCTTTCCTGACTCTCCCTAATTGTAAATAACGAAAATGCAAATTACGATAAATATAGCGATGGTACAGATTGTTTATTTTGATTAAAATTACATTATTGTTTGTATTTTATATCGAGTTCTTGATGTTCTTCAACAACAACAGAAAACAACCAGCAGTGTCGTCGCCACTGACATACATATTACTGTAGTAATGGCTAATTCAGAATCGTAGAATCGAAAACCTCTGTTCTCCTCTTCTTCCGCTTCCAAATATCGATCAAGTCCTGTCTTCCACTCCATTATCGCGTTTTTTTTAAAATTATATGTTCATATCTTATTAATGGTGTAGGATTATGCAGAAAATTTAAAATTTCATTCCGAAGAGATGTTTATGACGTGATGAAAATGTTCGATTTTTCAAAATGGCAGCCATTGACAGTTATATTTCGTTCGCGTGATTTCGCATAAAATTGGTTTCAGAAAATTGACATTTGACATACCTTAACATCGACTGATATTCGAGCTGTCCAATCACCGCCATTGTTACCACCAAGTCTCTTCACAAAACTAGTTGTTAAAATAAAATTTCCGTTATAAATCTCCTGAATTCCAAAGTTTGCACCATCATGAGCAATCCATCCATACTTATCTAAATTATCACCTTGTTCACACCAGTGTCTACAAATTGAATAAAAATAAGATTCAAATCAAAACAAAACAAAATAGTAAACTTACTTAATACCATCACCACCTCTTGTTAATTTCTTAGGGTTATACCACATCAACCCAGCTACCAATGAATGTGGATCTCTTGTTTTTAGACCAAAGTAAGTTCCTGGTCTGTAGGAGCCCCAATATCTCTCAGGTACTTCAAGTCCACTATGTAAAACCACCTACAATAACGGAAAATCGCATATTTATATCTCTAATTTAATAAGTTAATAAAGAGTCAATTGGCTTGCCTTCTTATCATCGTATGGCGTATTTACACGAGTTTCCAGATATCCCTGATACCCAACTGTTGCTGCTATGACTAGACAAATGAAACCGACTGCTTCCTTCCAATAACTAAAAATTGTGGCCTTATTCTTCGCCGGCGAAGACGTTGCACTGCCATTGCTGCTGCTACTGTTGCCCTTTTCACGTTTATCAGCTTTGTTGCTCTCAATCTGCACCGCTCTACGTGGACGAGCCATTTTAGGTTAAATACATCGATTTGGGAGGTACACGAATCACTTGCTTTTATTCGCATTATCTGCAGGTTCACGTCATAGCCCTCAATGCATTGAACGTTTATTAAGTTATCATTATGCTGATTATTTAATTGGAGAATACGTTAACCAAGTGAAACGAACACTCGCACTATTAGTGCTGTTAGTAATCAACTTTATTCACTTCCAATCACTTGAATCTGTTGGCAGAGTTGACAGAATTCTGATTGAAAAATTGCGAGACGAGAGGCTAGAGATGACTTACAATAGGCAACCAATTATGCGCCAATTTGAATAACATGTTATTTCTTAGAAAATATAACAGTTTACTCTATGCAAATAAATAGTTAATTTTAATGCAGAACGATAGTTATTAAAAAATACCGAAAAACTCACTTGTAAAAGCTTTACAAAAGAATTTGTTTTTCTTTTCAAAATTATTGTTATAGGCAACCCGTTACACCAATTACAAAAGAAAATAAAAGAAAAGGTTATTCAATAAGTCCCAGACTTCCCAGGCCTCCCAGGTTGAGAAATATCAACGCCATCTTAAAACGTCATAGTATAT
>JAODVP010028595.1:0-13250 GCA_025400035.1 Tetradonia laticeps
CGCGAAACGCAAATGTAGCGCCGGCGACACGCCGAAGTTGTGTGTTGGGCGAACGACTATGAATACCAGTGCAAGTGTGTGCCATGGGGAGCTTCCAGGTTACATAAATTTTCATTCTGGCGCCCCTGTGACAAGCTATTCTATTGCAACTAGCACGTCTGCTAGTAGTACTTAAACTTCTAAAGTTAACTGTCTATTATAAATGTATACATTTTAGGACTCCAGCCCTTCGTTACGCAGTTGGGTGCCACCAAAAGGTCCTATCTATTGCGCACATGTCGCCTATGTGACTTCCGCCTCCGTTGGAGTCATTGTTCGCGCTGTGTGCGTGAACACGACCTAAATTCTCCAAAGGGGTAACACTGCCCACTTTGTTGGCGAAAAAACTGAAGTTGACGTAATCAAACAATAAAAAAGTTGCTCGATGTGGAATAAAATTCTGCATGAAATAATGTAAACAGTTTTTCCCTGACTCTAATATTTTCCGAGAAAAACGAGAAAATCATTTTCCAAATTTTTGGTGTGGGCCTCGAAAAAATTTGAAACTTTCACAACGGATGCAGATTGAAACAAGGAAGTCATATTTGAAGGTATTTTTCATTATCATTTACCTTGTTATCAGTTACCTTGTTAGATTTTTAAAAAATTCATTATTTTGAAAAAAATGATTTTTTTAATTGGAAAAATTAGTAGAAAATAGAGTAGTTCTTTAATCAAATGAGAAAATTCAGAGAAATTGTTTTATCACATTAAATACAGCAAGTTGAATTTTAAATGTTGAACGTAATTAATTTATATCTTCGACATAAATTGAATTCTCACAAAAGGGTAAACGGTCTTAAAATCAGGAGGAAATTGTGAATCGAATACAACTTCAATACTTTAAAAAATATCACTTTGAAAAAAATTTTCTAAAGCGCCTTTGCTGGGAAACTATTAAAGTAACCAAAAGAAAACTTGCAGGTAGAGATAGCTAATGCCTATGACTACATAATGGGGAAGGGCGGTATTAACCGAGTAACCGAGTAACCGGTTATCTCGTTCTCGATTAACCGTTATATACCGGTTATTTTGCGGCCCGCTATAACCGTTGAAGATTATTTTTCGTACCGGTATAACCGCCGAAGGTTATTTTTATTTTAAAGAATAATCGGTATAAAGACAATTCCACGCTACGAATTTAAAAATGCTTACCAATGCATACCATTCGAGTGGCATGAAGAATAGAAGACCTTGAAATTAGAAAAACGCAGATATGCGTTTTGAAAGCCGTTTTGAACTCCCGTCGCACAGACTTGTGAGTAATGAAACCAGGTGTATATTAGGTAGCTGCATGAGCTGTCACTCGAGACTGTCACTGGAGGGTAAACAAACAACGAACTGAACCTCAAAATATAGCGCAGTGCAAATGATCGGACTGATTATCCGAAGTAAGAGAACGACGTCAACGACTTCAATTATCCAACCCTCCAGAACAACAGATGTTTACAGCTACCTAATTCAATCTTCAAACGTAGATTCAGATCATTTTCCAATTCATTTTATATAAAATTTCCAATTCGTGGTCGATATTCGAATTTGTATCCTCAAATTCATCACCACTATCATCAGAACTACTATCTGAATCACTATCACTGTCATTGTGAATTAGAAACATGGTGACGAGATTGACAATAGATTTAATTGTGGAATCCATTTTCCGTTTCTCAATACAATTACACTGAAACCTCGATCTCCCGATCCCCGCACACTCGGAAGTCCGGATTACCCATGGCATTTTTCATGTAAAGTCTGCGAAACCCGAAAAATCGTTCACTCGGAACGTCCGTGGTCCCACCTAACCCGAGAGATAGAGGATTCAGTGTACTAATATTTATAAAAATTATCTAATTTAATATTAAATTGATATTATATAAATACATCCTTATGAATACACACAGCATAGGTAGCGTGGTCATATGGGTCGCGTGGTTATGTATCGCTTGTTATGAACGCTTTGAACCGTTTGAACTTTAGAGGGTATAGTCGTCAAATGTGAAATAACGCATGAAACGCATAAGCTCTCCGCGCATATTCGCGCATCCCAAATCGAAATGACCTGTCCATCTTCAAACTGCATCGTGGTCCGAATTTCGGCAATTGTGAGTTGAGGTTTAAATTATATTGAGCCTCATTCGACCCCATCTGCAATAAACTTTACAACGCAAAGTATTGCTTGATCTTTGTTATTGCGAAGTTTCATGTAAACTGCGCTTCTATATTTTGTATATTATCTGTTTGCCATGCCACCAATTGGTACAAATAAAAGTAGTGAATTGTGGAAGTTTTTCACTACAATAAATATAACATCCGCACGTTGTAATTTAAGTGGTAAAACGTATAAAAAAAGTGGTGGTACTACTAGGTTACGAAACCACCTTAAAATGATATCTGTTCAGATGAACGCAGTCGACGTTCTTGTGTTGAAAACAATCAAATTATAAAACGTATATAGGCACAAACACAAACTACTTTCCTCTCCAACTTTTTACTACCGCGTTAATGGGTACCTGAAATCTATATCTATGTACGTCTCGCTCTTAGGTACTGAGATATCCTTTGCCTCCGATGGCGAGAACACAGACTTGCGTGCGTACCGTTTCATTACCGATACTTTGTCTTTGTCCCTGGGTTAGATTTTCCGGTAACAAAAGTTCTTCTACATCTACATCTACATCTTGGTTTTAGGCCACCAGACAAGAGCACCATATGACACGATGGGGCTTATGACCGCAGTGTGCATCTTGCGACACACAAAGAAGGCTCTTGTACTTTCCGGTAGGAGCTACTGATGGGGGCTAACTCAAATTTCCTCCCGTTGGTGAATGTTTTCCTTGGGTTTATCGAAAACCCTTCAGAGAAACACCATTCTTCAATGATTTTGATTGCTTCTTGGGCCTAAGCACTAACTAATGTTATCGTATTTGCCCCTTGCTATGACCGCAATGCCATCTGCATACCCATATGTCCCGTAACCCTTGTCGCATAGCCTGGTCAGGAGTTCATCGACCACAATGCACCACAGGAGGGGTTATAATACCCCATCTTAAGGGGAATCCCTTCGCTGTTGTGATTGTGGCCTTAGTCCTGTCAACCTCGGCCGTTATTTGTCGGTCTTCAAGGACAGATTGGACCCACCGGAGCGTGGTTGTATGCATGCCTTTCTTAAGAACCACTTTTCCAATGGATCTGATTGTGGCATTATCGAATGTCCACGAATGTCCTTTTGACGCATGTATCCTCTACCATTTTGGTGAGGCCATGGAGTGCACCAGCTTTTGACTTGCCAGGTTAACAGGCAAATTGCTGCCTATTCAGGGCGCTTTTCTGCAGCACCGCTTCTCTAATGTAATGGTCCACAATTTTCTCCCTGGTTTTGAGAATAAATGATGTTAGGCTCATAGGTCGGTAAGATATCACCGTAGCCTTGCGCTATTTCTGGGGTGCCCCGGGGCATAACTTGCCCTAAACACCTCCTTCATAAGAAGGCCCAGAATACTGAGTCCTCTCTCTAATTATTGATTGGCATGATTGGCTAATTATTAGTATGTCTCGTCAATATGGACGATAAATACTGGCGCATGTAATATACCTATGTAACTACAATAAATAAGTTTAAATTTTATAGAATGTTTTTCTTGATTTTAAGATATATGTATATCAATATAATATAGAAAAGCATCAGCAAGCTCTTTTTCTTTGGATTTGTTTTTAATTTATTTTTTATAATAACCGGGATTTCCCCACTTGTAACCTACTCTTCACTGCCTTTAACCACATAGGCTGTTGCGGCTTTGATCCTGCATAACCAGACTGGCGCACAACGCATGGTAGCTCGTAACCATTGCACCATCGAAGCTATTAAGGTTGGGACATCAAAAGTTGTATGTTGGAGACAACCTGAATATGATGTGAGAAAAAGTGCTCACGCATCCTTGATATAACATGGAGGTTTAGAAAAGGGAGGAGTTGCTGATGAGTGAAAGGTATGCGCTTTATGAAGATTTTGTAGAAATTGGATGCCTCGGGGTGTTATTGCAGAATAACGCCAATGCGGCCGGACACCTCAAGCAGGTGTTTGAAAGAACAGAAGAGTAAAAAAGCAAGATCATATATATATATTTTTTTGTATATAGGTATATAGGTAGATTTTCTTTGAAAAAGAACAATCTACAGGAACAAAGGTAATTCCAGTGTATAATAAGCAATTTTGTAATTGGCTTCGACCTCTCTGTAATCCATCATATCGATATTAGCGTGATCCTTCCAGAAATTCCTTTCAGTATCAGGCATTTCTTGTTTCCATGCCTATACAACATAAAAACAACTTATTTTCTAAATATATTTGCGCACAAGTTTTAAAAACATATTTGTTGATGCATGGAAGACGTACCCGGTCCGAATGATCTGCCCATCCTTCATCAAACACATTCCCGACACTAAATGCTTCATTCTTAGCCCTATCAATGGTTTCCATTCCTTTCCACTCGCTCATCTTACACATATAAAAATAAGCCTTCAAGATCAAAAACCTCGGAGCTACCAATTTAACTCTCTCAATCTGATCTTCCATGTTTCTAAGCAACTTTGATATCTTCTTGTTTAACTTTTCGATGACCACCACCATCTTTCTATCCATATTGTAAGCGAGCTGTATAATCAAACCCTCGATATACAAGATTGACGTGATTATATCAATCATTGATTCATTCGAGGTTATAACCCATGTTTCCGGCAGTTTCGTGGCCCATTTCTCAGCCGCACCATAATTTCCTGCACGCAGATACCACAACCAGATGCTGACAAAGTATCTGCGCACAGCTTCAGATTCTTTGAGATTAAACAAGCATTTCTTTCGCGTGTAATAGTACCCCTCGCATTTTTTCATGTCCAGTAGCATGCAACCAGTATGCAGATGGAAGTACACAGCTAGAGAATAGAACCACACATCGCCGAAGTAATCACCGGCGGGTCCCACGATCTGTTCGAATGTCATTAGTGAATTCAGCATGTCATTGACACTTCCGCGGATCAGCAACATTTCGAAAAACAGTGGAAAGAGTTTGATTAGTAAGGAACGTAGGTTTAGAGTGTCCGTCATTGGGTCAACGCAGATTCCTATGTTAAATGCGTCATCGAACTTTGCTCGTTGCATCCTAATGAAAGAAGAATGTGTAATTGATTTCGGTAGTGACGGGAGCTTATGTTAGGATGCTGTCCATAAATGGCGTCCTGCAATTTTTACATTTCTTACTTCATAGTCCAGCCTTATAGCAGGTCATCATATATCACTAATATTTCTAAGAAAACATAGAAAAATGCAGAGATGTCACATTTTACGATTGCATATAACAAGAGGCCACAGTTAGCTGTACCTCATTCCTAGATTGCACAGGATATCATTTAAGGACAGCGGCTTATGATGACAAGTTATACCTAGCATAGAAGATCGTAGAATACAAATTAGCAATACTTCTCATATCATTCACATCAACGCTATATCGATATCTCCTACAATAATCCAACGCCATAACCTCTAAATTGTCCACCATTCCGTATCGTTTCTTCCTAGTCATGACATCGATCAAGATGTTGTAGGCATTCAGCAACCTAATGAAACTCTTCTCCGACTGTAGTGCTTTCTTAAGACTCATTAACGCAGCTATATTCGCATGATCCCACATGTCTAGTTTCATAAAAAGCTTAGTCATCTTATATAGACAGTCCGACACTTCGTCACAAAACGCAGCAGCGTAACCAAACTTTATTCCGATTCCCCGGCGTGACTTAGTTGATAACTTAATATATTCCCAGGATTCAATCATTTTGTAGCGCAAACTAGAAGGGTTGGGCAGAGTATATCCATAAAAATGTAAGGCTTTTTCATAGGCAAGATACGCTTTTCGGTATTGACCTATCTTGGTTCGAGCCCGTCCAATTTCAGATAAGATTTGCGCTTTCATTACGTTGTACTTCCATGCTTCGCCTGGGTTTGCGATTTTTTTATAAGGCCCCTTGATTACATTCAACGCGTGATGTAAAGTTTTCAAAGCTAAAATAACTTCGCTGTCGTGTATAAGGATGGCTGCGTACTCTATCGTTGCATGTAGCCATTTATCATAACTGCTGGTCGCTTCGTAGTGTGGACGAATGTTGTGGTATAGGCATTTTAGAATTTGATCACATTCACAACGACTGAAATCTGCATCTTCGTATGATAGAGGTAATTTCGCATTTTCGCCAGTCAGTCCGGATTTCGCATAGGAAACGAAGATAGAGTTAGGTCTTTCTTTTAACATTCGCTCTGGTCATGAAATATGGAATTGGAATTTATTAGTATAGGTTACGTTTCATTCGATTTTGTGTAGCTTTGTAGCTTTAATATAAGACAAATAGTTTTATTACATATATACCTATTGTTATAGTCTTGCTTTGATATTCAGATCGTTTTGATGAACCGGTAATTTTTGCAGCACTACTACGTGCAATAACCTCCCAGTTTTCCAGTATACTTGTTGATCTACCCTCTGATTCCAATTTGGATGCGGAACGCCGCTTCATCTCTACTAATACTCCCTAGAATAGGACAATTCAGTACTTTCAATACTGAATGATAATTGAAAGGCGGTTTGGCTGTATCTATAATATAATCACTATCACTATTTTGTACTAATATTTTATTTAGATGTATTATATCTTAATGAAAACTGCCTACTAAAACTTAAACAGATGTTGTACGGTGTCGAACCCTACACGAATACTGATTGCAAATTTCGTAATGCGGCAGAGTAACTTCCAAATTGCGGTACATTTCCCCGCATCGCACCTCTTTTTTCGAGCCGAGTGTGCGGAGTCATTATTTTAATTGTGTGCAATAGATTTTTACGAGAGCTCGTTTACAACTTTCCCGGAAGTTGTACCTGGTCCAAGTCAAATGTTATAGCCAATATCAATTTCACTGTGCCACAAAATATTATCAAAATGGCGGCGTTTCCCCTACCAATACGCGCGATGTGTCAGCATTCTAATTGCGCGTAATGAAATCTTTGAACCTTCACGATGAAATGGTATAATTTGCGTTTGGATCTGGGGAGTACTTTCTGAGCTATAATACCAACCGTATCCCCTGATTTTCTTACAATCGTTTTTTTTTTAGATTTACCCCATATAAACCAATAATATATTCACGCCAAAAGATTTCACCTCTTCATATCTATTTCCCAGAATTTTTGTGAAGACTCCATTGCCACAGCTCACACATTTCCTGGTACACGTTTCCAGAAATGTAATCGCCTTGTCATGTAATTGCTGTAATTGTTGTGCTGTCAGGAGATTGTAAACAGTTTTGCGGAAATCTTCATTCAAAAATCTCATAAAACCACAATTTGCGTATTGTGGCAAACTCTGGCATATATCTGTAAAGTATCAGGTTACGATTTGTGAAGATAAATATATATTGTAGGGTTATACAACCTGAAACTAAGAATCCTTCGCAGCTACAGGCAATCACAGAATCATCGTAGAACGTAAAGACATCAGACATTGGGTGTGTGTAATTCATGAGTGAGCTGCGAAAATTTCCTTCAGCGCACGCGATAATTTTCAGATCAAATAGATTTTTACATGCTATTAAAATGATTCCATGTTAAAATTGATAAATGTATAGCAGGAGAAGTACCAGTATGAATAGTTCGAATATACATACTTTCAGCAACAAGTAGTTCATCAGAAGTATGAATGATAAATTGTAACATATCGCGCAGAAAACAATCTCCTATAACTGCAGCTGCTTTCAAGAAAGTCAATTCGAATGTGCTGAGTTCCTCTAGAACCCTTGTATGCGTTTCTAAAAAAATAACAGATTAAAATTGACAATAATAAAGTAATTGTGGTGGTATACCAGTTCCAACTTCTATATCATCAATATCCAATTGTTCAATCAATTCTTCTGCATTGAGTGCTACGAAGCATATCTTAAATCTATTTTGCTTTTCCATCTGCTTATGTTCCGGCTCGTACATTGATTTTCTAGTGGTTTGTCGGGTGAGTCTGTAGGGTACAGAATGTCTATATTCCGCACTCTCGCTTCGTCTATGCCGTGACCCCAGAAAACCACCCGTACTTCTAATAGAGGCAATCGAATGCGCATTGATACTTTGTTTTTCGATTGTCTTCTCACGTACAAAGTCTAACATATTCTCAGATACTTTGGATGGCTATAATTATTTTTTGCTTATAAATACATAGTAAACTTTGTATTCTAGCTACATACCACAGCAATAGTTTGAAATATTTCAGAGGTTTTACTACTTAAAACAATTGCTTGATAAAGAGTACAAGGAAGAGCCTTATACACGATCCGTGCATCTTCTTTCTGAGAATCCCTAGTCATGTACTTCCTGGCAGCCATAACCACATGGTCTTTGTACTCCTCCAGATCTGGCACCTTTTCGATCCAAATAATATTTTTATGCACCAGCACCAGCAGGAACGTCTCTATCCATCCTGGATTACCCGTACATTTCATGTGCAGTATCCTGAAATTATTTTAAATATAAGCAATGCAGTAAAAACCAATTCTTAAATTATGAATGTGCTAAAAGTGAATTACATTTCCAATTGTATGGGAATCGCAATGGTATTCATGATCTGGCAAGCCAAAGTTGTAAATTGCAATTTATGTAGTGGTAGTAACTTAATGCATTTACATTTCGTCTTAGACAACACCTCCTGTGCAAGCATAGGTAAAGCTTCCACGTTTCCGCTGATAGTAACCACTAGGATAACAGTATGGGTCTCTAGAATAGCATAGATTAATTCCCAAGACTCCACATCAATATTTTCCCCAGCATCGACGAAGATCACCCAAGGTTTTTTGAAACAAATGCGGCACAAATACCGGATTATATGATGTAGTATCTTCTTCAATTCATGTTCAGGAAGAATATCTATGTCGGGCATTTTAGGGAAATCTACTCGGAAAACGTCATTTAGCACATATTCCATACCATGTATCTTAAGTTTCTTAAGTTTTTCTGTTAATTTAGCTTGTCTAGTGGCAGTTGTAGTGCCAGTTATACCGAGAGGATATCCAAATAGATAAAAGATGAGTTGGTATGGGAGGCGATGGTCTAGGTAATTCAACCGAAGTCGAAACATTGGCAATTCTCTCGGCGTAACAAACAGCATTTCTTCTATCAAGCGCGTTCTTCCTATGCGCGCTTCTCCGAAAAGAAACAACCCCGAGGATTCATATTTCAAAATGAAGCGTTGAATCGCTCTTGAGCTGTGTACTTTTTTCACATTATTTATCATGGATTCAAAGGTGAGGATTTCATAGTCACGGTCCAGAATTGGATATTTGTTAAGGACGAATTTAGGCGTACGATCCGACCTTCAAATGATATTTGATTAGGAAATATCGTCAGATTTATATAGGAAAAGGTTACATATCTAGTTCAATGTATTGGTAGATACTGTCAGTATCAGTATCGTCGTTGTCCTTTTCTATCAGAAGGAAAGACCGTGGGTCCAGCTTGCTCCGAAGCACGGTTTCAAGGTCACAGGTTACTTTGTTTGCATACTTGTCGACTATAGCTTTACCTAAGTCCATTTGGCTTCCGAGTACAACATATTCGCGGCGCATGCTGTCGCCTACAGGCCCACAAAAATACCAACCTATACAAATAGGAAACATTAATAAGGAAAAGTATTTCGATAATAGAAGCTAAAAACCTGAAGAGACACTCATTGCCAAAAGATTGATATTCCTTCTAGTCTCTGCACCCCTGAAACATTTCATCGCTGCTTCTAAGGCATGGCGGGCTTCAAAGGTTTTATCTCCCCGAATACCAAACGTAACGGTCATGATTAATACATTTGCATTGTAACCAATATGAATGACGTAGCCATTGTAACGTGTTATTATACTTGAATTAGATTAAATTGTGTTAATTTCTTATTCTGTTCGTCATCTCTTTCCTTACTTACTTATTAACCAGTTCGTAGTATATGACAGTTAATTTAATCATTTCTTCGTAGCTTTGGGCCTCAAACGCAAAGAAACATGTCATTAGAAACATATAACGCTTCTCTATCAGTGTATCTAGTGCAATGTCATTCTCGACAGCTGCGATTACTGGAGGAAATATGAAGCTTTTAAGTAGTCTGTAGATTTTCACTGTTATTGCGCTGTTGTCAATGTTAGTTGAACTTGCTGGAAGTGATGTTATTTACATTTCCGTGTTCTGAGGTCGGTTTAGGCTAGGGTAGGCGGTACTTACTACTATACCCAGCAAATATGTTCTTTTTAAAATCCATCCGAGATTCTGTTTGCCTGTCGTCCACGAGGCGATAGCACGATGACCTTCGGCGTTCCTCTGGCAACAGTGTGTGACGGTTATAACATAAATATAATTGGAGGATATTAATCTATTAAATTAGTTAATTCAACTATATTTACCTGCAGTGGTGACTATATGGATACTTCTCCAAGCAGAGGAGAAATCAGAAATAGTATGTGTCCCATCGTCGTCATTAAAATCTTTTTCAATGTATTCTATGCTGTTTAAATATTCCCAAGCTTCTGAGTCCACCACTACCTCATTGGGGCCCATTTTCTTACTTATTTCTTTAGTATCTTCTAAAGGACTACCTGTGAGGATATACGTCGCTCGTTCTCGAGAACCAACCACAGAAAATGTTACAGGTCCACTGGATATCGCTACACTGACTATAATTTTAATTAGTTTTCTATCAACTTATTGCATTAATTAATTTTCTAACCCGTAATCTTAATTCCAAAATCACTCGCGGTATTTGCAAAGCTCTTTACGATAGTCAGCGCAAAATCGACAGCTAGATGTACACAATCAGCCTTTCTGCGGTTTCCTTCCTTCCACATAACGGTGAAATGTGTACCATTGCATTTGATTACGTCACCATTATAGGAATACGCATCCTGCATTACACTCCCCAGGTAGGCATTCAGAGTTTGGCCCATGCGTAAAGCTCCACCTTTGCCACTCACTTTGTATTTACCCCAAAGTAAGTGGAATCCTTGAGTGTTTGATTTCTTGTTGTTTATGTGATCTGGCAATATGAAAACTAACATAACCTAACCTAACCTCACCTGTCATTTTTCCCCGTGCGATAACGGCGTCATAAATCCGGTCGTTATAGTTATCAGGGGCTAATAGAAGTTCATCTGGGAGCAGGGATGCGACGAGTTTAGTTCTGTTTGGGAGAATGCCTCGCAATTGGTCGGCGTACATGGCTATGCTGTGCATTTCAGCTTGTTTTAAAGATAAAGTTATGCGACGCTCTGTCCATAGTTCTTCTTCTGCGGATTTGTTTGAGTCCATGGTGCGTGTTCGCATAGCCCAAATGAACTCTTCCTGGCCAGCTCTGTCAACTGATTTATGTATCTGAGGTTAATTTGGCAAATAGTAATCTTATTTTACAAACCTTCGTCCTTTGATATCATTTTATGGCTTAAAGGCAGCTAATTGTAAAATTATATAATACACGATATAAATTCAATTGTATGTTTTTTTTATATGTCACATATCAATCTATATCAATTTTTATAATAAACAATTTGTGCGTTGCGAGGAAACATATTTGTTTTACTATCTACTATCCTTATGTCCGTATTTACAGTCACAAGTCTGGCAATGTTTAAACCTGGCTTATACTTATTGTTAGCTTATGGTCAACACTCCATTTGCATCAGGTATTTTCATTTATTGTAATTCATGCAGTTCCTCCTCTTACTCAATTACGGATGACACTTTTGCTTCTAGAGTGGGCAAAATGAATTTAGCGCGTGCGCTATCACACGCTTCAACTACGGGCATATCTATCTCAACTCTATCTAATCAATATGTTTAGTACGTTATTAATTATACGCCTTTACTGTTGTTTTTCACAATACCGGTGGCATAGTTGTAATTCATTTTAAAACCTCTTCATTATAATCACATCTCCTGGGTAGTGGGCCTCGCCGGAATAATGCAGCAGCAAAGACAAAAGAACTGGGGTGAGTTAAGTGAATTTAAAATTACAGTGTGGTAGTTGACGCCATGATTAAAAGTCCAGTCGGTTGATTGTAATTGAATAGTATCAGAAATATTTCTCTCAATTTGTTGAAACCATGCAATTATTCCTGAATAGAATTTTAAAAAACGATTTAAAGGGGACATTCCGATCAAAGTTCCCATTTGCATATCAAAAATAGGTCTATTCTAAAATCGTTGCTTTAGCAATGCTCAGAATAATATCAAGGACGATATTTCCAAAATTTTTACAATTTGTTTCAAAAGAATGGGCTTGGTGGGTACCAAAATTGCATGGCGTCAAAAAATAAAGCATGATGTTTCTGATGTTTTTTCTATTAAAATCCAATCATCAGAATTTCCATAATTCATGACTTACGTCATGGCATCCATCCGACAGAGGAACCGACCGATATGCAAATTGTAATAACTCCGTAAATTATTAAGTTATGGCAACTTTTTTTATTACATTCAGGCCCGTTCTTTCCCCTCCTAATCAACTAATCAACTGTCATTTGGCAAATAATTCCCTTAGGATCCTATGGAGTTATTTGTCAAATAACTATTGAGCACTTTATTATCAGGTGGAAACACCAGGCCATAATCTAATCTTATGTACACACTTCTCATTGAACGCAACATTGTGATCCTTTTTTAATGCGTTTTAGTGCGTTTCCTTGAAATTATATGTGCGATAAAAATTATCGTAACTAAAAAATTCAGAATGTTACAATAGTTTGAAAATCGAGCGGTTCCGTACTATACCTTATAATTAAGCATACAATATTTTATTTATTCTTAGGATCTGGCATATCATTTGGTATTCCGTCAATCAATTTGCTTGAACAGCAAGAAACTAAATCTACATCATTGTTTGGTACCACATCCACGTTTGACCAGCAGAACAAACAATCTACTTTTTCCTTGGGTACTCCTCAAAGCAAATTGTTTGGACAGACAACTTCAAAGCAACAACATCAGGTACAAAAAAAAGTTTTCCTGGCACCAACATTTGGTCAAGTCTCACAAAATGTAACTGCCCAGTCTCAAACCCAGCTGAATCAACTGAACAACTCAGCAAACACATCCACGTTTGTTACACCAGCCCAAAAAATATTGGAATCTGCGTCTTTGTGTGAACAGCAACAAACTAAA
>JAODVP010028706.1:0-11237 GCA_025400035.1 Tetradonia laticeps
AATATGTCTTAACTGCAAAAAATTTCGAATTTTTCCGTACTAAAATCAACCGAGCGGCACCCACGGTGTTATTATTTTATTATTATTTCTGAAAAGGTCTTGATTTTTTTCTCGCACAAGCGCAAACGACATTCGTAAAGGTTCGATTTCACCAGGTATTGCAGCTATGTTACTTCTTATGCTATTAAAAATTAAATGTAAATAGGTATGTAAATGAAATATTTTTTTCGCGCCTGCGCAAACGACTTTATGTTTAAGGTTCACTGTGTATTATATCTATATTTCTTCTTGTGCTAACAAAAATTAAATTTAAATAGTCATGTGAAATTTTATTTTTGCGCATGAGTGAATGACCCTTGGTAAGTTTCAATTTCACCAGGTTTTTTATCTATGTTAGTTCTTGTGTTATCAAAAATGAAATTTAAATAGGCATGTAACATGATTTGTTTGCGCATGCGTGAACGACTTTTGTTAAGTTTCAATTTCACCCATATTAGTTCTCTATCAAAAATTAAATTAAAATAAAAGGAAATTTATGCTTTTTTTTTCTCGCGCATAATTCTGGTCTTTTTTCTCATTAAACACAAACGAGGCTTATCATCGACTTGTATTAGGTATCGATTTGAACCGGTTATCTTTAAATATAAAATATTTGGAAAATGCTTCATGCAGGGTTGGCACATGAATGGTAACAGATAGGACAATAGTGTAAATGGCAAATATATTCAGGATGTTACCAGGAAGGTTTAGGAGAAACAATTAGACCGCGAAATTTTGCCGTTTCCAAGAAATTGCCAAAAAACTGCAATATGTATAAGTGCGTCTGTGTGATCGTTACTCATTTGTTTTGTTGTTTTGTTCAGTGCCGAAGCAAATAAGTGCCGAAAAGGACAAGTAGTTCAAAAAGTGCAAGACAAACGAACATACAAAAATACGCAGAGTTCAAAACAGTGTCTACAATTTGCAGAACTACAAAAGTTTCCTATTTATACATATTTTGCTGAAGATAGTTCTTCCGCAAGACAGGAGGAAACAAATTGAAGAATATATAAGGATGGAGAGTGCAACAGCGAAGCGTGGCAGTACCTGCATATGTATGATAGATTTTGTAATTAAAAATTCTATAACTATCAATTTAACGGGCTGCTTCTTATGAAAATCTTGCAACAGCAAAATTAATATTAAATAAAATGCAATTTTTCTTTCCCTTTCGCGCATGCGCAAACGTAAGTCCATATATTATGTTGCTTCGTTTCCTAAAATCAAGGGGTCAACAATTTCTTTCAGAACAATAAACAACTTTGTCGACCACTGATATAAATACATAGTAATCGTGCAATAAATAATGGAAGATTGAATCGGATTGTGTTGTAAATAAAGTTAGGTTAAGCAACAATAAGCTTACGATAGGTTAAATAATCATTTAGCTACCTACCCTCGTTGTCTGTCGATGTTCTTCTTCCATTTCTTCACGTGCTTTCTTCTCATTCGAAATTCCCGCACGTAGTGTTTCTTGAATTCGTTGGTTCTCCTTCTGAGCTGTCAGATATTGCTGCTGCAAACCAGCTAACTCTTTACTTACAGCACCTAACCTCGTTTCTAAGCTGATGTTTTTTGTAAATTCCTTATCCAGATCATTTCTTGATCAAAAACAAAAATTCAGATAACTTAACTATAACCTACCTTCAAATTATTTTATGTATAAACCTAACCTAGCTTTCACTAAATTTGAGTTTACTTTAGTTTAATTAATACATACTTTAATTCCTGGTTAATTTTGGCAATTTCCTCACTAATCCCTTGCGTTGTTGGTTCCTGCTGTGGATTCAGAGCCTTCTCCCGGTCTTCCAGCATACGACGCGCACGCGCACGATATTCCTGCATCTCATTCTGAGCCGATTGCACTGCCTCATTCGCCCGATCCAATTGTGATTGCAGACTGGCATTTTCGTGCTCTAATCCTGAATGCATATGCTGCAGGTTGAGCACTTCCTTGCTCAATTGCTGATTTTCCGCTTCGCTTTTCACAAGTTGCGCTTCTAGCTTCGCGGTCAGCCCTGGATCACCCACCTCGATGTTTAAACTGTTACTGGACGACACTGACATGATCCCGATTGAATCAGTCATAGATTTGACCCGTTCGAAAGGAGAGTATGAAGAATCCACGTCCGCTGTTTCTTGGATTTCCGGCTTAACTTCTTCATTATTTACACTTTCATCAGGTTGTTGTTGTTGGTCTGAGAAATCTATCTTTACTGATGCTATTCCATTAGAAACATTTGATGTACCAGAGTTTTCTTCAGACATTGTGTTGGGTTCTAGTATTGCATGAGGAAGATCGTTGATTGCAACTGTATGTAAATCTGATCCTGATGGGGATTTTGTAAACCTAATAAATACACATTTTTGGTTAGATAGTTGGATACTTAGTAAGTGTGGATACAGTTTTGTGATTGATGAAGTAGTACTTACTGGGATTTCGGAGTGATTACAGATTCATTTAAAACTCTTCCTGCGTTTTTGTCTACTTTGTTCAGAAGATCTTCTGCTTTACCTGCTAAATTTTGTAACCATGCCATGGCAGCGATTTGCTTTTGTTTAGTGTTTTGTTGATGCGGACTCCAACATCAGGTAGTGAGTTCCTCTGTTTTTTAGAACCATTAACGCTTAGAATGTTGAGTTGGAAGAGTTGTAAATGACGGGAAGTCAATGTAAACCATGTAAACGTTGTAAACGTTGTAAACGTTGATAAGGTTGGAAATGTTGGAAAGATAAAACATCTGACAACCGTCAAATTGACGAGTATATAAAGAATCTGTAATCCTACTGTGTCCAGCCATAACTACCTCTATAACTAGCTTTTAGATGTCTCTAGTAGTAGATTATTTTTATAAATAGATTATTCGCCCATTTTTGAATATCTAAACCAATCTAAACACTTTACAAATTTTAATTTTACGAATTTAATATTTATTATTCGTTAAATACTACACATATTTACTATTTCAATATATTATATTTGCAATATATAATTTACAAGTAGAAACCTTTATTTTTCTAGAGATGCCGTAATGTAGTTCTCTTACAAGCCGCAAGAGGGCAATAGTAGTTCACTTAAAACGTACTCTAAACTTGTTATCTAGTATTTAGTGAACTTGACTTATATTTATGTTTGGTAAATACTACTACTGTCTATAGATTATTTTCTACTTAGCGATATGTTAATCAGTAGATAATTGCGTAAGGTTTAGGAAACATTGAACTGGTTCAACTTGAATAAGCGTAGTCACTATTACTCACTAGTAAGTAACAAGTGGTTTGATAAACATAGTCACATTGTGCGTATTGTACGGATCAATAATGTCAGCTGGTAAAGTTTATCTCACACGTCGGGAACACTTCTCTGCATGTCATCGTCTTCACAGGTATTTCGTAAATTAATTACAGCACAATCTAATACACTAATTTAGTCCGCATTTAACCGATGAGGAAAACCTGAACGTGTATGGTAAATGCAACAATCCAAATGGGCACGGACACAATTACAATGGTCATTATTATACTAGCATATATACATAAATACTCAATAAATACTCCATAAACAAAAACATATTTTAGTGGAAATTACACTGTGTGGAGAACTTGACCCCAAAACTGGGATGGTTTATAACCTCTCTGACTTGAAAGAAGACATACGCGCCGCCATTATGGATGTCGCTGACCACAAGAATTTAGATAAGGACATTCCGTACTTTGCTAACATTCCTAGCACGACTGAAAACCTCGCCGTGTTCTTGTGGAACAATCTGAAGACGACCATGAGTCGTCCAGAGTTGATGTTTGAGGTTAAAATCTATGAAACTGAGAATAATATTGTCATTTACAGGGGTGGCTTGTAGGTTAGAGTTTATAATTTCATGTTTGTTATGTTTGTTATGTAGTTTATGTAGGTTTAGTTTGAGCAACTCGCCTTTCTAATATAATTCGAATAGCGCGAAGCGTAGACAAAGACTTCATTGCGCAAGTAAATATAAATAGCTTCTACAACTACACAAAGTAAAGTCAGTAGTTGTAAACAATATAAACATATTAAGGTATTAGTAATCGTCTTTCCTTATTACACTGTAATTAAATGAGGTTATGGTGTAATTCCATAATAACGTACAAGATAAGCTAATTCTGAAGAATGTAAATAGCTGATAACGATAATACGAACTGAAATTGAAATATAGTAACTGTAAAACTTAATAAGTTTGAATAACAATATAACAATATATCAGTTGATTGCGAAATTTATCTCGGCGAAGACGTGGGAGTGAATAAAGTGAGAGAGTGTGAGAGCATGAGTCGCAGTTTCCTGCATTTACACGGCGCAGTAGCAGCAGTGGCGTAGCAACCGACCGGACGTACACACGCCTCGCCGATGTTTTCGACTCTTTGTTTATAAATAATCCGCCGGGATGGTGAACAGGGCAAACACACACAGTGCGCACATGCATGGCCTTGCGCGCGTTCTCCACGCGCCTCCCGGAGCGAAAACCAGTGAAACAAGTGCTGCATTTGATTGGCATCAAAATCACATAGAAGTCATAGAACATTCACTCCATTCACTCATTATACGAGCGTGAGTCCACTCCACGCGCGTGGCAATTCCTTTGTCACCTGTGTTTATAGTCTATAGACGGTATATCTGTAATCATAGTGTCTGCGATTGCCAATCATTGATAGCGTGTAGAGTAGTAAAATGTGGTCCACTTTGGAGCCTGGCAGTTCGCCAGTGGATTGGTGTGAAGAGAACTACACATTTTCGCCCATGATTGCGGAATTTGTGAACACGGTGAGTTACATTTTATTGTGATTGATGACTCATCATTAATGACAGCTGCGTGTCTGTCTGTTATGTTTATTGCTGTAGGCTTTGTTCAGCTTTGTTTACCTAGTTTGATTATGCAGATTAGCAACGTGTTGTTTTTTGTCCTTCCGCCCGTGCTGATTCACCTGTTCCGAGGATACGGCCAGATTATCAACCCTGCCATTCATGTCATCTGGGTGCTGCTCATCGTCGTCGGATTGTCGTCAGCGTATTTCCACGCGACGCTTAGTCTCGTGGGACAACTCCTTGATGAACTCGCTATTTTGTGGGTGTTTTTCGCCGCGTTTTCCATGTTTTTCCCGAGGAGATTGTTCCCGCAGTTTGTACACAATGATAGGTAAATGAAAATTATATGACATAACCTTAAATCTCCTGTTACAAATGATTGAATTTCAGAAAACGATTCAGCATAGGAGCTGTATTCCTAGCAATGATCGGAACTGTTTTGGCCGTTATCCAACCAGCTGTAAACGCCTTCGCATTGATGACGCTCGGCGTGCCTGCTGTGCTCCTGCTGATCCACGAAGTGCGCCGCGCGAATAACGAGCGCATACATCGGCTCGGAGTGCGCTGCGCATCCGCGTGGTGCGTGGCCGTCTTCTGCTGGGTGAATGATCGCCTGCTCTGCGATGCGTGGTCATCAATCCAATTCCCGTATCTCCACGGCCTTTGGCACATTTTCATCTTTATCGCCTCGTACACGGCGTGCGTGTTATTCGCGTATTTTGCAGTACGGGAAGAGCGGCCCGAGAAACGCGCCATCTTGCGCTACTGGCCGCGAAATGACTTTGAGTTGGGCATTCCCTATGTACTTATTAAAACTCGCGCCGATGACGATATTTTTTAGTAGTTCTAGTAAGGAAGTTCTAGGAACTATTTATTCGTTCGTGTATTTATTTATTGTTAAGTAATTAAGTGTTTGTATCAGCTGATATCAGCTCACTTCGAGTCCCTAGCATGAAATACTGTGATGGCAATGTGATAATGTAATAAGGTGTTTTTTCACAAGGGAGCATTTGTTAACCTTGCTTGATGTCAAGGTCGATGTGGCAAATGTCTTGATATGCATACTTGTATTCGTATTTATTTAGACAATATTTATGGCGTGTGACTTTTGCACCCTAATTATCTATATGATGTGAGTATAACAATTTGTGAGAGGAGAAATGCCAAATAAATTTTCGCTATGTAATCAATTATATTTACTATTGTAAGCACTTTTGGCACAGTTCATGAACACGAAATTTTATTTTGCTAGTAGTTACAGAAATCTACTTTCTTTACCAGGGATTTTATATTAGTACGAGTATTTTCACGAAGATGGCGCCACGTATGCTAAATTAAAATAAACTATTTAAAAACGTGATAAATACCAGAAAAATATTTAGTATCCAATTGATTAAAGACAATAAAAATATTTTATTGTTAAAAATGAAACTATTTATTTATTCTGCAAAGATTTTAATATTTTCAGTAAATAAATGGTATTCAATTATAGAACTCTGCCCTGTTTTTAGTTAAATGTGTGTTTTTTATATGAATTGTCACAAGATGGTGCTGTATAGTAGAAATAATTCTCTTGTAAAATTTGGAAATTTGTCTAACTAATATAAATATATTAGTCGAATACGGCATAGTAACAAATTCTTTATACTGGAACAAAATGCGTAGTAATGTAGTAATGTTAATGCTTGACACCTGTCACTTAGAATTAGTCTGTATTCGCAAAAATTTATCGATCGCGTGTTAACTTATCTTGTATTATTATTGAACTCGTATGATCTGGCTTTTACGATCCGCATAAATTCGCGTATAAAACGAGCCGCATGTTGCAAACTGGAACAAAAAAGTCTTTGTTGCTAAGCTAGGCTGTAGTGCGCGTAGTTGGAGTTGTTAGACTTTAGTACGTAGAGAGTGGCAATTATGTTTAGTCAAGGTGAGTCTCATTCAACTCAATCAAAGACCAATGGCTTGTTTACTCTTCACGAGCAAATTTAAACTCAAGGTTTCCTCTACCTATTTTTTACTGTGCTTCTTTGTTTTTTTTGCGGATGAATACACTTCATTTAAATTCATAAATCATGAATAACCTAATCTAACCTCTTGTAGTTGATGGATGCTAATAGAGATTAATTAATTGATGGATATTAATAGATAAAATCTTCAATTAAATGTTGTTATTCGAATCGCGCGAGTTTGCTAAATACATTGTGTGAAAAGCGCTCGATATGCGCGCGTCGAACCGAACGTTTTCCCCGCTTTCTATGCGTTTTCACTCACTCACTCATTCACAATTGCAATCAGTTGGTTCAGTTTGTTCTCGTATCTCGGCCGAACATGTAAGTACCTGAACAATCTGCCTCTTATTGTTAGTATGTATAAATGTCTCTGGTTATAAAAATTTCATATTGAAGTCCATTCAATCCTTTGCAATCTTATCATTAAGATTTTGTGGAAGTAGTGAAATTTGCACTTATATATGACAGTAAATTAGAGATTAAATATATGAGTGTTTTGTTATTTTTGGCATTTGATGCGGGGTTAAGTGGAATGAATCCGAGTGTGATTTTCGGAATATGAGTCATGAGCCTTGGAATCACATCCATTACCTAAATAATGCAGAACGACGCAGTGCACGGAAAATTTTGTATTGATTCTGTCAATAATAATAGAGGAACATGCTAACTGCTTCGGAACCACAATCGAAAATATGTGCTTTCCTTTCTCTCTACTACGTTTCTATAGTTGTAGATAGTAGTGGTAGATAATGAGTGTAAGTATACAATGATACAAGGATAAAATTTATATTTTTTGTTAACTAATTTGTTAACAATAAGCCTGAAAATCCATAAACTTCTTCCGCGCTATAAATTTCGTTTAATATCTCAATAAATATGAACAATGTTAGAGCTTAGTAAAATTTACGTTTATACATATTAGTAAATTGTTTATAGTATGTACAAAATTTAAATTCTTCCTTCTATTCTTTTAAATGTTATGAACAAGGCCAACAATTCCTAATTTTCTTTGTTACACCTTTCTGTTCATATCTCTGGAAATATAAATAATTTATAAACTCAGTGTAAAAATCATTGGTAATATTATGAAATTATTTATAACGAATATGACATGCAAGATCTTAATTTTATATATTAATAGTTATAAGCAAAGTGGGGCACGAAAGATTAAGTAACGTATTGATTTTCTTAGTTACACATTTCCATTAGTGGCTCGAGAAATATAAACAATTTCAAAATTCTATAAAAATTATTCCATACATTAACTTAGGAAATTCAAGTTTTTACTTGTTTTCTTTTAAGAGATATAATCAAGGAAATAAATAAAAACTGTTGTTAAAAATGTTTCCCATTTTCGCATTTACAGATTTCTGTAAATATCTTCGAAAATATAAATAATTTCAAAATTCAGTAAAAATATTTGCTTATATTAATAAATTCTTTATAACATATTCGAAATTCTAGTTTTTACTTCAATTCTTTTAAAAGTTATTTAATGTTTATAACTCAAACAAAAACTTTGGAAATATAAAGTTCGCTTTATAGTACTTCACAATTCTATAAAAAATTATTCAATACATTAATAATACATAATTATATCTATATATCTTGAGAAGTACAAAGAATTACAAAATTTTGCAATAACAACCCAATACATTCGCAAATTGTTTATAACATCTATGAAATTAAAATCCTAATAAAAACTTATAAATAAAGAACGAAAATTATTGAAAAAAGACAATTTACATAATTCAATTAATATTTCGGGAAGTAAAAACAATTTCAGAATTGCATAAAAACCCTTTAATATATCAATAAATTGTTAATAACATGCATTAAATTCAAGTCCTTTCTTTCATTCATTTAGGAGGTTTAAACAAGAAAAAAAAACAGAAACTGTAGTAAAGTTACAATATCTCGTTTTCTTAGTTACACATTTTTGTTAATAACTCTGGATACATAAATATGTGCTTATATTAATAAATTGTTTATAACATATTCGAAATTCTATTTTTACTTCAATTCTTTTATAAGTTATTTAATGTTTATAACTTTTAAACAAAAACTGTGGAAAAATAAAGTTCGCTTTATAGAATTTCAATATTCTATAAAAAACTTATTCACTACGTTAATAAATTCTTATTACTTGTACGAGTTTCCAGTTCTTCCTTCTATTCTTTTTAAATTTAAACAAGGAAACAAATAGAAACTGAGGTAAAGTTACAATTCCTAATAGTATTCTTTGTTACACTCTTTTTGTTAATATCTCCGGAAATATAACTAATTTCTAACCTCAGTACAACTCAGTAACTTTATTTAATTGATTAACATATACGTTATATGAAATTCAAGTTCTTAATTTTAAATTTTTAATCGTTATCAGCAAACTGAAGAACAAAAGCTCTAGTAAAGTATTGATCCCCAATTTTCATAGTTACACATTTCCGTTAATTTCTCTAGAAATATAAAAGATTTCAAAATTCTATCAAAATAATTCAGTATCTATATTAATATGTTCTTTATTGCCTTACAAAAGTTTAGTCAAGTCTTGACTTGTTCTTTTTTAAGTTATTATTAAGAAATAACATAAAAACTGTTGTAAAAATAGTTTCCCACATCGCATTTACACATTTGTGTTAATATCTTCGAAAATATGACTAATTTCAAGACTCAGTAAAAATATATACTTACATTAATAAATTGTTTGTAACATATTCGAAATTCAAGTTTTTAATTCGAATTCATTTCAAAATTATAAAGAAGAAAATAGATAAAAATGTTTTGAAATATAAAATTGCGCATTTTACAAGAAATAAACAATTTCAAATTACTGTAATTATCATTCAGTATATCAATGAATTATTTATTACCTGTACGAAATCAAAGGTCAATAATAATAATAATCATAATAATAATAAAGTTATAAGTGAGGAACAAAAGCTGATCAATACCAATTGATCACCCGTTTTCTTAGTTAGACATTTCTGTTAATATCACAAAAAATATAAACGATTTCATGATTCATGTAAAAACTATTCAGCACATTAATAAATTGTTTATAAATTCTACGAAATTCAAGTTCCTAGGTTTAATAAAAGAAAGAACAACAAGTTTAGAAAAATATTGATTGTTGGATATCTTAATTACACAATTCATTTAATAGCATAAGAAATAATAACATTTTCACACCTGTTTAAGAAACATTATTAATACACCAATAAAATGTTTATAACGTATAGAAATTTAATTCTTACTTCTACTATTCTAAAGTTATAAACGAAGAAACTATTGTTAATTATTTACACATTTCTGGCAATATCCCCGAAGTTATAAATAATTTCAAACGTTATTCTATACAACTGTTTAAAAATGTTTATACCATACGTGTAATTCAAGTTCTTACTGCTATTCTTTCAAAAGATATAAACAAAAAAACAACGATTAGATACTAGTTTTCTTAATTACGCAGTTTAGTTATTAAGCGACATTCCAACAATAACTATTGAAGGACATAATAATTATCTCTTCTAAATCAATCGAAATGCGTAGATACAATGCTCTACTTATTGTCACAAGTACGAAGAAAATTATAACTATTTTCTAAGGGACGCTCAGATTAAAAACAATTTAAAGAAAAATTTTAAGAATTTTAAGACAAACAATGAGTCAGTAAAAGTCGAGCCCTGGCTAGATATTAATATAGAAATCATTGTTGTAAGCCAACAAGTAGTCTACGACTTTTTTGCTAGTGCATCAAATTAAAATTTCCACATTACGAATTCCACTGTAGGTATAAATATGTATAAATACCTACTTATATAAACCAATATCTGCATTGTTTTGCCTTATCGCAGCAAACGTGTTCTGCGCATAATTAATAGTCATCGTCTTGACAATGATCCAACGTGCGTGAACTGCCGATGTTTATTGTCTGCGACCGCAGAGCACCGAGAAATGCGCTTTGTCCGGATTGTCCTTAAATGTCTTATTATACTTGCGTTATTTCAAACATGCACGTCGAAATACAAACACAACATATTTATATACCTACTCACAATCGGACACAAAATTATCAACGAATGTCTAGATATAACCCAAATCAACGTAACCTAGAAATATTTGTACGTAATGGTAGATATTTATACATATTTTGGCAATGACAATGACCACTCTAATGTGAGTGGGTTTTGTCACAGAGCCAACGAAGTGTAACTCGCGGGGATTTTCCACTGGCAATGAGAAAAGTAGGATTTTCCGGGAATAGGGAATCGATCGGTTTTTCTATAGCTGAAACTCAGATGCAACGAAAGCGAGAGTGGAAGCAACCATCTTGTATTATTTTGCAT
>JAODVP010028817.1:0-35524 GCA_025400035.1 Tetradonia laticeps
GAAACTCGAAAACATTCACCGTCGTTGTCATCACAACCGCAATTACCGTGTTTTACTGTAAACTTCACTTCGGCTTACAAAACAAAAAATCAAATTATAGCAGGTTATGTGCCCTTATGTAAAATTATATTACTGAAACGTGGAAGCGTGAAAACTCGAAAACATTCACCGTCGTTGTCATCACAACCGTAGTTACCGTGTTTTACTGTACACTTCACTTCCGTTTACAAAAAAAAAAAAAAATTTTATCAGGTTATGTGCCCTTCTGTAAAATTACGTTACTGAAACGTGGAAACGTAGAAACTCGAAAACATTCACCGTCGTTGTCATCACAACCGCAATTACCGTGTTTTAGTGTATACTTCACTTCCGCTTACAAAAAAAAAATCAAATTATATCAGGTTATGTGCCCTTGTGTAAAATTACATTGCCGAATTTTTTTTTAGTGTGATATACAACATGGCGGATTCCAGAACATCTCGTATTCCAGTAGCATCCCCCTTACAGCTGCGCCGCTCGTGGAGTGTGCGCGTTAGGGGCGAGCGCAGCGCGGCGCCGCCGCCCGCGGACTTGCCGCCACCGGCGGCGGCACTCAAGCAACGCCAGCACTCCTTCCACGAACCTTCGACGAGTAGCACGCGGCCGGAGACGGCCCACAACGCCGGCACGACGACGGGCGCTAGGAGACCTGCCGCGCCGATGGGGGCGCACGCCCCTAACGGTCTTTCCCACCGCACACGCAGCCTGGTAAGTATCCCTCACCTCATACCCCAGCAGGAATTGCACCCTGTTTTGTGTTCACCATGTTTTCGGTGTGGTATCGATCAGGGGCTATCAGTTATCAAGTGCAACCTGCAAAGTGCGCGTAGAAACCAAGCAAAACAAGCGCCGAGGAAGAATATTTTGATAAATGTCAAAGGTTAATCCTCACTGAATAAATTCAAATATGATATGGCTAGTTACTCACTATAAAAGCTAAAATATTTAATATACGTGGCAAATGTGAGGTGCATCACCTGACTGTTATCGACTGCTTAATATAGGTCAGTAAAACCCTACGAGCGGTCGGAATTGGAATTAAATACTTAGAAACCACCATATTTACACCTTATGTAATAACAAGGAGCAATTGAACGAGGTTATTAAGCCGTTACAGCCGTTACAGCCGCTAGGCCGACTAGTTCCGGCTTTCTCCTGCATGCGCTTGTTCCTGCATGCCACAAAAACGTAGCATGTGATATTTGTCTGCTCTAATTACTCCGTTGCGCTTAATATGATTCGTTCCGGAAGCCAATCAAATCAATCAGAATGCGTTAACTTAATCGTTTTCCAGTCTCCTTAGATAGAGCAAATTGAATTATTTTAATTAGTTTAATTACACTTGCAATGGATAGCCATCGCATTAATCAATTAAACGTTTTTCTCACCTGTGATAAATTGAATTTGAGCGATAGGCGAAGCATATGCATGACCTAACCATAACCTAACCATATTTAGACAGGGTCTGCGTAGTATAATAAGGTAAACAAACGTCCGAGTCGTTGTATAGTCTCTATATCAATAAAGATAGCACAAAATTAGAGGTGATAAGCCAATGAGTGGCACGCCAACAATACGAGCGCGTTGGAAAAGTCGATATTGTGACCTTGAGGACGTGAAAACGTGCTACCGGTTTTCTTATCATATCAAACTGTTATGATGGAGGCTCATAATGAAAAATAATTTTTTAAATCGTAATCATTGTTAAATTACAATTTAAGGTATTATATTCGCTTCGGCGTTGCTCAAGTGCTCCCTTCCTCCCCCTCCTTACTTCTTTCTAACTCCCTTTCTTTCTAAGTCCGTTTTACGTCCCACAAGGTTTTCTAAATCCTCCCGTTTTCCTTTTAATGCTCCTCTTGTGCTCTTCCCTCCCACAGCCCTTTGGAAACCTTTCTAAATTCCCCATCAAACCTTCAAAAACCTTTCCTCTTTCTTTCATCAATTCTTCCTTAACCTTCCATAAACCTTCTCTAAATTCTGCTTCAACTTTCCTTAAGCCTTCAATGAATTCCCCCTCAATTCTTCTACAACTGTTCTAACATTTTTTCAACGCTCCCTCACCCTTCATCATAGGTTAGGGAAAAGCATAAAAAAGTATTGAAGGGGAAGCGGAAGAGCTGTGTAAGGTTTGTGGGAAGTAAAAGGGACTCGTTAGAAGAAATAAAGAGGGGAGAGGGAATGGTAGAAGAGTTGAAGAAGAATTAAGGAGGAATTTATGGAAGGCTTACGGGGGGTTGGGGGAGAATTTAGGGAAAGTTTATAGAGGGTTGAGAATGGATTGCGGAAGAATTGAGGGAAGGTTTATGGTGGGTTGAGGGAGAATTTAAGAAGGTTTCTGAAGGCTTGTCTGAGGGAGGGAAGAGCACAAGAGTAGCACTGAAAGGGAAGCGGGAGGTTTGAGAATAGTTTGTGGGACTAAAAGGTCCCTTTTAACCCTCCTTCAATACTTCTCCAATTCTAGCTATCAATTCTCCCGCAACCTTATATTAACATTCCCTAAATTCTCTCTGAAACATACACTAATCCTCCTTCAACCCTTATTACTCCTCCAACTCTCCTTTCTCACCTTCCATCTTATGTTAAACTGTCCTCATCTTTATAAAGAGAGGAAGGATCCTCCCTCTTCCTTACATTAACCCAACCTTAATCATCTCCTTTGCTTCTTCCCCTAAACCCTCCAATTTTACCACCCTCACTTCTTCCTCAACCCTCCTTCATTTCTTCATCAACTCTCTATCAACCCTTCTTTTATCCTCACTAAATCCTCCCCCAACGCTCCTAAAATTTTCTATTACCCTCCCTCAACCGCCTTATTGCTGAAGTACTCCCTCCTTATGAAGAAAACCCTCATTAAAAATATTATAAGATTTACTTTATTAAAGCTTTTATTCATGTGTTTGTAATTATTACAGAGTCTAAACCTAAGCAATACGACATCAGCGCGATTGGCAATTCCCCAGGCCACTAGTGCGATGTCCTCACCAAGGACACCGCCAACGTCGCCTTCCGAATACGCCCGCTCGCAGCAGAGATCTCGAGCTACCGACTGGGACGCCGAAAGCATCACAAGTGGAATTAGCGGTCTTAGCATGGCGTCCTCGAGCTGTGACCATGCGTCCGTGGCCCGCAACGGGACCACCTTCTCGGGTAGGAGCATGAAGTATGTGTTCCACTGTAGCCAACACGCAGGGCAAACCGGCGAGGATTATCTGACCCCGACGCAACGCGCGCACCGTCAAGTTCGTCGCTTGAAAGCATTGCTCCAACAAGCCCAACGGGATCTGGATAGTCGCGATAGCGACATAGTCAAACTTACCAAAGAAGTTGTCGAACTGCGGCTGTACAAAGCGGCACTCAGTTCCCCGGAAGAGCGCTCCAATTCCAGTGATGCCATCACTGTGAAGGAGAACCAGTTGGATGAATTGGGAACTGATACCCCTGATGGCAACCCCACTACCAATAGCGAAATGACCAGCTCCTATACCGACTCAGGTCATTACGACGACTTCACAAATTCGTCAGTGCACTCGAAGGATTCGGTGTTGTGTGACGAAATGAATGGATCTGTAAGTAGTTGCCATTTGCAAATCTCAACTGCAGTGTGAATTCTCTCTAGCCCTTCAAGAAAACCAAACAGGAGATGGTGGACAAGGCCACGGTGGCTAATATGCTGCTCCGGGACCTGGAGTGTGAGCATCAGGAGCTGATGTCTGAGTATGAAAAGCGTATACAGAATCTGGTCAAGGCCCACGAGACTGAAAGTCAAGAAGCGCGACAGAAACACAATGATAAGGTTGACGAATTGCTGCAAAGGATCGCTGAGATTAATAAAAAGTATGTAGGCTGATATGACTTCTAGGATGTGATGTATTTTATTGGGTTTTATTGTCAGGTATTGGGAGATAGTCCCCGAGTTTGAAAATGCAAAGGACCGGATCCAAGAATTGGAGTCCCAGCTGGAAGAAGCGTTGAAAAAACTCGAAGAACAGGAGAACATGCACAAACAGTCGTATCTGCAAAGACTGGAACATGAAAGCAAGGTACATATTCTAATCTAACCTAACGAAACCTAACCTAACCTGACATAATCTAACCTGGGAATAAGGAAAGGAAGTGCTAGACTATATCCTTTACCCCGTCCCGCATTCTCCAAATACCTTTTTATCTATACCTATAGTTTCCTATCCCTATACCTCCTTCTATCTGCTCATTCTTCCTTCTTATCTCTATCTCTCCCTATCTTCCCCTATTTTGGGTTTTCCCCTTCTATGTCCCTATCTCACCCTATGTTCTCCTATATTTCCTTTTACCTCCCTATCTCTTCTTCGAGTCTTCTTCTCGTTGTCTTACCTGGCCATTCGCTATATCTCCTTATTCCTCCATATCTCTTTTTCTTCTTGTTCACCTCACATTACATCTCTATTCCTATCCCTAGCCTCCCTAGCCTTCCTTCCTCTACTTCCTGTGGTACCTCCCTATCCTTCCATATATACCTCTATATCCCTACCTATACCTTCCTATCCATCCCTAGCCCTACTTATCCCTCCACATCTCTTCCTATTGTCTCCAGCCTTCCATATGTTTCCTTCTACCCTCCCATCTCCCTCTCCCCTCAATTGTTTGCAAACCCCCTATGTCTTCTCTTCCTCCCTCCAACACCTACTTCTGCCTACCCATTCCACAATGCCTCTCTTATAGCTCCCGGTCTGAAGCTATCTCACTCGAGCCTTTCCTATACTCCCCTTTCCATTCCTTTCCATTCTAATCCCTACATCTCCTTCTCTATGTCTCCCAATTCTTGTGTAGCTCTCCTTACCTTTCCTTTTATCGCCCTATCTCATCTTCCTATCCCTACCTATACCTCCCTATTCATCCCTAGCCCTACTTATCCCTCCACATCGCTCCCTATTGTCTCTAACCTTCCCTATGTTTCCTTCTACCCCCTATCTCTCCTGGTCTCTCTATATCTTCCTTTCAGAAATTGAACTCCCTATCCCTCTCTATCCCGCCTCATACCTCCCACCTCCCTATCCCCTCCATATTTTGATAATCCTACGTCTTCTCTTCCTCCCTCTAACACCTCCTGATACCTACTTCTGCCTACCCATTCCACAATGCCTCTCTTATAGCTCCCGATCTGAAGCTATCTCACTCGAGCCTTTCCTATACTTCCCTTTCCATCCCTTTCCATTCTAATCCCTACATCTCCTTCTCTATGTCTCCCAATTCTTGTGTAGCTCTCCTTAGCTTTCCTTTTACCACTCTATCTCATCTTCATATTCCTACCTATACTCTATTCATCTCTAGCCCTATTTATCCCTCCACCTCGCTCCCTATTGTCTCCAGCCTTCCCTTCTACCCCCTATCTCTCCAGGTCTCTCCATATCTTCCTTTCAGAAAATGAACTCCCTATTCCTCCCTATCCCGCCTCATACCTCCCACCTCCCTCTCCCCTCCATAGTTTGATAACTCCCTATGTCTTCTCTTCCTCCCTCTAACACCCCCTATTTAAGTTTATAATATAATGATAACCAAGACCTAACCTAGAATTATTAAAACTCTTGTATGTTATAGGCAGTGGACCTAACCTTAGCGAATCAGGTACCATCACGAATATCCGTACCCGAACTACTGCAACAGCTGCAGGTGACGCGAGCCGAGCTTGAGAATATACGCGTGAGTATCATCCCCACAAGTATCATATCACAGTGTGACGTGCTCTTGATATAAACGAAGCACACACACAAACCACATTAGTTCCAATGTCAATCAGTTGTTTTACTTAACCAACATTGCTGTGTGTGATCGCTTTGGATCTAACCGCCCCGGCCATGATATCCTCAACGGCGCGTGATATCCTGTGTGACTAATTACCATTTTGTAGGACATTGATTACGCGCCTACCGTACCATCTTGCTCGCCATCTAACAGCTTGAAACCACTGCTCAGTGCAAAAGAGGCTGTGACTTTATGGGTGTTAGGTGCCAGGAAGGTAATGTGTCGCATCCGTATCCTACTTACGTAGTCACTTACCTCCGCTGCTGATTATGTCACTTTATCACATCACTCGTTCAGTTGGAGTTGGTTTCTTTTATTGTTCACTCTGCTTCTGCGCTGCACGTGTTTTATTTTCGCTCTGTTATTGTCAAATGCAGAATCGGTAGTAATAGCTGGTAATCTTTCTGCGTCCACTTGCAGGCAATGTACAAGCAAGTAATGGAGGCGAAACATAAGAAAATTGATCCGGAAATCACGCTGCAGTTCCTCAAGTCGGCGATTTACTACTTCCTCACGGACAAGGAGAACAGCCAAGGTCATCTGCGCGCTATACAGAGTATCCTGGGTTTCACACCCGCCGAAATTGCGAGTATCGAGAAGGCGCGCATGGCTTAGTGGCGGTTTTCATTAATCTAGGTGTTAAAAATCAATGAGATATGTGACAAACGAATCAAACTTGTAGTAAGTAGACGTTTATAAACAGTGTAAGAACAAACTTACAGTCAAAATTGGTTAGCTTTCTGGCTAATTACATTGGTAGCGTATAAAGGTATTAGTAACTTTATAAAGGCCTTGCAAATCTGTCCGATTTTGTTGTACTACGAATAAAGCTGAGGGATATTTTCATAATTTGCTTCGGTGGCTGCAAATTGTAGAGTCACGCATGGATTTGCAAAGTGGCAGCTACAATAAGTATGAAATGACTACTAGTGAAATGTTTACAATGTTTACAAGGAAGAGTTTAGCGATATGATAGAGAATTATATTTATTGGCGTCCTTAATCATAGGCTAATCCTAATATAACGTGGAATACGACACACTATTGTGGACGCTCACTGGTTTATTTGTGATTGTAGATAAGATAGCTTATTTCAAGGCCAATAATATATAAGTCAATTTGGCCTAGAAGTAATATACCTTAGCTACTTGTGATTAGGTATATATGTGTCTAGTTTCTGTTAAGATTGTGTTAATTTTCGTTAAGATTAAGGTCGGATCGTGCAATAGGGACTGAAATTTGTGACGAATATGTTATTTACTCAATCGCGAGGCATGAACTGTCACTAGATACTAATTTTCGTTGTAATTGTATTTTAATGGTGTAAGAGAATTGAATTGTATGCGGTTGATAACAAAACGGGTGCACGGTTGCTGTTAACTTCGTTTGCATTACAAGTATTATATTCAGTATCTAAGGGTTTTGGTTGTAAAATAGACAAATTATTATGAATTTTTGTAGTTTCCTAATTTTTTGGTGGGCTTTAAGTGTGGTGCAATATCAGTAATGTTTTCCACATTTGATGCAAATTACGAGTTTATCAAAATTTAGGAGGACAATCTTGGAATTATTTATGTTTAACTTCAGGGTAATGAGGTGATGAGGTGATGAAGGTTTTGGGGCAGAGGTAGGTCCCCGCTATCTATGGTAGCCTACCAATCGGAGCGTAGCTCCGGCAGAGACCCGTTTGTAAAGCGCACGCAGGGTGGTGTTATGCGTAGGAGGGTTTTATGGCAGGGGGAGACAGGCGCTGAGCATCGGTGGGAGTGACCACGAGGTGGGGGGCTCAGGGGTAAAACACTACTGTAGCGCGACTGTGAATGTCGACAGCTTGGAGATGCTGAGCTCCAGATTTCATTTTCTGACTGGAAATTAAAGCCTGTAAGATGAAGAAGAGGGAACTTTAGAAGCTTACATATCCTGGTGAGTACAAGTCAGTTGTCTTCGGGAATTGTCCATATTGGAGAGGGCAAGCCTTGAGGTTGGTCGGACAGAGATGATCCGCGGATCGGGACAGTTCTGGTACCATACTCGTGAAGCCAATGTCGGATACAAGAATGCGTCGTGCCCCTACGGTTTTCTCCGACGGGCGGTGTTTCGCTCCGGACATTAGATATTTCGAAGGTAAGGTCATGAAGTTCTCGCCCATTCTCACCTTCAAGGCCAGGCTCGACTCGGATCGCCAGGAGTAATTCGCGGGGAAGGCGGATATCTCAGTTTTGGCACCTGCTTCTTTTCGAACAGCGTTGGAAAACGCTAGGAAAGGAAGACATTTCGGACGTGAGGGGACCATACCATGTAGGGCTTCCCTAAAAATATTAGTATATTACTAAGACCACATATATAAATTAGCTATATTGTATATAGGGTGGAGCATAGGAAACATGTTTTTATACCGATCGTTATTTTGCTGATAGCATGAGTTCCTAACACCACGATCGTCCGTAGATGCTATTTTGAAAAGGCCTTTTTTGAGCACTGTCCTAACCCATTAAAAATTTGTTTCCTCTGCTCCACCCCGTACCAAAATTAACAGGTTGAACTAAAACTTACCTATGCATCATAGGCCGGTATTGCAAGGGATTGGGACAGGTATTCCTCCTGCCCATATTCCCATATTCAGCATCCTGTATGCCCACCCTTTGAAATATCCGTCTCCAAGTACCCAATCCTCTCATCAAACCTATCAAAAGTCTCGTTCTTTTCCATGCTCTTGTTCTCAAAGCTAGAATCATGAAAAAATGAATAAACACTCTTTAAACTCTTCATCTCATCATGATTCACGGAATTATCCGACTTGGAGTTGCAAATCAATGAATTCTCTCTGGTAAACTCAAAAGTCTGACTCTGAAAGTTCGAGTTCTCCTGATTTTCATTCTCAAAGTTGTCGTTAAAGACATCATCTTCTAACTTGCGGTCGGAGATGTCAGCGGATATATCGGATCAAAGTCCCTATGCTTCCTGATAGCAGAAGGTACGAATAATCCTTTCGAATGCGCGGCATTGCCAGTTGAGCTGCCATCAATGGAAATCAAAGGTTCTTTCAGACTAGTCTCCTTTGTGTCTTCATTAGTGAAAATCAATTCAATGTTATCGACTTCCTAGTCAATTACGTCCGTGCTAGGTGAGTGTAGTACCACTGCACTCGATTCCTCTTTATCACCGTTATCACCATTATCACCACCCTCTTCGCTAACGTCCTCCGCCTTGTTGGAGGCAAGTTCATCCATGTTAACCTTGCTATGTCGCATGTCTAAGTTCACATTCACAACAATCTTCCTGTTCTTGTAAGTTATACCAACCTTTGAAATGTCCGTCCCCAAGTACCTAATCCTCTTATCAAACCTATCAATACTCTCGTCCTTCTCTATGCTCATGTTCTCAAAGCTAAACTCATGAAAAGATGAACAAAAATTCTTCTTTAAACTCTTCATCTCATCATGATTCATGGAATTATCCGACTTGGAGTTCTAAATCAATGACTTCTCACGGGTGAAGTCAAAAGTGTCTGAAAGTTCGAGTCCTCCTGATTTGCATTCTTAAAGTTGTCATTAAAGATATCATCCTTTAACGAAAGGTTCGAATCAAAGGCTTAGTGGATCCTCATAGGTAAAGACACAACTTTAATGTACATATTTCAATCATTTTATCAACGTCAACACCAAAAAACAATTATGAATATTTGAATATAGATAAGACCTTGACCTACACATTAAGAAACTTTATTCCTACAGCTAGAATTAATAATAATTCTAATAAATTCAAATCCCAACTTACAAACTCTAACTAGGACATGAAACAGAAGTTATACAAGAATTGCGCTACTCGCAGCACTAGTTACTACATAACTTTCTCTACATAATTCTCGTTATGTTCATTCTCGTTTATTATTTGAAGTGCGCGGTGTGACTTGCGCAAGCAACCTGGCGATTTCATTCTGTGCAAGCACCTACTTCTAGGCCTCGTTCGTCCGGGGTGTTAAAGGTGTTAAATCTTTATTACAAGTGTTAATTCAATGTTTGAAACTGGGAAATCGATCGGTTGTGTTGCAAGTCTCCGGTTAATTGTGAGTGTCGTGTCGTCGAGCCGTCGAAGATTTTGTTATTGTGAAAACGTGCATGTCGTGAAGCGACGCGCGCATTTCGTCATATCATAAGGGTTGCACACTGGGGAGCACAGCAGTAGTGAGGGTTCTCCCGCAACGAACGCGTCTCGTGCAGGTCTGTCAGCTCTCATAACGTCTGTCCCGAGCACCCCAAGCGTAGTTAAAACAGATTTATTGATTTGTGAGCGTCAGGTCACTTGTTTTCCTCTATCTGCCATTCGGAACACGCCGGGGACCTCCTAGGGAAGTATGGATGATCCGTGGTTAAAATGGACAACGATGGCGGGCACTATGTAGATGCGATTAAGACGCTGCATCAAACAGTGGTTTCTCTGCGGGGTGCTTTGGAGCGGAGTCGCAATGAAGTGCTAGAGCTGCGGGAGAAGTCCTGGCCGGTGGAGAACTTGGAAAGCGCAGTTGCCACCCTCAGCATTGAGAATCATCTCCTCCGACAACAGCTAGTTGATACACCAACTAAACCACAACATGCTAAGGAGTATAATAAGACAATAACATACAAGAACAAGAAGATTGCTGTGAATGTAAACTTAGACATTCGACATAGCAAGGTTAACATGGATGAACTTGCCTCCAACAAGGCGGAGGACGTTAGCGAAGAGGGTGGTGATAATGGTGATAACGGTGATAAAGAGGAATCGAGTGCAGTGGTACTACACTCACCTAGCACGGACGTAATTGACTAGGAAGTCGATAACATTGAATTGATTTTCACTAATGAAGACACAAAGGAGACTAGTCTGAAAGAACCTTTGATTTCCATTGATGGCAGCTCAACTGGCAATGCCGCTCATTCGGAAGGATTATTCGTACCTTCAGCTATCAGGAAGCACTGCGACTTTGATCCGAATATATCCGCTGACATTTCCGACCGCGAGTTAGAGGATGATGTCTTTAACGACAACTTTGAGAATGAAAATCAGGAAAACTCGAACTTCCAGAGTCAGACTTTTGAGTTTACCAGAGAAAATTCATTGATTTACAACTCCAAGTCGGATAATTCCGTGAACCATGATGAGATGAAGAGTTTGAAGAGTTTTTATTCATCTTTTCATGATTCCAGCTTTGAGAACAAGAGCATGGAAAAGGACGAAAGTTTTGATAGGTTTGACGAGAGGATTAGGTACTTGGAGACGGATATTTCAAAGGTAGGCATACAGGATGCTGAATATGGGAATATGGGGAGGAGAAATACCTGTCCCAATCCCCTGCAATACCGGCCTATGATGCATAGGTAAGTTTTAGTTCAACCTGTTAATTTTGGTGGGGGTTGGAGCAGTGGAAACAGATTTTTAATGGGTTAGGACAGTGTTCAAAAAAGGCTTTTTCAAAATGGTGGTGCTAGGAACTAGGAACTAGGTATAAAAAATGTTTCCTATGCTCCACCCTATATATAATATACCTAATCTATGTATGTGGTCTTAGTAATGTACCAATATTTTTAGGGAAGCCCTACGTGGTATGGCCCCATCACGTCCGAAATGTCGTCCTCTCCTAGCGTTTTCCAACGCTGTTCGAAAGGAATCAGGTGCCCAAACTGAGATATCCGCCCTCCCCGCGAACAACTCCTGGCGATCCGAGTCGAGCCTAGCCTTGAAGGTGAAAATGGGGGAGAACTTCATGACCTTACCCTCGAAATATCCAATGCCCGGATCGAAACTCCGCCCGTCGGAGAAAACCGTAGAGGCACGACGCATTCTTCTATCCGACATTGGCTTCACGAGTATGGTACCAGAACTGTCCCGCTCCGCGGATCATCTCTGTCCGACCAACCTCAAGGCTTGCCCCCTCCAATATGGACAATTCCTGAAGACAACTGACTTGTACTCACCAGGATATGTAAGCTTCTAAAGTTCCCTCTTCTTCATCTTACAGGCTTTAATTTCCAGTCAGAAAATGAAATCTGGAGCTCAGCATCTCCAAGCTGTCGACACTCACAGTCGCGCTACGGTAGTGTCTTACCCCTGAGCCCCCCAGCTCCTGGCCACTCCCGCCGATGCTCAGCTCCTGTCTCCCCCTGCCGCAAAACCCTCCTCCGCACAACGCCATCCCGCGTGCGCTTTACAAACGGGTCCCTGCCGGAGCTACGGTCCGATTGGGGGGCTACCATAGATAGCGGGGACTCCACGGACAGTCTCGTAGAAGAAGCCGAGCAATTCCTGCGGCGCTCCATTGATTGTATTACCAGCGGTAAGGATGCTGCATACTATAGCACGCCCAAAACAGGAGTGCGGCGCGCCTCTGCTCCCGAGCCCGGTAGAGACAACGTCCCTCCTGCGGGTTGGCATCCTTTCTTGCCCCGGCTGCCGCGGGACCTTCGATTAGATTATTGGGTGAAGGTGATCTCGCAGGAAGGACCCGTGCGTGGGGGCCGAGTGCGATACGTCGGCCATCTTCTATCACAGTCCGAGCAATTCGTGGGCGTACAATTGTGTACTCCCGATGGTTCATCCGATGGTACCTACAACAATCGGCGCTATTTTCAATGGTGAGTAGTAGTGAATAACTAATGATAACTACCTCTATACCTCTCTATAGCTATACCTCTACATATCCTCTAATTATAATATACTTTTGTCTAGTGAACCACATCATGGCATTTTCGTTCCATTCAGGAAAGTGATGATGGGATGGAAGCCGTAAGTATTCATTTACGATTCAAGTTACCAGGAACATGGAGGTGTTGCTCAAAAGTTTATTGTAAAGGTGCGTTGTCAATGCCGCGGCTCAAGCTTTTTTTTACCGTCCTTCAATGTCATCATTTTTTGAAATTATTACTTTGAACGTCCATTCCTTTGTAGAACATGATGATCATGACATAACCTTGCCTTTGGCAATGACCTTGAAAGAGCCCTTCTTCCTTGAACATGATGTTCTTGATGTGACATCTTCCTCTTTTCTAGGAACTTTAAAAAAACCTAATCTCTTCTTGATAATGATGACCTTGTAGTGATCCCTTCCGGCAAGTGATGACCTTAAAGTATCCTCTTCTTTCTAGAAAAGTATGACCTTGAAAGAGCCCTCCTTCTTGGACAGGATGATCTTAAGGTGACATCTTCCTTGGTAGTTAGCGCTTTTCTTGATGACTTTAAAATGACCTCCTCCTTTCTTGGAAATGATAACCTTAAAATGATCCCTCTTTGCAAGTGATAACGTTAAACTGACCTGTCCCTTTGAAATGTTGCCCTTCAAATGACCTCGATGATCTTCTTGAACTGACCTCCTCCTTGGCAGTGATGACTTTGAAATGACTTCTATTTTTTTTTGGAAATTATTACCTTCAACTGATCTCCTCCTTTCTTAGAAATGATGACCTTGAGATTACCTCATGCGCTGCAATGACAACCTTGATATCCTCATCCTTGACCCCTTTCCTCAGCAGTGATCTCCTCTGATTTCAAGACTTGTTCCTAGAAATTGATGACCGTAAATGGACCTACCCTTTTTTTTGAAATCATGATGTTGAAGTGACCTCTTCCTGGAAGTGATGACCTTGAAGTAACCTTTTTCCCAGAAATGGTGACCTTGAAATAACCTCATCCATGGCGGTGATCTGTTCCTTGAAGGTGAAGACCCCAAATTGAGCTCTTCCTTTGAAGGAAAGTGATGACCTTGAAGTGACCTCTACTTTTCATTAGAAGTGATACCCTTCAGTTAGCACAGAACGCACCTTTACATTGACAGATCCACTTCCATGACAATGACAAAAACCAATGCCAAAGAATTTGCATTTAACTAAGTATGTATCTAGTAATAATTAAGTGAATAAGCACTTCTTGATAGAGATATATGATACTAATTGTAATGAACGTTGATATCTACTCAAATGTCTAAAACTGTTACTCCGGCTAATCCAAAGCTATGCAAACAAGGTGATTGTTCAATGTACAATATAAGTCACATTAGTCATTACAAAGATATATTTCTGTATAATGTATAAAAGTGGGAAAATAGGAACAATCTGCTTCTTTTCTGCTAATTGTAAGTATAATACATAATTGAAAATAACGCAATTAAGCATAGAATGTAAGCAATTACACACTCAAAATGTATACATATCTGTAAATTAGCCTTTGTCTCCTCTCTGTTCACTTTATTACCGAATTGTGATCAATTGCGTACTTCAATCTTAAATTATCCTACATACCTTCATCTGGCCACAAGCAGCGCACCGTTGCGCATGCGTATGGCCTACAATGTATTATAGCGTATAAGTTAGGTTACGTTAATGAATGTGATCAATTTATTTTTTGATTAAGATTAAGAGTGTTAGTGTTACAAAAGTGTGGTTAGGACTTTAGCGCGAGTGTACCGGAAAGTCGGCGTACCAGCCGAAGGCACCGTGGTCCCCGGTGTGGGCGCCGAAATCCACAGCGTCGTGATGGTCGCCGCCTCCGGCCTGACGTTGCGCACGCACTGACGAGTCTGCTTCCTGTTCGTGTACCACCGACTTCCTGTTGCTAGGGAGAGTGCAAACCATGGCGCACAGCGCGAACAGAATGATCATCTAGAATTACCGGATGCAGAGTTATAGGTTATGTTATCTACGCTTCTAAAACTTCGTTGATTTTTATTAGGCAATTTGTTAACCGAATTACCTAACCTGTTTAGTTGTTGCCTAATTTTTGATAAGTATGTAAGTTTAAACTAAAATTATCTATGACACTATATATTACAACAAATAAATCAATGATTAAGGAAATATGTTAACTGTACTAACTTGTATTTTCATGTTGCACTCAAAGTTTTAACGCCTTAAACTCTTTGTTTGGTGTATGTTATTTATTGAACGGATGTCTTACTACTGTTTACCTTCATGAATCGTAAGTATTTATATTCCTCCGAAAGACTTTCACAATTTCACGCACTTTGTAGAGTGCACGGTCGATTTTTTGTCAAAACCGCAAATTTTCTACGTTTTCTACTTAATACCGGATATAAAATATTCATGATCGCTTCATTGATTATCAAAAATTGTGTTAAAATATACTATAAGGATGTATACCTTTAATTTAATTGAAATGAACTTAAATTTAGGTATTTTAATTTAAATTTCCTGCGAATCAGGTGTCAGTTCTGTCAATTGATACCCAGGCTTCATTCCACTAAGCTCATGAGCGATGAAATGAGCGATCACAGAGTTGAGAAGCGCCAACGTCAAATGGAACACATCTACAGTGAATTCTGAATATAAAATCGTATAGTCTAATTATTACATAATATTTAATTGTTTCATTAATGCCCTCATAATTTAATTTAAAATTTCCCGTTGTCAATTCTGTCAAATCTATGCAGTGCATTCCACTAAACTATCACAATATTAACTGACGTTAATTAAAGAGAATATAACCGCAACCAGTTCTATCAAATGAATACAAAATAGTGTAATATAACTAAGAACCATTTATATAAGTATAACAACATTTATTTCATTGTTTTGTTAATGTTTCCATAATTTACTTTTAAAATTCTGTAGAGATGAGGATGTAGAGGGCGCTTCTGTTCTCCCCACCTTCCTGTGAAAGCTTGGTGGTCGCCATTGCTCCGTTGACAAGGTCTTTATTTCGTGGTGTGCAACAACGACGACACAAAATGGTGAGCACAGCCTACAAATTTGTAAATAAAACACCTGAAACACTGTAAAAATACACAAAAACAATCGCTTCTTGTGATAATAATAGTGATGTAGTGATTACACTATTTTTGGACGTGTTTTTTACTCTTAAACTCAATGTTACACTAATCTAACCTATCGGGCGACATGTGCTTGAATCACCATATCACCCATAGTTCAAAACCAGTGTATTCACTCTGTTCCTATTGCAGACTTGCAAGAGACGTAATGGAGGACGCGCTAAGCACGGTCGTGGGCATGTGAAGCCCGTACGTTGCACCAACTGCGCTCGCTGCGTGCCGAAAGACAAAGCGATCAAGAAGTTTGTTATCCGTAACATCGTCGAAGCTGCTGCTGTGCGTGATATCACTGAAGCTTCGGTTTACCCACGTAAGTACACGGAAAATTCTATATTATTAATACTCCTAATAAAAATAATATGAAACTGTTTGTGTTTTTATAGAATTCGTACTGCCTAAGTTGTACGCAAAACTGCACTACTGTGTATCCTGTGCAATCCACAGCAAAGTCGTGCGTAACAGGAGCAAGGAAGACCGCAGGAAGAGGACTCCACCGCAGAGGAATTTCCCAGGCAGGGACAACAACAGGGCAGGCAATGCTGCTAGGAAGTAATATGGAGGTTTGCTTTTGGTTTAATATCAATAAAACTTGAAAAAACTACAAAATTATTGTGTTATCTCTGAAATTTCAATTCTCGAACATGCATGAACATTATTTCAAAATAATTCAATTCAGTAATATTAAAGTCCAACATGCATTAAATAAAAAATCATAATTTAATCGAAATTTTTGTTATTTTGATCAATTGTGAGGAAATTTAGTCATTTTGCCTTTAATATTCCTTCCCTGTATTTACCACGATTGCGTTACATTATTATATACATTACAAACTGTTGCAATTTTAATTTACTAACACCAGTACCGTGTATTAATTGCTTAACTTGCTCGTAGCCGCTTTCGAATTAGGCATGGAATTTGGTGACTTCGTTTTCGAATCTTCGTCGTTGTGCTTCGGGTGCTGCAAATTCTGAATTGTAACATATATAAATGAATTAAAACTTAATACCTTTTTTGAAACGTCCTCCATAGCTTGACGCAGGTTCTTTTCAAAGACTTTCTTGGCGTCGGAGAAGCCGTGCTTGGTTTTCCCGAAAGAATTGGGTCCACACGATGTAGGAGTATCTCTACAATCATAATTTTATATTTATACGGTATAATAAATGTTAATAACTGAATAAAATTAACCTTCCGATGTTCCGCATGCGCATTTTCGCCTCTGGCGGCATTTCTTCCGGCTCATCGTCGCTGTCTTGATTGAAAGCAGTGGCGACAGACAGTTTAGGACGTGTTGCCACTTGTCCTACTGACTGTATACCCTGCACACGCTGATTATTCAATTTCATCTGGATGCCCATGCTCTTGAGTCGGTTCCTCGCGTCCAGTGCAATGTTGTCCGGTTTGCGCTCATCGCTTCGGGGAGAACGTGAACGCGAGCGTTCGCGCCTAGAGCCTAACAAACACTGACAAATTTAAGCAAAATTTTAATCCACGACAAGGCTGTGATCGACTAAAATTCATGCGACTTGAAAATAGCCAAATGTGTCAGTCAATAGTGGAAGCGATCAAGTTTACTAGGTTATGACAAGTGCAGCAATGGTGGATATCGTTAGTGTGTATTTTTACCATGTCTGTGGGTCCTGTGGTCGTCGGAACGGTCGTAGCTGCGTCTATGCATGTTGGGGCTTACTCCTGGAGTTTTCGCCGTGAAGAGTATACCCGATCGGGTTTTAATCGATTTAATACACTGCCATTTACTACTAAAATCGCTAAAATGCAAAGCGATGGTGAGGTGTCATATCTGTCATTCTGTCAAATGTGTGCATTCCATCAGTTTCATCCGTTCCACCAGTACAGAAATGGAATAGTCGATAGTCATTGAATATTGTGAGCTTAACTTGTCGACAAAATAAAGAAATTATAGATTTAACTATAAACTACACGTGTTTCGGTTTCGAAACGCTGATGTGAATTGTAAAAGTGGTAAATCAGGCACAGCGAACGTGTAGTGGAATGCACCCTCGATATCACGTCTGTCAAGTGAATGTAAAATGGCGTAATCTCGATTTGCTACGAGTTTTGAACATTTTTTAGGTTTATAAGCTTCTTAATGTATATAGCACTTGTTAAATAAAATAATTATAGATTTAACCATAAATTACAAGTGTTTCGAAACGGAGACTCGTGTTGGAAGAGCGTAAAATGACGCACTGCGGATGTGTAGTGGAATGCACCCTCGGTATTGCTTCTGTCAAGTGAATACAACATCTTTTTAATGTATTTTAAATAAGTTTAATTACTTTTGGTTAAGTTAATAAGTGACCGAAACACAATATGTTCACTGTCCGGTACTGCAGGAATATATTTGTCCGGGTTGGTTTCCATTTCAGTAAAAATTTCACGGGTGCTTTAAGGTAAGTTGCAAACTATGTTGTTGTACATATATTACTGAAAAGACCAAAATATTAATTTGATTACCCTACCGAACCAGCAATTTCCCCACAGTTCAAAGTAATATGTAAGTTTATTACCCGAATTCAGAAGCCCAATGCGTTGTGTTATAAGAAGGAAAAAAGTTATTTACTTGTCAAAATGGCGATTTTGAGGTGTTTGCAAGGTCAGTTTATAGTTTCCTTTCATCCCTTTCATCACAATGCATGGAAAAAGTCTTCAATAAGTGATTGAACATGTGTGCACGAAATTACAACGTATTAAAACGATAGTTTGAAGCCTTTGAAGCGATGTCATTCAAGATGGCAGCTGTCGTAATTTTCGGAATGACTTCATTACTGATCGAAAATGAACCAGCGCCAAATTTAAATGTAAATAAAAGCAAATATAATAAAATTTAAAACCCATGAAAGAATTTAATAAGATTGTATAATTATTTTTGAATGAGCCAGTAATCCATAGTAAATGCTCGACTAAGTCGACGTAGCGCAGTAATCCTAATCTAAAAAGCTGATCAGCTCATCAGTCTTAGGATCCTCCTTGACCATCTGCGGACTAGTGGGAGGTGGTGCGCCTGGCTGCATGTTCGTAGGCTGCGGAGGCGGCGGGGCAAACGGCATAGCCGCTGCATGACCCGGTGGAATCATAGCATGGTTCGGCATAATGGGTTGCGGCTGCGGTTGCGTCGCCATGGGATTCGGCGGCATCATCTGCTGCTGCATGGGCGGCGGCGGTGCGTTCATGACCCCACGAGGTGGAGGCATCCCGTACATCTGCGGTGGAAGCATCGCAGGCTGATTGTACCCGGCATACTGCTGCGGAGGCGGCTGCTGGGCCATCGGAGGTGGCATTTGCCCGAATTGCGCACCATGCACAGGTGAACCCATGTAGTACTGCCCGGGTCCCATCATATACTGCTGTTTTTGTTGCTCCTTGCGGATGTGCATCTCGCGCTCTTGCTCTTGAATACGCTGCAGCGCTAGTTGACGCTGGTACTGCAGATACTCCTGTTTCTTCTTCCGCATGATATCTAACTTGTGCGCCATTAACATCTGCCGCTGCAGCTCAGCTTCCTCAGCTTGCCGACGCAATTTCTCGCGGTGCTCCTCCCGCAGCGCATCTAAGGCTGCGCGCGCGTCCTTGACCTGCGTGAGCTCATCCTGTAGACGTTCGTAGTACAGCCGACTATCATCATGTTGCTGTATATACTTCAGGAGCTTGGAATGCATGGCGGTGATGTTCATGAACAGAGTCTGCACGCTGCTGTCATTAGCGATGGAGCGTCCACGACTAGAGTTGCTCTTCATTCTGTTGATGAAGATTTCCACCTGGGTCTTCAGCGTCTGCACGAATTCGTCCAGCTCTGCATCAGCTACCCCGTTCTCCTTCAGCTTACTATCACTGTTAGTGATGCACGGAGCTGTAGCCTGCGCCGAAGGCGACGTAGCGCGGATATCAAGTGAATCACGAGGATCCACCGGGCGGTTTTCCCAGTACGGGCGGTTCAAGTACCTCGCCAGTTCCGGGTGTTCCGGAGACGGCGAACGCTCCACAGCAGCCACAGGCTTGGAAACCGGCTCCTGCTTGAAATACGCCGACGTCGCACGCATTTTCTCCTTTTCCTTGGCCTCAGCTTCAGACTGACTAAGCGCGATAGCAAGTTGCAGCTCTTCCTCTTCACGCATTTCATCCTCGGTCTTCCTAGGAGGTGCCTGGTTCTGTTGAGCCAGAGAACTCTTCAAATACTCCTCATACTCCGGATCTTTCGCTGCAGAAGCCTGTGCCCCGCTCTTGTTCACCTTATCATAGCACGCGACGCAGACACGGACCTCTTTTTCAATCCCGAATTTAGGCAGAGTCGACGTCTGCGACGAGCACTGACTGCAAAACACCTGTCCACAGGCTCTGCAGTGATGCTTACGGTTAACCATGGTAAAAGCAGCGCGGCATCGATTACACACCTCGCCGTCAGCCCACACCGGTGCTGAGTTAGCACTGAACATCGCGTCAGACTCCTGCAGCTCCGGGAACTGATATCCTTCCGATTTCATCACGTTCAGCGTCTCCTTCAACGCGCTGTACGTAGAAATCTTCCGGAACGCGTAGTTCCACGCCTGAATCAACTCCAACAGCTTCTTCCTCACCTCTTCATGCGGCGTCATCTTCACCAACTCGTGCAGCATCTTACAGTTCGCAGGAGTCGTCAACTCGTCATGAAACGCACTGCCGCAGTTCTTCACCATACTTTCCAGCAGGACAACGGCGAACATTGCTGTGTGAGGATTCGGGGCGTTTAGCTTCTTCTTCAAGCTTGCCAGCGCGTTTCGTGGACTGTAATATTACAATTCAAGTGTTATGTTAACTACCATTACTGGAACAGCACTTACGTGACATCATTTTGTCGGATACAGTCACAAATTTGCATTATGGTCTTCCAATCTGGTTCCAGCAACAACTGACTCGTTGCCTTATCTGCAACGGGCAAGACACATTATATGTACTAATCACTAATTAGGCACTTACCGATTAGCTTCTCAATGCCTGAAGCTCGGAACATGATGCTCTGCAGATCGTTATGACTCAACAGAAAATGTTTGTTAATGAATTACGATCGAATTGCCTCGAATTAATCATTCGACTGCAATCGACCTTGAGTCAGCTGACTGTTGACTGTCAATTCTGTCAATGCTGTCAATCGTTGGTATTTTTCTGCGTTTTTTCCTTGACAGACACAAGCGACACAAACGTCAAACGGTATTTTGACACTTTTCACACACTTTAATAAAATCCATTAGATTTTAACGAATCAATCATTTATCTTATTATAAAAATATAAAGTTGAATGTTCTTGAATAACTGTAAAACAAGTACATGAACATTTTTTGTGTGAATAGTGTTAATGTAATTACAAATTCAAACAACAGTGAATTTGCCTTCAAGGTCACATTTTTGAAACCTCAACGCCCCGAGCAACCGGAGAATTAGGGTTAGCATGATTAACATAGTTAACATGGTTAACATCCCTTATATAAGTATGTATTACTCAATTTTAATTTGTTCATGTAATTCTGTTCTAATTAATTGTAACAATTGTGGCGATTACGACGAATACAACGAGAATAAGTGTTTCTTCGTACGCCAGATGGCAGAACAGTGCGAAAAATGATAGAAAGCCGTGTCCGCCATTGTTCAAGTCCGCTGCATTTACAACCGACCATCGACGTGAAGGGAATTTTATCACTGTGGATTGATCGTGCTGCTGCCGGACCCAGAGATAACGCCAGAGCGGATGGACGACCGGCGAGCACACGCACCGCCGTAGCACGATGCTCTTCGACGTGAGTCCTCTTCGCAATTCTAAGCAACTTGCACACACACACGCCGCACTGACATGCATGCAAGCAACATTCGTCATTTTTCAAAACGTCGATGCGTAATGGCCATGGATGGACGCCGCCGCCAGCCGCCGACGGCTGCATGCCTACCAAAATGCTTATCATGCATGCTTATTACGATGAAATTCAATCTCGTGCAGTGTAAATAAATGACGCTCGCTCGGGCTGTGTTTAGTCAGTAATTGAGACTATAGCGTGTAGTTAATTTCGATTTATTAGTGTAATTATCACTGATTGTTTATTGTTAAAGCCGAATAACATACACCCAATCACATGTTTTAGGTGACGACGAGATGTTTGTTGATTTTGTGTTGCTAATCAACTGAGTGTAATTATGTCTGGGGGGCCTCCACATCATCCTCAGAATAGGCTACCAGCTGGTAATACAGCATGGAATCACCTTCAGGTAATTACCTACACATTTTTTGTGCTTAGTTTGCGTAAAATATGATTTTTTACACTTCTTTCCTAAGAACTACCTTTTGCAGGTGCCGAATTTCTTCCCACGGCAGCCTCAGCATGCACACATGTCCAGCGAACACCCGTTGATGCACCAGCCGACCTGGCACACTCCGACGACAGAGCCGTTGAAGACGCCGCACGCGCAGATCATCAATTTGGAGCAGATGCTGTCGGAGCGGCCGTATTTGCGTGCGGCGCCTGGTGTGGACTTGTCACTAGCGCGCAGTATACAGAACGGTGACCTACCAGCTGCGCCTATCAGTTTGAGCGTGCGGGACACGAACAAGATCAACAGCTTAGCCGCCAGTGTGCTGGAGCGTCAAGGGGAGTTGACCAAGACCACGAGTCCGAAGCCAGCCAGTCCGCCTGCAGTATCCGTGCCGAAGACGAAGAGCCCCACTCCTGACAAACAGCTCAGTCCAAAGATCAAGAAGGTGAAGCGGGTGGACTCGATTCTAGAACGGCTCAATCCGTCGACTGTGGCAGACGGCGACGTGGTGTCCGCGTCGTCTACAACCACAGCCACTGCGGTAACACCAGCAGCGGCCAATTCCTCGTACGATGAGAACAGCAACTCGAGCAGTATTCTCACATTGCCCACGCCCCGCGAGGAGGACGTAGTGTCGCCGTATAGTAACGAGGACAGTCTGGACTCCAACAAGAGTCGACGTAGTCGGAAGCGCAAGCCGGCGAAGACGATGAAGGTCAGCAAGGAAGCGGAGATGCCTCCGGTGCAGGAAACGCCGGATATCACCACCTCCACCCATGCAAATGCAGCACCTACGGATGTGTCAAGTGACCCCACTAACACAACTCCCAATCGGGAGGAGGCCGCAGGCCCTGAGCTGCCTGAGGATGAGTTTTGCGAGCGGCGGAAAACCAGTCCGAAGCTGCAGGAGAATCCTAGGAAGACACGGCGGAAAAACTCCTCGGAGGATGAGACTATCGATAATATTGCTGCGATGGTAGGAGACCTTATTAACAAACCTGAGTCTCCTAATATGCCAGACCCTCCGGCACCAGTCGCGACTACTTCTTCCTGCAACTCTAGTACAAGCTCTACGTTGACGACCATGGTGACGCTGGCGCAGAAGAAAGACTTTGTTGCGGTGGAGGATAAGTTGGAGGAGATGTTTGCAGGCCTTGACGACACGAAAACTGATCTAGAGGCCATTGATGAGAGCATTGGGTCAATATCCGAGGTCCTGAATGCGACTCCTAGCCTTATGGAGAAGGTGTCGTCCACTAGTAATGATGTTACGAGGAAGAAACCGTTGAGGAAGAGGAGGAAGCTTAAATCGCAGCAGACTAAACTATCCAAAGAAACTGTCGGGAAGAGGAAAGGAGGACGAGGCCTTAAAGTTTCGAAAACTGAGACGAAAATTAACAAGAAAGTGAGTATATTTAATAAAATTTTTTGGGAAATGCTATAAAATTAAATAAGAATAATATCATCTCATCTTAAAGACGAAGACTTTCATTCTATGGTTATAAGTCATAAATATAGTCATGAATGAAGAGTGGATTAAAATCCACCCTAAAATTGTGCATTTTTTTGGTTTTTATAAGTGAATTCTTTGGAAAAACCAAAGCTAAAACCAAACCAAACCTAAAGAGGAAGAGTTGTTCTTTCTATCTTTATTTAATAATATTGTAGCGACGGCAAATTAATTAGGAATTCTTAAAAAATATTTGGAAAAATATTTCCGGGCGGTATGGGTGGTACATTAGAAAAAAACGAATTTCACGGGAACCACTTGAGGTAAAATTATATATGACTGGTCATCTAAAACGGGAAGAGTTGTTTTTTCTATCTAACACAGTTTTGCGATGCCTATTTAATTAGAAGTTTCAGAAAACCGACTTCTAAGTTGTGCATTTTTCAAATATTTTCGAATGGCTCCGGAAAAATGCGATTTTTTCAGGATCCTCTATCGATTAAAAGCTGAAAACATCTCAAATCTTAAAGAGGAAGAGTCGCTCTTACGATCTAAAACGCTGCAGCGGCGCTAATTTAATTACAAAATGCCTGGAAATCGATTCCAAACCTCCGGAGTTTTAAAAATATTTCTGAATCAGGCTCTGTAAAAACCGATTTTATCAGGATTCACTACACACTGAAAAGCGAATAATGTGAGATATTAAAGAGGAAGAGTTACTGTTTCATTCTATGACTATACAGTGTCACGCAATTAATTGCAAGTGGCTTAAAATACACCCTAACATTGTGCAATTTTTCGACTTTTTATGGAGTGAAACGTCAGAAAACGCGATTTTCTACTGTAACACTGCAGATGATACCATGTATGACACCTCATCTAAAGAGGAAGAGTTGTTCTTTCGTTCTTGAACGTTTCAGCGGCACCAATTTAATTCCAAACTTGCACAGTTTTTCGAAAAGCAGATTTTCGGAGGATCCACTATAGATTGAAATAAGAATAACATCACATTATAAAGATACAGAGTTGTTCTTTCATTCTACGACTCTGTATATTAATTTAATTTAAAATGGCTGAAAATCAACTCGAAACTTGCGCAGTTTTTCAAATATTCACGAGTTTACTCTGAAAAACACGATTTTCTTGGGATTGACTCCTTTTTAAACTACAATTATAATCTCATTTTAAAGAGAAGGAGAAGTTTCTTAAGAGCTACGCAAAAGTTATGTGAATTTTCAAGATTGTTTGAGTGATACTTGTATCGAGATGCATTTTTAAGGTAGTACTAGCGTAAAACTTTTCTTAGGTTTTATCGGAAACTGCAAAAAAGTTATTATGATACACTCACTCTGAAAATAGCAACGATTTACCAATGACTTCAAGCGTTGTCAAATTATGTCAACATTTGTGTCTATTGCAATCAATAGTTTAAGGACATGCCTATTCAAAATACTTCGATTGTCATCTACGCTACGCAAAAGTTATGTGAATTTTCAAGATTGTTTGAGTGATACTTGTATCGAGATGCATTTTTAAGGTAGTACTAGCGTAAAACTTTTCTTAGGTTTTATCGGAAACTGCAAAAAAGTTATTATGATACACTCACTCTGAAAATAGCAACGATTTACCAATGACTTCAAGCGTTGTCAAATTATGTCAACATTTGTGTCTATTGCAATCAACAGTTTAAGGACATTCCTATTCAAAATATTTCGATTGCCATCGAAGGTAATATCATTAGATACCATCATTAACTACATGTACTACTGTCGCGTTAGTACTACCTTAAACACCTAATTAAAAGAGCTTTCAAATTGGTATAAAACTTCCACAATTTGAAATGTTCTTGTGCCATTTTAGATGAATGGAAAGATGGACACTTCCGCGAAAGATGTCTACGCATATGACTCTGGTAGCAATGCTTCCAGTAGCAAATCCAGAGGTCCGTTTGTCCATATTCGTGGTCCTCGTGACTCTCCTCTTAGCGTGAGCGTGATAAACATCCCAACACATGACGACGACGGCGACACCAAAAAGCCCCGGACGAAAAAGCTGCACGACGACGAGTTCCGACACAAAGTGCGCTCGAAGGGCTTGCATTCCAGCACCTTGAGCAACAAATACGACGCGATGACCAAGGACACTTCGTGGATATGTGCGTTCTGCAAACGGAGTCCGTACAATGCGGAATTCGCTGATAATGATGCACAGTACTCGCCTGGAGATCTCTTCGGGCCGTACGTAATCTCCACCAAATGCGAGGAGTACAGTCGACGCTTGTCGGATCCCTTCGACAAATCCTTCAAAAGCAAGAAAATAGCGCGGTGCTTGGACGCAGCGAACATTTGGCCTAAATCTGCCAAACGCGGCCCGAAACGGAAGATCTCCTTGGGTGTGGAGGCGACTATAACATCCGCCGCGCAGGAATCCGTGCATGATTACGACTTCGGCATACTAGCCGCGTATACGAAGACGCAATGCGAAGACTCACTGTACGAGGTGTGGGCTCATGAAGATTGCATAGTGTGGTCGCCAGGCATCTATTTGGTCGGGCCGAAAATGGTCGGGTTGGAGGAGGCAGTGTGGACAGCGTCTAACGTGCAGTGCGCGCGCTGTGTCTACAAAGGTGCGAATATCTGTTGCCTCAAACGCGGCTGCACCAATGTCATGCATCTAGGCTGCGCCTACCTCGCGCACTGGAGGCTCAACGAGGAAAACTTCACGGCGCTATGCACCGAACACGCGTAGTCTTAACGAGCAATGTGATCTGACGAACACCTTTTCTTCGCTGCAGCTTCCACAGAGGAAAAGGGGAATAAAGGGAATCAAACTGTTCGAGATTGATACGCTTATCAGTTGTTAAATAATTGCCGGTTCGTGGGGCCGCGACTGAGTGTTAAATGTTTTTTTTTTAGTAGGAAGGATGTCAATTGGTTTTCGAATTAACCATTTATCAATTTTATCAATGAAACTTACTTGAACGACAACTGACAACACATTTTTAATTTATAATTAAGTAATTGCGATGAGAAAGTTACAAGCTAGGTATTTAATACATAGGATTTAGGCGTCTAGAGAACAAATATCTACGAACTGATCCTAACTAACAATTAACAAATCATGTGAGCAGTGAGCGAATTGTCGTGCATTGTAAATCTGTACATAATATGTAAATTCCGTGCGCGACTGAGAAATTAATTTGTCTGGCAACCAGATTAGAATTATGTTTATTATTATTTCTTGAATTGAGCCCACCGTGGCATGGATTACCTATTTATTTAAATTCTCGAAAGTTCGTAAATGATGGAACTGGTGAATATTTTCAATCAATATATTTTATAATTCTTGGCAAACAAACAATTGAAGTAGTTGGCCAATGTATTTGAACTCATTTGAATCAAGTGTGCAGAGCGATGTAATTTTTAAATTGTGATGTATTCGTAGTATGCGTAAAACTCCTACACGAATATGCTGTGACTGATCGTGTGACGTGGTTGTATACCTTTTCACCAACGCCCGCTTGCAATAAACGGTTGGGTCAGCAAATAATTGGAGTTCGGTCGGTGCATATTGGGAAATTCATTGGTGTGGTGCTGGGAGCATGTACAGAACGGATTGATAGGGGTGTCACCAAACAGGTATTTAATTGAATGACATAAAATGCGGAATAATAAACTTGTATGTGTAAATATATTGGGGTTGTTTTCTTACACGTCTTTGTCAGATTACAAAAATACACTTTTCTAATTTGGCGGCTGGTAAAAGTGATTTAGACCTGTTTTTAAAACATTTAAATTCGTTACATCCCTAGAATGTAACCACTAGTATTCCGTAATATGCAATCCACAGAAACCGGTATCTACGCCAATTCCCATCATCATCCCCGACACCTAAATTTAATCGTAAAGACTTTATCGAACTTGTAACACAAAGCAACAGTAAATTACCACACGTGGAAATTTAATGTACTTTATGTAAAGATCTGTAAAGGGTTTTTCTTTTTAAAGTACGGAAAAGCTATTTAGTAATAAAATTGCCGATTTTGAGGGGTTTTTCAAGTACTGTATCTCTTGTTCCAATGACCTCAGTGCGTGGTAAAAATTCAAAGGTGTTCACTAGGCGATTGCTATAAAATAGATGTAAAAATTTCTATTTTGTTTTGTCTCCAGTTTAAGGGAGAGAAACATATCTGGGTTTTAATGTGACAAAGCGCGTCATGGCATCTACGAAATTCCAATTTTTTATAATTTATTTTCTAGCTATCGCAATTAAACTCAGAATTCGCTCCAATTCTGTACACACATGCTCAATGACCTACTGAACAATACTGAATTTTTCCCAGGCACTCAAATGAACGGAACAAAAGCTATAGTGTTTGAAAAACACCTCAAAATCATCATTTTCGCAATTTTCCTTCTAAATAACTTGATTTTCGTACATTAAAAAGAAAACCCTTTGAAGATCTGAATTCAGGGTGACTCCAATACTAAAAGTCAGCATTTATGTGGTCGATTATTTTCCTCATTCTGTTGGCCTGTCTAATCCGAAATTAACCACCTCAAAATTGCTTTAAACAAAACAATTTTTCCAATTTCCAAGAAAATATTCAGGTTAGCAAGCATTATCCAAATTCAGAATAGGAAAGTGAAGCTGGGCCTGCTCATTCCTAATGATAGCAAAAGCGACTTTGTGGGAACGAATGGTTCTTCTCAAAGCCTTAACTTCAGGGACCCAGACCCTGGAGAATCGTTACTTTTATTTTCAGAGAATTGTAATCGGAACTGAAATCGTTATCTATAAGGGGAATAATAGCAACTTACGGATCCAGCCGTATCGGAATTGAAATGGAAACTGATATTTCGTATCGGGTCCCTGCGCAACTCGGAAAAAACGCCCCATTCTAATGTTATTTTCGTTGTTGTAGGTGTTTTCCTATAAATTAAATATGCCGTTATATCCGGGTCTCCGGATCATTCCAAGAGCTATCATGGTCCCTAATAATTTATATGTTCTGATCCCATGAGTGTTTCTGTTGCCTTCATCAGGCAATACAAAAATCCTGCATGGGATGTGTAAAACGTATGAGACTTCGATTTGTTTGTCGACAAGCTCCCACTCCAAGCAGGAGCCTCTTGTCGAGACCTAGGAGAGTGTTCTGCACTGATTCTAAGAACCGCTACACTAACCGTAGAACAAAATTGTAGGAAACACAAACAAATTAGTGTAAACACGACAGAACAAATTATATGATTAACTATACAACATTTTTGAAATTGCATACTCGCATCCTATATACTCGTGTATAGGATTAAATACAATTGTTTCAATTGCTGCCTCAACCTTCTAACCTCCTAGGAACAATTAAAAACGCTTGTGTTGTGCTGCACTTGCGCGCTTGCGGTAATTGAATTGAATCTGTGTATGTACTGCATGTGCCGAACGTTTGTATGGTTTGTATGACTTAAGTGACTTGACGGACACGACTTAAGTTACTGTAGTCAAGTTGCGCTCAGCGCGTTCAGTTCGTATCGCGTGCTCGTGGCTGTCGGTCGCGTATTCCACTCTCTCGGAAGACAGTACCGCGTACCGCACGGTACGTCCTTGTATATAACACTAGTGCCCACTTTAAGTCAATTACCACTACCCTACAGTGCTCAGTACAGTGCCTAGTGAAATATGTGTATTCGACACCCTACGCGTTGTGCTGGAATGTCCCACATCCCACAACATCCGAAACTTTAATGCATGCGACCTGGATTATGTGCTGGGAGGCCGAAAATGCACGCCCGCATCTTGTTGGTCTTCTTCATCATGCAAATTGGATTTGGAATTTCTAGTCAAGGTAATAACTTTTTATTGTATTAGTGTAGTTTATGAGGGCAGTTGGTAATTCTCGGATGTTGGAAGTCATGAATCAATCAGTAGGCCTTGCGTTTGTTTATATGTCAATCAATACCCTATCAAATTCCCAGTCTCTCAGTCAAGTGATTCTCCCGGCTTCGTTCCCATTCCTAAATTTGAAGTGAATCCTAATCAAGATGTTCAATGCCGCGCGCTTCGCCCGATGGGTAGCAATAAGAGAGCCTCTGTTGTTGACCAGTTCGGCATCCATGGTCATCTCCCCCATGAAGCACCCCTTGTTCATGGCACCCATGGTACGCATGCCGCCTATATCGTATATAAACGTGACCCCGGTGAAATTTTTGATGACATCCGGGCACCAAAACGGACGCCGCCGAAATTCGTGTGAGATCGACCAGAAATACGTCTGTCCTCCTCCGCCATGCGAGCCGAAGAGGAAGAGCCGTTGGTGGCTGTGGCTACTGCTTGGTACCCTCCTGGGAATGTTCCTGGTGGCCAACTTCGCCCCAGACAAGATGTGCGAATGGAAGTGCCGCGAGAGCATCCTATATACGATTCTGTCCCCGTTTGTCATCCTCCGGGAACGGGACGAAGAAGATGACGAAGATTGTCAACCCCCAACCGTGGTAGAATGCGACGACGACAAGAAGAAACGCAAATAGGACCTGATTAATGACGAATTCGATTGGAATTAAAATTTTCCATCATTGCTATTGCTTCATTTGTGTTGTGAAAATTATTGTTGAGGTTATGTCACCGCCTTCGTCGGAAGTTACCATAATAGGTATTCCGAGAAGGTGGATGAATAGAAGAGAATGCGATCTAAACGAGTCTCTGAATAGTCTGAATGCAAGTGGACCTTTGGGTCTAGTAGCTCTACCACGAATGCAGTAGGTTGAGTCGTGGGTATACCATGTGCACAGATAGAACACGAGACTAGGTTTCACATCGTTACACTACGATGTCTTTTGCTTACACTGCTGTTGTAGGTTTGTGATGCAGTGCTTATCGTCGGTTCTTTGGAAACCAACTAGTTGTTCACACATTAAACGCTTCATGCTCTGGCATAATTTCACGGTTTCAACCGTACCCGCAGTCTTAAATTCTCATTTGTTTGCTTTACGAGTGCTTTGCGAGGAGAATGAGTTTATTGTAGAAATACACCTTGTCTCGTTAGATACAAAACAGTATGACGCAATGTTCAATTGCTATGCAATGCAGTTGATTCTTTGTGTGCTACTTTGTGCGATTCTCGAGATATTTATCGATAGGTTAGGTTATGCTAGGCTATGTATCAGGTTATGTTGCGCTACAGGAAATGCCGATCTATTTCAGGTAACTTTTTTCAAAAATGTAATTGTAGACTATTACCAATTCACAACACTTCACAGTACGTATTAATAAATGAAACAGTGAATAAACGCTTCGTAATGCATGCACCTTGTTAATTTTTTAAATAACTTTTAGACTTATCAAGATAAATGTTAAGAGAAGCTGGTATGAATTTCATCATATTAGCTTATAATGCATTATTTTAAAAGCTAATTAAAAGAGTTTAATTGCAATAATTGTACACACTTAGCAAATATAATTGATTTTTACACCCCGTTTATAGATTTCAATTATCTTAATTAGTTATTGAGATATTTGAACTAATGTTGAAGATTTCGGAGTTGGCGAAACTAGTTAGTTGTTTTTAGTTACATTGTGAGATAATCTAGGGTCAATTAATTTGTGCAGAATGAAAAATTTAATTTAGAGTGTTAAAGACACGTAGAATTTTTACAAATAGAGTGCAGCTCAAAACCTCAGATGGTTTTTGTAGAATAAAATAATGAATATGACGAGTAGATATATGGAATTTCATAGGTAGACGGAATTTGCTTGTTTGGTACAAGTTATAATAATGACTAATGAATTTGATTTTATTTGATTCTTATTTTAAAACTAAAATGTCACTTATTATCAAATTATTACGATTTACGACAGCTGATTTTATTTATAGTGATTTTTCTTCATATGTTTTGTGAAAATCAATAACTGTGGTGTTGCTGGGCAATGCTACAGTATAAGCATGTTACATTATTGTGTTTTTTGGCAACATCTTGTAAACTTTTCGGCGCAGGACCAACGAATAACTGTGTTGACATCCACTCCGCAGACTTCCTGAAAGTTTCAGCTTCGTAGGTAGTCTAGAAATAGCTGAAATTTCATTGGAAAGAAAATGTCAGGATACATACAAAGCCATAAACCAACAAATTCACAAATTAATCTACTAATAAACAAACAAGAACTTCATAAAAACGTTTGAAAAAATGAGGAGGAACATTCGAAAACTCTGTGTAATGCATGCACTTTATAAATTTTTATTAAATAACTATTTAATTAATGAAGACAACTTTTCCATAGTATTGAAGATTTCGAAGTTGGGACTAAATTGCTGCAAATAATAACACTGATTGATGTGATTAAATTAATAAACTTTATCAAAAAGTGATTATAATCCATTAAATTCTTTATTAAGAGCAAATATTGATAATATTTCATGGTACAGTGGATATTAATAGATGTAAATAATAAGAAAAAAAATCAGTTATAATATAAAGTAATGCATGTAACTACTTGTACTTTGTTAGTTATTATTAAACAACTTTTAATGAAGATAATTATGTTTTCTAAAGAGCAGTTTGTAACTGAATAAATTCTCGATTTACAGTATCAATTTCATATTACTAGTGATACTCAGTAATAAGTTATGAATAAAATATTACATTAAATGAATAAAGTGAGAATATGAAATGCATTAATTTACAAGCTAATTAAAATTAAAGTTTGATTACAACTACGTTTACATTTTCCAATGAATTTAATTACTTTTATCCTCCTGTCCATTAATTATAACTATCCACCAACGCGATAAGACGGCGGCACGCTAGTAAACAACGTTGCTCCATAAGCAATAAGAAACGCAGGGTATGGCTTTATTTGTATAAACTCGCGATTTTCATTAATTAATTCTGAAAAAATGGAATCATATCTGAATCTAATTTTCTCACAAAATATTCTACATATTATTCTAAATCTAAATCATATTGGTTGATCCGCCGCGTTTTACTTGTTCCCCAGAAATGAACGACGTGTTATTATAATAATAACTCTGATTAATAAAACAAACTAAGAAATAGAATTCAAGCACAATTCCTAGTAATGTAGGTTATGTTATATTAGGTTAGGTTATGGTATGTATTAGGTAATCCTAAGTCACTGCTGCTTGCAAAAGCAATTCGTTTGGTTGCAGGAAATGCCGTTCGGTTTGCGCAATTTCAACAGTTTCAACCCACGCGTAGGCTCGAGCCTCGCAAGCCTCGCAAGATATCACACGTGACACGGCATATTGTAATCAACACAAATTAAATTGAATATGCTCTACATACACACTTCGAAAGAATCGGAATCGAGTGGAATATCATGGAATATCGTGGAACTTCAACGGAAAGTTAGAAAGTGCAGAAGATACGCTTCTTTGAAGAGACTTTCGACGCTCAACGCGCACCAATTATTACGATGAATGCTACGCTAGATTTTTTCCACGCATCGCATTCTTTTGTATTTGTTGCACTTCCTCCACTTATGGCCCCAGCACTACTACCTGCAGGTAGTCGTAGTCGGTCGGTTCTTGATCTTTCTACCTGTTGCACAGAGCGCCGTGGTCGTTACCTGGTCACCGCGTGAAGATGCACGCTGCTCGTGCCGTGAACTCGTAGAACACACATCGACGTGACCGCATCGCAAGAGTAGACTTAACCGCGTGGTGGAGTCGCTCGTGGACCCACTGGAGGCACTGGACAATGGAGATTCTAACTTACGTAGCTAGCTGAAGTCCGTGCAGGTTGCATGAGGGCCATTGTCCATGACGTGCTGTCAATAACCCGAGCAGAGCGCGGGCATTGTGATCGTGATTGGTAACGTGCTTACCGCTTTTATTGGTGGCAATTTTGCTTCCTCTGGGGTCTCAAGCCTTTCATCCATCCATGTGTTTTCTCTAATTGTAAATCTATCATCTATGTTAGGTATATCGGGTTTCGGTATACAATTCGGTAGGGCCTCTGGGGGGAAGCTCAACTTCCGGTTCCTGCTGTATGCAACACAAACTACGAATTTGTCGAAATTTATCAGATAAATTCAGCTCTGTGGAAGATTTCCTAGCTCTGTATCAACAACAACACTGATTGTTTTTAGTTTTCATAGAATTGATGCAATTAGCTTCCGGTTTAAATCGGATGTGACCTCAAATTTGTGGTCAGTTTTAGACATTTTTAGGAATTCATATGTTTAGATACTTTTCGGACTTTTTTAACAATCTTGGACATACATATTTTTATATTTTTTAACAAATTTTTAGGCATTTTAAGACAATTTTAGGAATTCTTAAACAATTTTGGACATCGTTACATTTTTTTTGACATTTTTAGGACTTTTTGGATGCTTTTGCAGATTTTTAGGAATCATTAGACATGTTTAGATAATTTTAGGCAAGTTTGGACTTTTGTAAATAGTTTTGGATATTTTAAGTCATTTTCCGGAATTTTTATGCAATTTTGGACTTTCATAGATATTTTTAGACATTTAAAAAAATTTTAGGCATTTTAAGACAATTTTAGGAATTTTGAAACGATTTTGGACATGGTTAGATATTTTTAGCCATTTTTAGATTTTTTTGACGTTTTTAGACAATTTTAAACATTTTTGAACGTTTGTAGAAGGTTTAAGAGGTTTTTGGATATTGGTAGATATTTTTTAGACGTTTTTGGACTTTTATCGGTGAATTTTAGGCATTTTTAAAACTTTTTTTTAGATAGTTTTAGGCATGTGAAGACATTTTTAGTAATTTTTAGACTTTTTTGACGTTTTTAGACATTTTTGAACATACGTAAAGGATTTTAGACATTTTTAGATTTTGGTATATCATTTTTGACGTTTTATTGTACATTTATCTGAGAATTTTAGGCATATTTGGACTTTTTTAAGATATTTTGAGGCATTTTTGGACTTTTTTTTAGATATTTGTAGGCATCTTAAGACCTTTTTAGGAATTATTAAACAATTTTGGACTGGGTTAGATATTTGTAGACACTTTCAGATATTTTTAGCTATTTTTGAACGTTTCTAGTCATTTTTAGGCATTTTTGGAAGTTTTCAGACGTTTTTAGACGTTTTTGGACAGTCTTAGATAATTTGTAACATTTATAGAGGGCTATAGAGATTTTTAGGTATTGCTAGATATTTTTGAGATGTTTTTAGACATATATCGGCGATTTTAGGCATATTTAAGTTAAGTTAATTTTAGTTAATTTAAGTTAATTTTGAGTGAAAACCGGAATATATGAGATTGTGTCTCATATTTAACACCTTAATATGAGATATGGGTTAGTCCCCAAATAAAGGAAACTCGTCAAATAATATAGAACACCTGCCAACTCTAGTTGTAATTGTCATTTACAAGTTTTTCCAATTAAACTTGTAGAGATTCCAATTTAGTATGTGTTATAGTTTGTAAAATCAAGTACTTAATATACGTAATATACTTCAAACAAGATAAAACCAAAATAAAAATATATACTTATCAACGACTAGACAGTAATGATAGTAAGTTTCACAGCAACTAAGGTATCAGTCAATTTCGGACGAGTACAATCGTTGCAATTTGGTTGTTGTATCGTTTTGCCCGACACGATGTCTTCTTCTGAAGCTAATGAAAACCCAGGTTACATGGGCTACCACCAAGACTATCTTGAAGCTCTCCGAGGTGATGAAGCAAAGAAGGACGTAGAAACTTCTGCAAAACGAGAGATGCGTATACAATGCAATAGCAATGGTGGGGTGAAGAATCGCATAGCACAATTTTCCAAGGAGAACATTGATTGCGTTGACAAAGGAAAAATCAGCGTTCCAAGAACGCAAAGGTCAGTGTCAACTAAGATTTCTGACAAAGTCAAAGCTTTTGAAGTTACCAAGCAGGAAAATGCTCTTGAACAACCTGCAGACGTAGCGAATGATTGGGAAGATAAGGAGAATGGTGATAGTGTTAAAATGAAGACTGATTCCGATTAAGTAAAAAGATGAATCAAGGAAGATGAAGTTTTGGACGTTTTCGAAGCAAACATTAATTTTTTTTGTGATGTTGATAACTGTAAATTTATGAATGAAATATAAATCTATGAATGACTTTCAATTAATTTGCCTAATTTTTACTTAATTATCTAAGCGGCGCATAGCTGGAA
>JAODVP010028818.1:0-14666 GCA_025400035.1 Tetradonia laticeps
CACTGCAACTTTGTGCTGATGATTATCACCTACAGGGTGAACCAGAAGAAGTTGTCGATAATCCTTCAGGTTGCATTAGATATATTTTCTGAGTATTAGGTAAATTTAAGGGAAGTAGAAGTGTAGCGACAAAGTTTCTGGGGATTATTAGGGATTCTATTCTACTTTATTTATGTGTGGATTAAATAGCTAAAGAGAGTGTTAATGTAATAGAAAATGTTGACTAGATGTTAGCATCAGAACTGTAGTGACAAACTTACAGAGGTCGATCAGGGGTGTTGTTTGAGTATAATGATATAGAAACCTATGAACTCCCGTGGCTCGTTATGGAATTATTTGTTTTTTCGTAGAATGGTGCAATTCCAGCACAACAATGTGGAATAAATTTTAAAGGATGCATCGGTACTGAACAATTTTTGAAAGTTTGTTACTGGTGTTTAGTTCTACATTAGTTTGTTTACTCTTACAAGTTCTACCTACTGTGTAATTTGTTTCCGATAACAAATTACACTCACCAGAAACTTTACTTCAATGTGTTCAAAACAGGAACATTTCAAGCCCCACCCTGTAATATTGAATAATAATAATAAAAACTTTATAGAGGTACCAGTTGATGCGAACCAATGCAAATTACTGGAATTAATATGCAAGTCACAATTGGCCTAGTAATTAACTTTGGTCGTCTTTACAGTTGAATGACATTAAACGTTTAAATCATAAGCACTTAAAAGGTAGTTTCGCATAAAGTTATTATTCATAGTCAAAAGAAAGGAAATAAGTAGGTTGTTAGTTTGGAATGCATGAACTCTTTTGAAAAGATGTCGGGAAATTACCGCAAAAGAAGAAATCGAAATGGAAACTTAATCTTTATCAACCAACCAGCATTTCAAATCACCTATTCATGAATACTAGGACAAAGTGATCATTATGCATCGCCATGCGTGCGCAAGTCTTCACAACCACGAACTGTAAAGTACAAGTCAAATATGTACTCGAATACATAAAGTTCAACACTCTGTATGAGTTGTGACCACACAATACCCATATTTATTCTGCGCCAAACCCGGTGATTATCTATTATATTCGGCTCGTTTTCGCGGTTTAAGTCACTGTTTAATATTCGGTTCCTGCTGGCGCACCGCAGCGCATACAAAAAGTTTCTGTATGGAATTAGACCGCTATGCTAGTCATAGCACTGATGTCCTCTTTTCGGCTGTTTTACTGACACACAATGGACTGAAACAATTCAATTTGCAAAGCACGCGCCATAGTCGGGTGAATGAAAGAATTGAATGAAAGAATTGGAAGCAAATGGCGGTTGACTTCTTGATTGTTATGCACTCAGTTCAGTTATTGGTAGCTGGTGCGTTGGGCAAGGTTTCAGTTGAGTTCAGTTGGCATTTGGTAATGAACCAAGGCCATGGTTAGCAGTTAAGTCGGCAGTTAAGCCAATTAAGTTATTAATAAGCAACCGAAACCGAAAGATACATCAATAGTTTTCCTAAAATGTGTCAAATTTTATTAATCGTCATCTCAGTAGTTCTTATACAATTTACAAGTGCCCAAAGTGATGATTCCTACTTAAGTGCGTTAAAACTCACTCATCCGTTGAATGATCACTATGACAATCAACCGACTGGTGATAAGGTGGTGTATGTGGATGCACAAAGTCAGCAACATTTGGACGTGCATCCCGTGTACGTTCAAGGACATACTGCGGTCCACCAAGACGACATTGAACATCATTATAAACCCGAGTATCATCAACAGTATATTGAAGTTAACCAGCAATCGGGAAACACAGCAGACAGTTCCGGAAGTACACACTATATTCAAGGACAAGTAGGCCAACCTAGTGATTTTGGAAATTACCAAAGCGGAAGTCATATTGTTAATAGCTATGGACCACCTGCTCCAACTTACGGTCCACCAATCGAAATGTAGGTCTTTTTGTCTGTATTGGTGTTTGGTTGTCTTCATTTTTTATATTGTATATACGTTTCAGGAGTGTTCCAAAGAAGATAACTTATGGACCACCCCCAGTTGTTTACAATCCTCATCCTCATCCCCAGCCTCATCCTCAACCTGCGGCGTCATATGGACCTCCATCTCATGTTTATGGACCTCCTCATCACAAAAGTCCTCCAGTTATAGCACATGAGTATTACGACTCGGGTCCACCTTCAATTCTCCCTCATTTTATGAAGGACTTTATCACTCCGCACGCATTCCTGGGAATTTTGGATCATATTAAGTCGTTTAAATTGGACCTATTTGCTATTGGAAAGCTGATTCTGAAGGTCTTCATATTCAAAAAGTTTCTAGCATTCTTCACGATTTTATTCTTATTGTTAGTCATTCCCAGTTTCAAGCATAAAGGGAAGCAGGGTATGGGAATGATGACTGCTATGGTTAATCAAGTTAATAAGTTTAATCAAGGAGGTGATGATGATGAATATGAAGACGATGATGATGATGAAGATGACGACGATGACGATGATGAAGGTAGAAGTAAAAAAAGAGGAGGAAAAATGCTTCTAAACGAAGGTAAAATATACAATATATAAAATATCTAAATATGTTAAGTTAGGATATTATACTAAGAAACAATTTTGTAGGAATAGAAAATGTAAATAATTTAACATCGCATATCCTGCAATCCATCGAGAAGTTCGAGCGACAATTGCAAAAAGTCGACGTGATATCAAACGAGAAAACTCAACCATCAACAATAGTCGCTACTGATTTAAATCGTGTGGATCCAAATGAAGAGACAAATTGTACAGAAGAAAGTTCCAGTGCCTACTGCAGGAGTAAAAGTGTAATTGAAAAAATACAGAAAATTATGCCCATTCGCGAAAGTACAGAGAGCAAAACAAGCGGAAGTATGGCAAGTAGTCAGAAATCAAGGAAGAAAACAATAGCAAAGACCGCGATTCCAATAGCGACAATAACCACAATGAAGACAACGCCAATAACCAAACCAAATACAACAAATACAACAAAACCTGTTGTTGAGGAGACATCTCATGCGCACAACATTAACCTATCGAGTAAACCTCAGTTACAGCCTGATAATATCAAACAATCGTTTGTAAAATAAAACAGCATTTACATTAATTATGTAAATCTAGGGTTATGTAATGAATGTATCTATTTATTATTTTATTAATTATTTCATATTATTTTTAATAAAAGTGGTGTCATATTTAAATGTTTATTAATAAAAATCCCAAATAAAAAATAAAGTATTACACATACCATCATCATCATTATCATTATCTTCATGATCATTATTTAAGTGATTACTTTAGTATTATTGGTATCAATTGGACAAAATTGTTCACATTATTTCATTTTATACTCGATCGCTTTCGATTATTATTTAGAAAATTCAAGAATATATCGTATTTTTCTAGTATTTTTCGAACGTTTCGAATTAGTTGTAAACTAGCAAAATTTAGACAGTACCTATAGCTAAGTATAACATAACAATTCAAATTAATAACAAATTACGTGAATTTCACTATGTAGTGAAAATGTTACATATTCATTACATATTTCTGGATATCACGAATCAAAGGTTATAAAAAGGATTTAGTCTCATTTCGTCCCGTAGTGTGTTACAATTTTTTGGATAAATACAGGTTTTTAACCTTGCATTAAAGGGAGAATAATCTGGTTTATACAGGCTTTCCAAATATGAAGCTTAGGGTGATCCGATAAATATTTACCCACATAGCTAAATGGTGCCAGTATCACTTAAATGGCTACAACCAGAATTTTAACCGATTCGGAATTGTAGTTTACTTTTTCGAATGGTGAAGGCGCCGGGTAATATCCATTAATTTTCATGGTGCGGAAAGTTGCAAATGAATATGAATCATTAATTTTTTTTAATATGGAGGCACGACCACTTTGAAATAATTATATAAATTTTTGATGTCATGTTTAGGCCTTAAACAAAAGTTCATTTACACGTTTTTCATTACCCCCAAATAGGTAAAAACAGTAATATTGGATAATCAATTATTGGATAGCACCAATATATTGAAACACTGTGTACTAATGTCAAAACAACATTAAACCAATATTTCTACTGGGGTTTTACCCAAAAAGAATCAAAACACCAATCGATATTACTCAACTTAATTTTTTGTAGAATCTGTGGACGCAGTCACTTTAAAACACTGTCAAAACAAAACTATGTTATATAATCATCTAAAATTTTGACAAGAGTTATGCAAGAGTATATAAAATATAATAGGACTATTTCTATGATACTGGCATCATTTAAGGATGAGTACTTATCGAACCGCTCTCATATTTGAAAGTACGAGATGCAAATTGTTCATTTTCAATACACAGTGTCAGTGTAAAGTTCCAAAATTCTTCTTTTGGTATAGTATATAAGCATATATAACATAATAAGTATTAGTTTAATTCCCATTGATAAATTAAGGTATCTTTGCGCAGCAAGCAACAACTACATACAACACATGTAGACTTGTATGAATTAAACTCAGCAAAATCATTCTTCGTCTCTCCTTCAGTTTTGCCATCATTTATACAAGTAACGTAACAGGTTAACTAGAAATTGATTACTTAGTTAAGTCAACGTTGAGAAAGCTTTCACAAATAATGTGTACTTCTACATATAGATACATATGGTGAGATCCGGTGAGTATTACTTATTATCCTTGTGTTAAAATTGAGGTAATACTAGCGCAGGTAGTCCGCAGCAATTATTTATTCTACCGCTTGTACTCGAAGATATTAACAACATTTGTAAATGTTGATATATTCAATTCGGACTGTGCTAAAGTTGTAATGTGCTTAGTTGATTCCAATGGAACGAGATCTCGACGCTAAAACGCCTAAAAACTAAGTTATAACATATTCGTTTTGAAGAAGAGTACCAATAGTAGTTATAAAGATTAATATCTTGAAATGTATGTCAAATTATGACTTAATAATCTCGCGCTAGTACTACCTTAAAGTGTAATATCTAAGCATTCATTAAGAGTAAGATTTTCGCCATCGGACGGTATTTGTTCTATTTTTCTTGGTAGCCAAATAAACAAATAAAAATTGGATAATTGAGAAAACATACTTATTGTTAGTTACATACTCGTCTTAAACTTTAGGCGAGTACAACGTTTTACTAAATTTACTCTTAATCTTTTCATAAGATCCTCTTGAAAAGTGGAAACGATAAATCGTGTTCTGTCGAAAGTCAGTTTACGAATTTGTAAATGATGTAGTACAAATACGCGATCAATTAATTACCTTACATTCTTACACTCTTACACTTATTACTTAAGACTCTTTCACGTCCTGTGCATAATCAAATGTACACATTTTATTTAAAGCGAATTGTTTGACAATTTAGACAATTTCTTGGCACCGTCTTTTAGCGTAGCATATGTTAATTATATCTTCTAACATTTAAAAAACTAGAATTATCCTAGGGCTTTAATATAACCTAACAGTTACAACCGTACGTTCTCGGGACTTATTGAGATTTTAATCGAAAATGGAGTTATATTAGGTTATATTCTTATAGGTTATGATGTTATTATGTCAATATGTCATTGTGGCAATATGAGTACGATATGTGTGAAAAGTGTTGTACCTACATCACTTTCCTTTGCATCGCTTTGCATTTCTTTCCTCAATGATACAACAATGATACAAGTCCGATTACATGGCCTCACCCCCAATGGTGTTAAAATTTAGTGATTCTCTTATGGTACTGATGCTACTGGTACCATTGGAAGGTGAGGTTAAGTACTTATCGGACCAGTCTCTCCGGTTGAAATACCGACTTGATAGGATAATAATGTGGTTTATTTTAAGCGTTGTGTCACGTTTGCTAATGCCACAGCAAACGCTTGCAGAGCTGAGAACGGATATTGAAAGTCCAATGTATAGGCGTTTCCATCTATCCTTCCAAATTGCATAACCTTAAAATCATCAGCACAATCTTAAAATCATCCCTAACATTCAATAATTGAAAATATTGGTATTACCTGCTTGCCACGGAATTCAATCTGGAAGTTCTTAGCTGATTCCTGCGTAACTCGTCCTCCAAAGTCAAGTTGATACACTTGACTGTTCTCATTCCACATTGGAGCTTTATTGTGCATGACGAACTCACGTCGTTGAGGCACCATATGATTGTTACAGTTGCTGCCGTTTGGTTCAATTTTCCCACGCTTCAACTACAAAGGAAAAGCTACCGAATTCACTCTACTACTGCCAAGAAACACATACGTACTTTTTGTCTTAACTGAGCTTTCTGAAACGTCTCCAAATCCTTGTAATTCGTTCCGTTACACACCTCATCCCCAGACGCTGTAACCTCATCATCCGAACTCTCTAAATTTTTGTTTTTCCGATTGCGTCGTCCTAGTAGAGGCGACGAGAGTAGATTTTTCCTAATTGGCGATGCGCTTTGAGGTCTTTTTCCCTTCTTCGATGGTGCAGGTGATGTTGGTTGACTTCGTGGTAACCTGGGTGAATTAGGAGGTGTTGACCTTCCATCATCTTCTCGTAACCGTGTTAGCAGATTTTCCAAAGTAGCCAGCGCGTGTGTATGCAATGATATTCCACTTTTATGCGTCGGACTGTCTATCCCCTTATCAATTCTTTCACTTTTATCAATTTTGTCACTCTTGTCATTCCTCTCACACTTCTTCTGCTTACTGCGGCTTCTACTCTTATTATTTTTTTCAGAGTCCGTCGAATCCTTCTTCCTTCGAGACAAGGGACTTTTTACGAATATACTAAGTTTGGAAGGCTCTTTCTTACTAATATTGTTGTTAATATTATTATTGTTTGTATTTATAAGATTGTTATTAACTGTAGATAAGTTTCCGAGATTGTTCATTTGCACATTTTCTTCTAAATCCGACGAGTTTGTGGTTGTAGTAGTTTTATCGACTATAACTTCAGGAATTACTTCCTTCGTCCTCTGCTGCTGTTGCTGTTTGCCATCGTTGTTTTGAGGGAATATATCACTGGAATCTAGCGATCTGGATTTACCACAATTCTTCAAATTTGGCGTTTTGGACATGCGACATTCCCGTAATTGCTGCGACTTTTTACTTTGTTTCTTGTGATGGCGATGCTTCCGATTCACAAGGACAAGTCTCTTCGGTGCGTCTTTACGTAGCATTAGTAATGCCACATCGTTGGGGACGATTTGTGCGTCGACCAGGTCCAAATACCCCACACTACAGCTGCGCACCATTGCATCTGAGATGGGTGCTGGGGAAGGACCGTTCGTAGGATTAGCAGTGCATGTGAGGGTACCAGTAGAAGGCCCTGGTGTGCTAGTCTCGTCGTCAATGAACAGCACATCTTTCAGACCTTGTGATGGACCTTGACTATTGGGGTTAATTGTGGCACCAATGGTGTTTGGACTTGGGCGGTTTTTCTCTTTGTTGCCTGGACGACCCATCGCTATACCCAGACCGCAACTTGGACGACTTTTGCTTTTTTCTGCGTTTAAGTTGAGGCTAAGGTTTTTTGGACACTGATATTCATTCCTGGATGGAGTGAAGTCCACGTTGTTGTAGGGTCTCTCGAAAATAATATCGGAAGGTGCGACTGCGTTCTTCGGCGATTGGAGGGCAGGTACTGCACCGTCACAACATAAAGGTGATATGGCTATGTGGCGTTGATTCTGTATTGAGGCTCCACAGCTACTACCGCTGCCCAAGGTCATACTAAGGTTACAATTACGAAGCTGTCCAACGAAGCTGGTCGTTGAAATCTGGGAACTATTTGCCGATTGTTTAGAGATTGTGTGAAGCTGGTGCTGAAGTATATGTTGTTGGTGTTGCGGATGGTGCAATGGTTGGCTGGTTATGATTCCCCGGACGGATTCGGAACTACTGTTACTCCCACTGGACCCGCTTGATCCACTTAAGCTACTTGACCCACTGGATCCTGTTGGACAGAGGCAACGTGTCTCAACTACATCATCTTCATACGATTCTGCTTTGGCTAATGCCACCGACATTCCCGAAATTGGTGCACGTGAAGTAGATCCATGATCTTCAGAGTATCCAGTTTTGGCTGGTTTTGAAAAGCGGTTAGCATGAGGGGACATAGGAGCTATGGGTGGACAATTGTCGATTGACACGCGTCGTAACCTAGTCTTCTCTTCAGCTTGACTTACATCCTCTTCATCTTCCGAGAATAGATTTGGATTGAAACTTGGGTCAGGTCCAACTGGGAAGTCATCCCTCAACTCGGTCATGACCAAGGTCATTTGGCGCGGTTGCAGATGGAGTAAGGACGTTTTATATGTGACTTGTCCTAGATTAGCTGGTACTGAGTTGACTAGCCCGTGTATTTTAAACTTTGTACCCCAGATGTTGGATGTTACCTCTATCAACCGTACGTGCTGCAATACAGGGTTATCAGTAAATATGGTTTTGATAAATTTGAAAGATTAGATAGTTATTTACTTCTGGCAGTGTGTCTACATAAGCAAGATCTTCAGGGTCCGCATCTCCGGAACTCGGTCCCGAGCGGTCTCCGTAATTGTTCCGAGACCGTGATTTATTGCGTCGCTTCCGTCGGCGTTGCAATCGAGGTGAGCTCGTGCAGCCTTCATCCCGGTCACTGTCAGATGACTCGCTCGCCAGGTTACCCCCACTTGTTGATTGGCTAGAAGAACCTGAACTTTTCGACTCAGTGGACCAATGATTCAGGGATATTGCACTAAAATCTTTTAAAAATCGACAATGTAATTTATACCCATGCCATGGGGAACTATATAGTAGAAGTTATGTACAAGTATCTCACCTTCAACTTGAGGATCAAAAATAACAAATTCCGGTCTAATCTTACTAGTTCTCTTTCCTTTTAACAACGGGACCAGGCCTCCTAAATACTCTAGATATAAAGTGTAGCATGTCCCTGAAGATATGTTGCTGTCTTCATCATGACGGATCATTGTACAATGTAAACGCACTGAACCCACGGGTGGTCTCGACACAAACTCGCGCAGAGCTGATGGTTCCGGCACGCAACACTGCAAGCAAATCAATTTTGAATCGTAACAAAGGAAACCCTACATTGGGAGGAAGTCTTACTCGAATAGTTTGAGCAAACAGATTCCCAATCAAATTCCTAATCCTTGGAGGAAGTGGCAGCGCTACAATTTGACCTTCACCCATGATAGAGTCGTGGATTTTTAACCTACAGAGTAATTGTAATGTTGCTATCCGCCGGGAAACCCACGCTATATGAATTTGAGTTCCAGTAGCCAGGAACAATCGTTTATCATTGTGACCCCACGTTAGAGCTGTCACAGGAGCCTAAAAATACAAGTTAGCTTACTGTAATTCTTAGTAGATAATATTACCTGAGTGCTTGGTATTCCAGTACAATATAGAAGTATCCCTTTTTCATTATAGAACTTCAACAAGTTAGTAAACTCCTGTTGTCCTTGATTTGTACCAAGGTTTTGTAGTACTCCAGCCACTGCAAGCAGCTCTCTAGAATTGCTCCATTCCATGCAAACTGGTCCCTGAAGCTGGGTATTCACATGGATTGGCGACACATCATCGAAAGTCTTAAGGAGGTAGATAAACCCATTCTGCATACTGACAGCTAGCACAAACTTCCTCTCAGCTGCATTGGTCACGCCTGGATCATTCTCATCACCTTCTTCCATCTTAAATTTCTCGCATGACCATGCCATGGATACAATAGCTACTTCCGTGCTGAGTTGGACCTGGGAAACCATTGCACCGTGTACATCCATTACAATAATTTGACCTCCAGTGGTCCCAAAATAAACTTGCTGGTCATCAGGTGTCCAGATCCCGCAAGTAATTGTTGCTTCAAGGTTTAGCATAGAAGACCAATATCGCTGGCCTGCTACTGAACCAACTAGTACAAAACCATCCTGGAAGAAACAAAATTACAAAAAATTACAAAAATTACAAAAAAAACTTAAAAAAAGATTTTTCACTGATGGAAGTTTAATGTGAGTTTTATATAAGCATTAAACTGACCTGATAACATATCAAGGCCATACGTCCATCATGCGACCAGGAGAAATGAGTCACTGGAGTATTCCTGTCATTGATCAACTCGATAGACCAGCGTCCCTCGTATTTTATCCACACGAAAATGATCCCCGAGCTGTCGCACGACGCCAACTTCTGGTACGGCTCGTTCCATTTAACCAGAATGACCTACAAGCAGTGCGGTAAATACACTAAAACCGAGAGTGCTTTTGTTGTGTTTTATTTCTCTGACCTCGGATCGATGTCCGCGCAAATTGTAATTTGTGCGTAGCGGAAACTCGACGTTCTTCTTACAATGGCTCGTGGTGAACGTGACGCCGACGATGCCGCGAATGTTTCCGGTTGCCAGCCAACCCTCTTGGTAGTAGTTGGTCCGATTGAGCTTCCAGCCTTCATCCTGAGAGAATTCACGGCTTTTCAATTTCCTCATATAAGTTATTAATTGATGAGAGTGATTGCGAAACGTATCATTTATACTTGTCAAATACTTTTCAATTAGATGCAATTGTTACAGGAAACCAGAAGTGGTTTCCTGAGGGTGTGCACCCTTTACAAAAGTCATCATCATCATCATCATCATCACAAATTCATAAATCACTTATGTAATCCGTCTATTTATAATTTAAAGAACGGGGAATAAATATTGTTGTACGAGTATCTATATAATTATTGTCAGTGCCAAGTTTATACATTGTTATTAAACATAATAATACACAATTATAATGCGACAAGATAAGAAGCAAGATAAGATTGATTAATGTAAGTAATGGCACGAAATGGCATAGATTTCGTGCGAGGTCGTAAAAATAGGTTAAATCGAACAGTTTGAACCGTTTGAACTACGGTGAATTACAGTAAATCACCATTCTATGTTCTCCCTTACAGTGAAGTAAAATGGCCGACATATGCATACATAACGAAAATAAATTACTTTTGACATGTCGGGCATTCAGCCAATTTCAATTAAATATGTACGTTTGATGTACAAGCAAAATATTGAAATAGAAATTTGTGAATTATATGTAAAAACTGTTTCCTTTAATCCCACATACAGGGTGTTAAATGAGCTGTAACCCCTACCTATGGGTAGGTTAGGTTATGACGGTTCCTAAAGAAAATATTTTAAAATTCTCATTCATGTACTTTGAAAACGTCATAGTCTCTTTAAATGGCTACCACAAAATATCGTTTTTAAAAGCCGTCGTAACCCAGCCTACCTATGGATTACAGCTTATCGTTGAGTTTCAGAACACTCTGTAAATATTACACTCTCCTCAGAACCGCGGAGCGAGTGTACTTATTCCTCTCTCTGCACTACGTGATTGATTGCGAGAGTGTTTATCGCGTGGTTCTCTATAACCGCAGTTCCCCACTACTTCCAAGTGTATAAAACCACAACGTGCATGCTACTACACTCATTCTTAATTGGGTCCTTTTCTCGTTCACATGTAACCCTCGAGCAGCTTAATCAATAGTTTTTTTAATACTTTGAATCGTCACGTTCAAAAATGCATTTCCAAGTGCCGTGAAATTGGTATAAATTGAGAATAGAGAAAATGCGGCCTTGATTTGCAGGACCGGTATCCGGATTTTGCCAATCAGGTGACGTTCATTGTGAGTATAAATAGACTGGAGTTATTAATATTGCACAACTCTCGGAATCAGAACCTGCGACTCTTCAATTAACTTCGTTAGTGTCCGGCATTGAGTGGTCAAGCATGGCAAAACTAGCGGCGGAATCAAAAGGTTAATTTGGATAGGAATAAACTTTGTTTCTATAGTTTCGAATACATCATGAATAGTTTATAGATGTTTTTACTTTGCATAAATTCGGGTTTGAGTATAATGTGGTATAACAAATCTTTAATATCTTAACATCTATCCCAAATTGCACCACATCAAAATTTATGCAAGATTTGATCATTTGGCTATTTTGATTACTTATCTAAACCTAAAATAAACTTAGAATAAAGAAAACAATATAGACTGCATCCCTCTGTATGTGATTTGAACAAAACCGGAAATTAACACTCAATTTCCGCCAGAGACGTCATTTGCTACATTCAAGGGATCGTAATTGCAGGTAATCCACGTAATTGAAAACTGATTGGAAACTGTTGCTAACGGAATTCAGAGATGATTCAATTTCATTGCATTACGTAAGCAAAAAACTAGCAGAATTACAGACATCTGCAACTACAGCTACATTTTTCGATGGATTATCAGGCCTAACATCCAGAAACCCTTCACAATATGACCGTATTTGACATTTGCAATTTTAAAAATCCTGTGAGTATCAACGCCATCAACGCATTCAGGGAAGTCTTATATGTCACAGCCCCAAGCAGAATAAACACTCAACCGCCTCAACTGTGCAATTAACTATTAAAGATACCGAGTCCAACGCAATTAGAGGGTGGGTCGTCAGACATAACGCAATAAAAACTGCGCAAAGCAAAGGCCCCCCAAAGGAGGGTGCGTTGATACCGGTGACACTATTCATGGCACCACGCACTGAGAGAATATCAAATGCACTACGAGCGCTGAGTTGTCAGATGGGGGATGTAATTTGTGTTGCAAATTGCACCGGATTGACAAGTTGCTCGTAGTGATAGTGAAATTTGATTCTGTTCCCTTATTTATAGGAATGTAGTCTGAAAGCTATGCTCACTCTTTGATATCTCGACATTATTGGAGTATCTACTATTCAAGGGCGATCGAACACGGAACGAGGAACAAGTAACAAGGAACAAGGAAATTGCGATCTAGGACACACATTGTGTCCTTGCTTTCAGCCTACAATATGTGATGCAGAAATAGTGAGGCATTGCAGAATAACTGGAAGGCAGAGAAACACGATAAAGAATAAGATGCTTGGATGTATTGGATGCATGGATGTAGAAACGGAATAGAATAGAGAATAGAGCAGAGAATGGGAGCAGCAAGCTATTGATAAGGTTGGTGGTGAGTGCTGAGTGTTGAAATAGATACTCGAAGGTTCTCCTCTTCGTCGAATCATTGTCGTAACTCAAAGGTTAGACATGGAGCGAGCGTATAAATAAATTCAGGACTCAGTGGGTTTAGAAGGTCGAGGAATATAATTGCAATCTTTGTTTCAGAAAGCCTTCAAGTACCACTTTTTCAATTATGTAATATGAAATATGAAATATAAGCATCATTTCTACAAAAAAACTGTAGCTTAATATATCTTTTGTTCTGTGGTAAATAATGAACTTTTAACTGCTCCTTTCATAGCTTGGTTACCGCCTAGTTAAAGCTTAGTTCTGCGTTTATTTTCCAGCTCCCTTTGGTTCTACACGTCGTGGTCTCACGTTTTTACGAGCCACGAGTAATGTGAGCGTGCAGGATGAGAACCAAATGAAAACTGAAAACTGGGGCGAATGCGAAACGACCTTGGGTTCGCACAACATGCACGAGTGATTACCGAAAACATTACGATCCTTACTTCCCATTTTTGCAATTCAGCAACAGAAATAAAGAATTGATTAATTGATTACATAAAAATATATTACACAACTTTTGGATATAGATCACCTTCTATATTTATCTGCACATGTAAGCTCTACATGTTTATATTTTTAGGCTTTCAGTTCATCATCTTCTGACAGGTTATCCCTCGTGGAAGTAATCCGATAACATTAAATGTGCATTGCGTTGTGTTCATTTCCAATGCAAATGCGAGAGATGATGGACGCGCCACGTGAACTGATTCCACAGCACATGCGAGTATAATGCTACTGTCCCAGTGACTGATTATCCATCTACGAGATGAAAGAACATTGCAGTAGGAAATTTATTCATAAATCAACCCTTTCAATGTAAATACGAATAAATTTTACTTTTGTAATAAAGTGGAAACCGAAGCAAGATTAGTAAATTCGTCTTTATTCACTGCACTGTCAATTGAGACGATAACAATTGCTGTAAACCCTCACAAGGGTTGATGTTCCCTTCGAATTGCTTGAAGTATTTGCGTAGAGTAATAACTGCGTTGCTCGAATTTCTCCAGCTTTTACGCTTACAATGCTTCCGGCGTTCTAGTGTTTCCATCGTTTGAACATTTGTTACGTTCCCACTGGGGTTGACCAACGGCGACGAGACGACAATGAAGGAATAGAGTGAAATCGAGAAAATTGCTTCGTTCTTCCATTCTTCAAATGGGGGAGAAAGTGAATCATAACTAATCTTATTAATATTTCCAATGGAATAATACAATGTGAGTGCATTGATTTGAAATTGTATTATATAATGGGGAACTCAAAATGGATCAATAAATCTACAAAACAAAGAAACGCATTATGACCTTTGATGTAGAATCTTCATCATCTAATTCAGTGGTTTGCAAACTTGGGGTAAAATTGCAATTTCTGGGGATAATAAACGACTCTGTATTGTCTTCAAAAAATTTTATTATTATTTAGTAATCTTATCATTTAAAAGTTCTTGTTTTATTTTTTTTTTCTCGCGCATGAGCAAACGACGTTATACAAAAATTAATTTCAATAAAATGGATTTTTTTCTCGCCCATGGGAAAATAAAAATATGGAAAATATAGAAAAATTTCGAGACATATCGTAAAATTAAAAAAAAATT
>JAODVP010029148.1:0-15863 GCA_025400035.1 Tetradonia laticeps
CTATGCGTAAAAAAGACACCTTCCATACAAACTGAAGGTAAGTTAATTACAAGTTTCCATAGTGTAGCTGTTATCACGTCTGCTTTAAATGCAGAAGGACACCGGTTCGAGCCCGGGCGGAAACAGTCGTTGTTTCATTTTAGAGTAGTAAGGTTTTCAGATACGTTAACTTTCCGAGCGATATTTCTTAATATATTGCCAAGGTACAAATGAGTTAGTCTTATATCACGATGTATATATTAAGAAAAAACGTTCTACGTCACTGAATGCTCATAACTAAGGAGTGGAAGTTTATGTACTAAACACTAATGGAATATTCAAATGCGTATTTGATAAAAAATATTCGTTAAATATGGGTTAAAAATATGTGGAATGAACGAATATAGAGCATTGGTGGCAAAGAAGGGGGATTAAGAAACGAAAAGCGATGGGGAAAGCGGTGTAGAACGGAGTAAAAAAGAAGATGTTATCTCCTACCAATGTGGGCAACGTGCTCACTCTGCAGTCGTTATAACCAAATAGTCATATGGTTGAATTCGTCTTCGCTTCGGTGGCTCTAAAAGTAAGGTTTCGGATAGATCATCTATATTGCTTTTTCTTTTTCTTTTCTTTTGAATCGAATAATCTTAAGAATGACCCTGCTCTTAGCATATTGGATCCTCGGGATCCCTTCAACAAATATAATGCGCCTCTCAAGCTACGTTAGGCTGGCGGAATTGAAGTGCATAAGTGGATTGGGCTTTTCATTTTGACTTTTATCATTTCTGTGTGTGTTTTTTTTAAACCCGGTGGACAGTCCTCAGGTCGTGTCAGTATTGCGACTTGAAAGATCTTGCTATAGGCCTAAAGGTCGTGATACCTAGGCTGTCATAAAACCTTAGCAGCTAACTATGGAACAGTTCCATAACTTGGGAGGCTTCTAAGAACCTTTTTCCGAGAATGCCGTCCCTATTGCGCTGTAGTCCAACGCATTTAAAAATCAGATGGGTGGTGGTCTCTTCACAGACCTTGCACCATTTGCACCTGTCCGTACGAGACCTGCCAATTTCGTGCAAGTGATAGTTGACAGAGCAATGTCCAGTGAGTAGGCCCGTAATTCCTGGACAGCATAACTAGTTCCTCTAACTATGATCCTCTTCCCTTGCCTCATTCCGGCGGCCTCCTGCCAGCAGGCATACATGCGGAGAGTTCTATATTCCCTACGGCCCTTGAGTTAACCGATAGCAATATAGGTCCTTGTGGGATGGTTGCAGCCGCCTGCTTGGCCAGTTTATCTGCCATGACATTCCCCACAATATCGCAATGGCCGGGAATCCACATTAGTGTAACATGGTTTGTTCCGGCCAATTCATCTAGGGCCTCCTTACATTCCCAAACGATTTTAGACGTTAAGCTATGCTTCTTTAAAGCTTCTTTAAAGCAAGCCATTTGGCTATCCGTGCACAGCACCATATGCACACCCGTATATGTCTGTGTAGACATACCCTGAGTTTAGGCCACCAAACAATAGTACCATATGACACGTAATGTCATCTGCATACCCATATGTCCTGTATCCCTTATCGCATACCCTGGTCAGGAGTCCGTCCACCACAAAGCATTACAGGAGGGGTCATAATACCCCATCTTGCGGGCAACCCCTCGCTGTTGTGATTGTGGCCTGAGCCCCGTTAATCTCGGACGTTATTTGCCGGTCTTCAAGGACAGATTGGATCCAGCGAAGCGTGGTTGTATCGATGCCTTTTTTAAGAGCCACTTTTTCAATGGATCTGAATAAGGCATTATCGAATGCCCCCTCAATGTCCATGAAAATACATATGGCTATCTCTTTCAGCCACAACCATTTTGGTGACTCCATGGAGTGCATCAGCTATTGACTTGCCAGGTTGATAGACAAATTGCTTCCGATTCAGGGGGATTTTCTGAAGCAACCCATCTCTAATGTGATGGTCCACAATTTTCTCCATGGTTTTGAAAAAAAAAAAGATATTAAGCTTATAGGTCGGTAAGATTTAGCCTGCTCCGGAGGCCTCCTTTCCAACTTTGGAATAAATATCACCGTAGCCTTGCACCATTTCTGGGGTACATGCCCCAGGGCATAACTTGCCCTAAACACCTCTTTCAAAAGAGGGCGGCCTAGAATACTGAGTCCTCTCTGAATTAGTACGGGAAAGATCCCATCTGGGCCTTGGAAGGAATTCACTGCCCACTCAATACTTTCTTCTGTGAATATCACAGATGCTTTCCTCCTTCCTTTAATTGTGAAGCCTTTGGGCGGCCTCTTTGTATGAATACAGGTATCATGCCTGTCCCTGCACGACGTCGACTCAGGATAATGAGTTTGCAGCAGACTTTGTAGACTGTCCTGCATATTACTCGAATAACTGCCATCTGGCTTTTTTCAATAGCCCAATACCATTCGAATATTCGAATTTGCCAAGAAGTTTATTCAACCTTGCCGTGGGGGCTGATTCCAGGATCCCCTCACATAGACTGTTCCAGGCGCTACGTTTCCCTTTTCTCAGTTCCTTGTTGTATTCAGTCAGTGCCTTCCGATAGTCATCCCAACTGCCTATCTTCATGGCACTATTGAAAAGTTTACGAGTGACCCTTTTGGACTTGATCCTCTTCACCGGACTGCTTATCTCATAGGTCTGATTAATGGCTGCTGTGATCCTGTCCTTGGCATCGTCCAGGTCACTGAACTTTTTAATATGTCCTGTCAGGATGTGGTGTCTGGAGGTGCTGTTCATAGCATTCCCAGTTCACTTTCCTCCTGTTCCTAAACACTCGTGTTTCTGGGAAGCACTCCCGAATGTCAAAGACGATCAATTAATGGTCCGAGATAGAGACCCCGGAATAACTCGCCAGTTACCGATTAGCCCTCCTATGATTGACTCCGTGAGGGTGAGTTCAAGTACCTCTTCCCTCGCGGCATTAACAAAGGTGAGTTGCGCACCGCGATTCATTATGCAAAGGTTATTAGTGACAAAGTACTCAAGAAGGCGCTTACCCCTTGCATTTGTATTTGTGCTGTTCCAAACGTCGTGGCCAACGCCCAGCATCGCATCCCCAGGAAAGTAGGCGGACGCCATGACAATTTGTCTGCAGCGGTAGCTCCACGACAACTACCACCAGGTCCCTGGTCGTTAATTCTGGAAATATATTAAAGTTAATGTCGTTTCGAATCATTAGCACCGATCTGGGCTTTTCACAACCAGTCCGGTATACCCGGCTCAAATTATCTTTGGGTAGAAATACCACCATCGAGCCTTGTAACCAGGGCTCCTGTAGAATGCCTATGCCAACATTGTGTTGATTGAACCTCTTATGTAAGGCACTGGTTGCTGCCTTGCAGTAATGGAGGTTCAATTGCTCACAGCGTAGGGGCGGCATTGCCGAAGCACGCCCCCCTTTGCATCACCGGTATCATCTCCCCAATTACACTTATTCAGTCTTCTTGGGGATTGTGTTCTTCTTGTTCTTCTTCCCAGCCTTGGTTTTAGGGTTTGTAGAGGTGTTTTGGCCCTCAACTCCCTTTCCACCCAGTGGGATAGTCACTAACGGCGCCTCAGCGCTGGGCTCTCTTAACGCCCCATCCGCCGCTGTGGATTCCCACACACCAGCCCGTCTTTCTTGCAATGCAGCCGACGTGGTGGCCTCCATCGCATCAGTCCCGGACGTCCGACGTTCTGTTTCTTCTCTGGATCTTTTTGGGGCTTGCGCCCCAGGCCCCAGCTCCTCCTCCACTAGCCTCTTGCTGCGCTGTCTCAGCTCAACAGTGCTGAAAGCAACGTTGAGCCTCATCCCGCTTTGCTCGAGGCTTTTGGCGGACTTGGAGTCTATGGAGAACACAACGTCCTCCTTCTTACCTTCCCTTACTGCACGACGGAGCATACGCCACTCCGTCGCACTATTCAGAAGCCTGTCGCTAGTCATCCCCTTGGTCGGGAAGCGTCCCACGAAGGTCTCTGGGTAGGGTAGGTCGCTTCTGAGACCACCCTCACCTTTCCTCCTTCTGTAAAGGACGGCACAATATCCCTTATCCATATCGCCGTCTCTTGGTTAGCGTAGGAAAGCGCATCGCCCGGCCGATGATGTATGCTATGGAAAGCAGACTTTACAGAGCCTACCCGTACCTAGCGTAATCGCCTCCAGTCCCCTCCTCTAAGGTCTGTACGTCATTGAGGAGCTTGTCGGGGTAACCCTTGGCAAGAATTCCAATTTTCACCCCAGAGGCTGCCTGACTATTGGTCGGGCCTTGTGTTCTCCACTTCGCCGGCCTCGTTCGTGCCCCTCTATCGAGGACGATTCCGACCTTGGTCAAGCTTCTTGCCGCTCCTGCGTTTTGCTGCGTTCGGCGTGCTACCGTCCGAGCGCATCCTCTTCTGTCGTGGGTTCGATGATGGTGGAGGCACTAAGGGCACTGCTACTCTTTCCCTTGCCTCTTCCACAGACATCCCCTGTTGGAGCAGGTTCTTGAACCTCTTCCTACTGGCCCCACTCAATCTCTTTCTGCAAGTAGGGTCCTTGATAGATAGGTCCCCTAACCTGCGAGTCGTGTCGTCGTTTGACGAAGGTGAAAGCGAGAGTCCTCGGTCGGCCTCTCGGCCTGCATTTGGGGAGTCACACACTCCCTGGTTTTTTATCGATAATCAGTATCCATAATCAGGCCCCACGACTAGCTAGGGAAGGAAAGTCATCTGTGACAGAGCCCCGCATTACCACAGGAAGGCTTCTTGAAACTGGGAGTCGCCAGGTACCCAGAGTCCACACACTAGGGCTGACCACGCATCCGTTGGCATGTGCTGTCCCACCATGGATTGAAGTATTTTTTTATAGTGGTTTCCTGTCCACTTTGACCCGGGCAATGAAGCCAACGTTCTCGAGATGACCTTGTTCGCGAGACATGACCACAGACACCAAGATCAGTACCCTCAGTCACGAGACTAGAGCCTGTACAGCTTGAGGCTTCATTGAGGTACACAAGCTCCCTCACCGCGTCAAGGTGACAGTTCGCGAAGAGGATGAGGTTACGATTACAATGCTGAAAAGAAATCTATCTCTGATAGTTTTCGATACATTTATGAAAAAGGCTAGGTCATATTAGATATCGAATATCGTTACATGTCATTATTTAGAGTATTTCCTTTTGATTACAATCCTGAACGGAAATTGCGTATACTACCAATATTTCCTATATATTCAAGAAAAAACTGATTGCGATTAGGTTAGTTATCGAACATTCTTTTCGCAACCACCAATGAATCGATTATGAAGTTCCGATTAACCGATTATCAGCATTTCATTCTTCGATCACACTCCAAAATTTGATCGACCATCCATCATAACCATAAACAGTCGATCAAGTTATCAAAACTCGATTATAGGCGATAAACATCGTCTTGATCAAAATCCAAGTTTCGATTTTGTAACAATTTATTATTCATTCATAGTAAAATAATAGTTGTACTAAATAAACTATATTGACCACACAAAAGTTGAGCATTTAACAATATTTCCAACCTGCACATTCACTTAGTCATCCGCACTCAGTGCAGACCAACAGCGGAGCAACAGCAAGAATGTCTTGTATTCTAACTTAGTTTCTGGCTCTTCTGGCTGGTTTTAGCATTGCATGAAATTGATTATTACAATTACAATATTCAAGAATATCAATTCAATTAAATCAACATAGATAACAAAACATACATAATTTTAAAAGAGAGAAGACACAACGAAATGTATTCAACGTACCGTTATGCATCTTTTTTTATAAAAATATATAAAATGCACGACTTCCGTCCAAGCAGTCAGAATGGGCCGAACCGTACAATTTAACATTACCTAAGAATTATCAGTCTCTATTGAATGTTGAAGTAAGTTAATTAATCGTATTGGATGTTCCTCAGATAATATAATGAATAAAGATAAATAACGCTAAAGCAAATTTTCGTCGTCGCGGATTTGGAGGAAAGAATCAACTTCAAATAGATACGCGAAATTACCATAAATAATGAAGACAATTAATGATTTTTTCTTTTTACAAAATTTCGTTTCAATTACTAAAAAATAAGGAAATTATTTGATTGTGATGCTATAGACTCAAATAGCTCAAAATATGCTTATAAAAATAGACCAATGTACAGTTTACAACAAAGCAATGCAGATTAGAACTGAAGAAATAGTATATGTATATATGAACGTGTTACGGATGCTAAAAAGGCAACAGTATTATCCTTTTACAAGTGGTTACAAGTTGTCGTGGCGATTGGATCAGCATTAATTTGTTTGGTAGATATAGTCTTTTTTTACATAAAATGACAGTCATATCCATACGGTATTATCTGGATATCATCGTGGAGGAATTGTTAGATTCTACATCGAAGTCGAGGACCAGCAGTTTAGTTTCTTCTGTCCCATTACGACTGCCCACAGCACAAACCAATTTAGTTTCGTTGGCACGAATACGCCACACTACACCTCCAGAGCCGCCACTGTCCAGCGCTACGAGGTTTCTGATGAAGTCTCCAGTGCGTACGTCCCAAAGCTTCACAGTGCCGTCGTCAGACGATGTTATCACAAAACGACTGTTGAATTGAAGGCAAGTTACAGCCGATTGGTGTTTGAAATGACCTATTGAAAGAAAAATAATATAATTACCTATATATTCATGTCTGGCGCCCCACCTTGGGCGCCAAATGTTACGGAACGAATAGAAGTAGACAAATCGGGTATCAAAATCACTTTATTCATCGTAGATGAATTTTAACAATGAATAATAATATGACCTATATTTACCAACAAAATACAAATGTTAGTAAAGTTCGCGCAGTGAAATTCATCGTTTTTTATCGTCAAATTTGTGAATTTCAGGTTAGAACTACGCCTTTACGGCTAAATATAGATTAGCACTCAAATTTCATATCGTTTTCTCAATTTTATCCCACGTTTATCTCTCTACCACCCCGCGCCAGATGTAATGAAATAATAAAATACCTGATAATGTTGAAAGACATTGACCAGTCAGAATGTCCCAAACTTTCACTGTCGAGTCGGCATTGCCAGAAACAAGAATATTATTCCGCAACTCCATACCCGACGTCAGGGACTGATGACCCATCAATGTATGTTTGCATGTGCCTGTTTCCACTTCCCAGACTCTTATGCTTGTATCCAAGGAACCACTTACAACGTGAACGCCGTCAAACTAAAATGTTATTTATAAAACAATCATTATTAGTAAATTATTGAAAATATAAGGAATATATATTAATAAGTTGTCTGATATGAATTGCTCATGAACATTGTTATCATATGCCATTCGGAATGAAGTAAATCACTCGACAAATGCCTCAGACCTTTTACTGTGTAATCATTGCAATTGTTTATATTATAAACATTGTTTATTATGCTAGCAGGGTTGCCAGCACTGCAGAAGGTTAAAAATAATTAATAGTATATTATTTATACGTGCAAATGAGTGAATTATTGATGTTAACAATTTTAAATGTTAACCAGTTACAATAACATACGCGCCAGAAAAATAGGTCAATAGTAACCTTGCGTTTATTATAATTATTTATTGCAAAGAAATGCCAATATAGGGTAATTGCAATTAGTTAACATTTACAATTGTTATCAATAATTTACTTATTTGCTCACAAAATAGTGAAAATTTGTCTTTAAATGTCTAGACGTAAAAAATTTAATATCTTCTAGTCTCTGTGTTTCCCTAGATAAACTAATTCAGATCATGAAATTACTTCCTAGATTCGTGTATATCACACACATAATTTAACAATTACTTATGTTTCATATAAAATCGATATTTTTAGGATAGCTGACGTCGTAGCTGTCCAGATCAAAAGTTATAATAATTACTATGCCTCCGATTTTGTATAATTGCATTGTTTGTGCATTTTTAAATTCTAGGCAATGTTTCTCATTAAATCCTGCAGTATTACCAGTATTTGTTAAGGTTTGTGTTAGGTTTCCATTGCGTTCTTTGAATTTCCTTTTTAATTAACTCGCATGCGAATGCTCTTTATGCCCTTTTCTCTTGTATTCCTTGCATTTCTGGGTCTTTTTTAAAGTTGAATCTAGATCGGGTTATTTTGAAGGTAGTACTGTATATAGAGTAGAACTCGGTTATAGCGTCATCGAAGGGACCGTAAAAATAGTGACGCAATAACCGATTGTCTTGATTACCATACAGGCAAATTTTAATGTTTTAATGGCACCCTTCTCTTGAAATATTAAATTATCATTATTTTTTTAATAAACGGCACTAAAATTCATGTTTGACTATTAATGTTCATACATATATACATAAATTTTAGAATAATTGCAACTTTTTCTATTTTTCAATGTTGAAAACATTGACTCTACAAATCATAAATCACGTAGTAACAGAGTTGCACACAAGAACATGACGTTTTAACAGAAATGTATGTAACTAATGTATTTTAGTTCAATAGGAAATTAGAACGACTTTTTAAAAATATACGCACAAAGCGATGACGTTATAACCAAGATCTACTATACATCCTACTTTCCCTGATTTTGAAATTTTATTAATTAATGTCTAATAAAAGTAGTTACAGTGAAACTAAAGTATGAACTGTCAGAGATTGTATACGGCATTCATTATCTCTGTTATTGTTAGTTCACATTCTTTTACGGGCCTGTTCATAAATTGGCAGCGCTATATGTACAAAAGATGGTAAACATTCACCTTAGAAAAGATACTTCATTCATTTTTAAGGTTTTCATGGTTTTTACACGGGAATTTCTTCATAATGAATTTCCTTGCTTATTTTATTACGATAAACGAGAACCGGGATATTCATTATGTGGTTCTTTAGTTGTTAAGTGTTCAGTTTCCTTTTAAAAACAAAATTTACGTCATTATTAAATATTTTTACGCCATTTTGGGATATTCTTAGGGCATAATTGCATTTATTGCTGATTTTCACGGCTTTAAAATCCGCTTTTCACACAACACATTAAATTTGCAAATTTAATTAACCGCGAAGGCAACCGCGAAATACAATTATATAAGATAAAGGAGGAAATCCATTGTTGATTGGCAGTTGCCGACTTAATTCAAATGTAAAAACATTGGTGTAACAATGATAAACAAACAATACTAGGTCAATTTTAATTTATTATTAAGTAGCTCAAAAGGCCTTATAGGCCCGGGAATTTTTAATCGAAAGATCTTTATAGTTAATCAAGCATAGGAATAGATGCATTTTAAGGCCACCCAAAATAAGAATTAATAAAAAAGCTTTAAGCAGTTAAGAAAAAAATCGCACTCCTCCAAATCGCTGAAAATATCATACGATTTCTTAAAAAATGCGCCATTCGCCAAAAAATGCACAAGCAATGCAATATTATAAAAAAACAGGGCCCTATAATGATTTTTTACATCCTCTGACATTTTGGCACGTTTTCTTGACCGCCATATAGTTGCAAAATTAAAAACGCCTACTAACGTCAAAAAATAGTGTATCATACATTTGAAATGTTAGTATAAAACCTTTGAAAACATACCTGTAAAGAATAGACTCTATTTGTGTGACCCTGTAATGTGTGCAGACATTCTTCGCGATCCGGATCCCACACACGCACAGTGTAGTCATAGGCACCAGACACGACGAGTCGGCCATCGTACTGAACACAACGCACGGCTGCCAAATGGCCGACGAGGACGTTAAGGCACTCGCCGGTCTCGATATCCCAAACCCTCAAGCTGGCGTCTCGGGATCCACTTACAACTCTACATAAAACACACATGTCAATAATATTCTATATTACTATAGAATAGTAAACTTACTTCCGACCATGCAAATGCATACACCGCACAGTAGACGTGTGCCCTTGCAGCGTGTGAATGCACGCACCAGTTTCAGCATCCCAAACTTTCAGCGTACGATCAGTGCTGCCACTGATGATGATCCTGCCGGACATTTGAGAAGACCACACACCACCAGTGTGACCTACTAATCTCCGTAAGCACTAAAAATAAACATATTAGCTCATTTCATTATTTTTTAATTGATTAATCCTCAGATTAATTGCAATTCTTACCATTCCAGTGGTAGCAGACCAAACTCTAAGCGTATTATCATCCGATCCACTCACAATACGGTTGCCACAGAACTGCAAACAAGTTATCACATGGTCATCATGGCCCTTCAGCATTTTCGGCGTTCGAATCGGTTTGGTTCGCCAGTTCATCTCAATTGCGTGTTGTCTCATATACGCAGCTTTCCACGGAGAGCTTTGACAACTAGGTGAACGTGTACCACGTCGTTTGGGGACAAACTCGATGCCTATACGTTTACACTTCTCTTTCCAGAGCAAATTGTCATCTGCCAGAAAACGCCAGCTATGGCACGTCTGTGCCGCACGCAGCAGGTCCTGCGGCTCCAAGAACGATAAAACCGACAGCGCGACCTCACGTGGCAGCAACGAGATGAAATCTCTCTGGAATTGCGGCTCGATCACTTGCATCATGTGTCGGACCTGTGTCGGCGCGCAGTGTGCGATGAGTTCGTTGATTGCTGTGATACGCTCGGGATGTGACCATTTCTAAATTGGATATTTTATTAATTCACAACAAAAATTTAAGATTATTTAAAAATACTGTTATTACCTGAAATTGTTGCAACCATTCTGAGATGTTAGGAGGCGTATTGTCCTTGAATCCTCGTTGTTTAAGCTTCTCTGATGGACTCGTTCCACTTGTATAACCATTATGACCGTCTAATTTGCGTTTTCTCTAGAAATATATAAAAAAAGTTAAGTTTTACAACAACTAGAAGTCTAAAACAGTATTACACAATTTTTGGGCATATTAAGGCATATCAGGGAGAAGATTAGGCATTAATCATGTACTAGTCAACACAAAAGTGATACTAATTCATTTATAATACATAGTTCATCATTAGTACTTTGGTTAATTTTATTGTTATTTTACACCCCAATAGTTTATATTTGATATATAGAGTAGTAGAACTCACCAAGTATCTATCATGTTGTGTCTGTAAAGAGTATTTTCTACTTGGTGTCGCAGAATCACTGCAGAGAGGAAGATGTTTCTCATTGTGAAGATCCTCAGTAGCTTCCGTCGCTACCTCAAAATCCTCCGGCTGCTCATCGTTATTCTCCAGACACTCATGCCACATTTCATCAATTTGCACATTTTCGTCACTTTCACCTAAACCTAAATTACTGAGAAATGATGACTTGTTTGTGTTTACTTCACAATTCAGTTCAAGCTGGCCTAAATGTTCTAAATCTTCACACAATGGCTGAATATTATGTGAGGTACCTAAAATACCAACATGACGATTATAAATATGAAAATATGAAACTATGACTCATGTTAAATGCCACACGGAATACTTACTACTTTCTGTCGGACTAGGGCTTGCACAGTCTTGTTTGTTATCAGAACTATTAGTATCTAGAATATTTACAATTTCCTCATTATGAGATGGACATTGCTCTGCCATTATAAGAAATATCTACAACCCATTAATTAATTATTACGTGTATTGAGCCTAAGAAATTTTCTTTCTTGTTAGTAAAAAATGTGGGGCAAATCCGCATATACCATTTATAGATCATCCCGTTTTGTAGATACGAGTGCCTTCCCTTGATTAGAACGGTTGAGCAATGTCGCAATAAGAAACGTGCGAACGCGTGTGTGCTGTGTCCCGAAGCACGAAAATTATATGGAGCGAATGCTGGTTCGATCTGTTGGCCCCTTCAAGAAACTTATTCTGCTCAGGTTACGATTCAAGCCAGGCCAGCCACATTAAAATGAAACTGCAATTCCGACTGCAAATACATCGAGTGGAGTACTGTCGGCCATTCTTAAATAACTACAGTGTTGTCATTTTTGAAACCGCACTATCTTCATTTTACACTGTTGCCAAAACTACAAATATTTGCAAATTCTCATATTATTTAGAGTTAATAATTCTAGTTTTACTACATTTAATACACAGTTCCTGTGTAATACATTGTTCTAGATTTTAAATTGGTCTTATTATAATTCTCATTATATGGGTTTTGTTTTAATACGTTCGGTGTTTTTCGATAATATTCGATAGTGTCTTGTGAATAATATAATTTTATAAAATGCTGAAAAGTAGAATATTTATTAGAATGTTATTATACACATATATTTATATTCAAATCTACATATAAGTTAATTGAATAATAAATCTTCCGGTAAATATTGTTCATGTCCTCAATATTGTTAATTTTTATACTTCGCGAATCTACGGCTACTTTTGGTAAGTAAGATGTCACCAAAATGATTTAAATATATTTAAATAGTTGAAATAATTGCACGTTTTATGTTTATAATAAGATTTTTAGAAATTATATATTTATTTACTAGCATTATATTTATATCTTTCTCAAACTGCTATTACATATGTTATTTGTTGCTACTTTCGGGACGATATTTCGTTTATTTACTACTATATGGGCACAACTAAATTGTCTAAATCCTACACCAGTTTTACGAAAACAATTAAATTAATTTAACTGTTTTTGTAAAACTTGCATAATAAAATACTATTTCCGAATTCATTTCGTCGCAGTAGCAAATTTTACAAAATCGTCTTTTGAAACAAAATTAACAAATCAAATTATATTTTCTCGACTTATAATGAAAAAACTGAATATTTAACATTATAATTAATGAAATTTCAAAATACTTAATAATATTTAATCTTTTAACGGTTTTGAAGTTGAAATGGTTAATGAAACGAATGAAACCTTATAATTTTTTGAGTTGTGCCACTATAAACAGCACCTTCACATAACTTATGTGACTTTACAAAAAATATTTAAAACAGAATAGTTTAGTGTTGATAAAATGAGACCATAAAAAGCAGAATGTCCTGCAATAAACTCTATTTGTTTAACAGCGTCCTCTAAATTCCTTTAGAATCAATATACCCTAGGCTTACATAAAATCTGTTCACCCTACTTTTTCATCGTATCTGCCACAAGTGGGCGCTAGGTTCAAGTACTTAACTCTTAATACATGTATAACAACATGTGTTATATAAAATAACTTTGCTCTTGTTAGTAGCGCCTCTAGCGCATATTCGAAATATTTCTTTATATCAATAGAGCTAGTGTAACATTAATGTAGGCCTAGATTTGACAGTCAGAAACGTCGGGAAGTGATAGAAAAGATAGGAAGGGATGAAAATGCCATTTTAATTTTAGTGTAATGTCAAGTGTAAGGTTGGTGGGGTTGGTGCAGAGGTGCAGTTGGTGAAGTTTGTGTATGTTCCTGTTTGTAAGCAGTGTTAATCGCCGAAATCGGCCTATTATCCCATCAATTAAAAGGTAAGCCGTATTACAACCCATGGTACTATATCGAAATTCCACAATTAATGGGAAGCACTGTATGTGTAAGAAATTAGTGTTTATTTCTATGGTATCCTGGGCGCAGTAGCGAGCAGTTGACATATGACAGACGATGTTTCTGTTCTTCCTGTTCCTGGTTTCATATTCATTTACTACATTTACTTCAATTACATTTAATTACAAAGATTTGTGCTTGCAATCACTGAGATTACAATTGAAGAAAGTTGAGTCATGAAATGGGTAAAACCAGTGATTTATAGCATTTATAGGTTAATTAGAAATGTGTAACTTCATCTGAATAACAGTACTCCCACCGGTTTATTTTTGTTTCCACGTTTGTATATTTTTAGATTCACCAAAACTAAGAAATAAACCATGCACCACATGTGGTTGTTATTGAAGTGGCATTGATTGCATCTGTAAATGGAATGAATGAAGAGGATTTGATTAAGCGAGCGTCCGAAGAGCGAGAGAAAATCTTCAAGCGATATGAACTGGGACGTACTGAAGGTGCCGAGATTGATCCTTGGGAAGACCCGCAGTTTGAGGTATATCACACGACAGATCGGTATGGATTCATACACGACAAGCGGCTACCAACTAAGTTGGACCCACAGGAAGCAAAGAAGCAGCATATTGAGCTTGAGCGGACGAAAAAGTGGCTGAAAATGCTCAAGTTTTGGGACACGCCACCTGTGAAGGAGAAACTACATAAGCGTATTTACAAAGGAATTCCCAACTCACTCCGGCCGCAAGTATGGATGAAATTGTTAGATGTAGAAGAGGTGAAGAAGCGGAATCCAGGGCGGTATCAAGAAATGTGTAACCTTGCGCGACTGCACTCGACAGACGCGAGGCAAATCGACTCGGATGTCAACCGACAGTTCCGCGAACACATTCATTATAGAGAGCGCTATAGCATTAAGCAGCAGAGTTTGTTTAATGTGTTAACGGCGTATGCGATGTACAATTCCGAGGTTGGGTATTGCCAAGGCATGTCTGGCTTGGCTGGTGTGTTGCTTATGTACATGGATGAAGAGGAAGCCTTCTGGGCGGTGCATATTCTGCTCACGAACGAGAAGTTTGCCATGCATGGCTTGTACAAGGAGGGATTTCCCAAATTGACGCGGTTCTTGGAGCATCATGATAGGATATTGTCTAAGTTTCAGTCCAAGCTCAAGAAGCATTTTGACAAGCACGGCTTGGACGCCATTTTGTATTCGCTGAAGTGGTACTTTGTGTGTTTCGTCGAACGTGTGCCGTTCAGTCTCTGTCTGCGGATCTGGGATATTTATTTATTGGATGGAGATCGGATTATCACCGCGATGGCTTATACGATATTAAAGTTACACAAACGCAATTTGTTAAGGCTCAATGATATGGATTCAATTACGCAATATTTACAAGTACGTATATGTCTTTTATTGCTCATTATTGGTTTTTTTATGCATAAAATTCCTCAGAAAATCAATTAATTTTAGTCGCGTGAAGACATTCACTTCGAAATTTTGTTTTTATGCATTGAAAATTATAGTAAATTGGTTTAAACAACCTGATTTACTTTGTAGTTACTGTAATCAGTAGAAAATGAGATGTGGAACGTGTTATTGGTAACAATTCCAGAGTTAATTCAGTTTATCCTCAGCGTGATTTGCATAATCTGCAAAAAGAGTGTGAATTTATGAGGCTTTTTAACAATACTCAACTTTATTTAAGTGAGAGCTGTGATTATTATATAAGGCGATGAAGCATCTCTTACTCTTTATTATGTGATGATAAACATCGTGTATCACTCATGTTGTCACTGATGTCTTTGTTTTGTCAGTAGTGACACTTTTATCACTTTTCAAATAGTGACTCATTCTAAAACGTTTTTATGAAGTTCACTTGGTTCACAAAATTAAGATTGAAATTTCCTCTACTTCTCAGCAACCCAAGAAGCTGAAACTTTTCAATTATTCGGTACAGACAGATTGGTCCTCTAGTTTGCGGGTAATTGCCGAAAAACTATTCAGTGTAAAGGCATGTACGGTGTCGCTGCCCAGCAACACTTACTTTATTAATTTTCAATGGTTACGATCACTGAAATATATTATATGGAACGCTGACGACGGCCTCTCACATATAAGGTAAGATGGATAGCGCGCGGGGGAGTTTCTATACTTTTCGCACCGCTTTGATGATCAAATCGTCAAAACAAAAGCGCTTTCGAATCAGCACGTTGGCTATAACATTAGAATGGGGGGAATGGGGGACTATCTCTCCTATGTGTCGGTATTACCATGACAGAGCCAGTCGTGAGCGGTCAATATAATATATTTCAGTAGTTACGATGCTTGTTTATTATAGTAAGAGATACGAACTAGGATCGATTTGCACCGATCTGTTTAATGGATGAAATTTTTTTATAACCAGTTCTGAATAGTAGCAACACGTTGCAAATGGGTTGCCTGAAG
>JAODVP010029368.1:0-12072 GCA_025400035.1 Tetradonia laticeps
CAGTCATACGAACGTTTTTTTCGATTTTTTAATCTAATATAATTGTTTTAAAGTAATATGCAAATTTAATTCTTGTAAGTTCAACCTCACCAGGTGTTGAGGGTCCGTCCCCACTGCGCATGCGCGCGCAATACCAACGTTATAAAACCGATGCACGCTCCGAAGTAAACAGAACGAACTGAGTTCACGGCGTGCGTTAGTCCAACCAGTCCAACGCTCACTCTAGCCGGCTGGTCGTGTGCCACTCTTAACGACTTTCGCACCTCACAAGATCATCTTTCACTTGACAAGATCAGACTTGTTGGTGCCAACAGTGCCGACAGCGACAGTGAAATTGACTAACATTAACTTTGTGTAACATTTGTGTGTCTAGTGACTAAATAGACAAAACGTGAACGAACGAAATCAACAAGTGAACAACGACAACTCCAGTAACATTTCCGGCTAAAGTTGTGCTTGGCAACAGTCGCACATCACCGAAATGGCAAGATCACAAGCTGAAGCTTCACAGTACGCCAAGCTGGACCCTACGTACTTCTGCGACAACCGAGTGTTATTTAATCTGCTCAATGACGAGCACAAATATGTCCCATCGTTTAACTACTTCGAAGGCTTCCAGACTGACCTGCAGCCCTTCATGCGGAAAGTTGTCACCACATGGATGTTGGAGGTATGCACAAGCGCAAATGCAGATTTGCACTTGCAAACTTGTTAACAATTCAGTTGTCATTGTAGCATGTATGTTGTATGTACGAGTAGGTGTGTGAAGAGCAAATGTGCGAGGATCAGGTACTCCCGCTGGCTATCAACTACATGGACCGCTTCCTCTGCGTTTGCAACATCAAGCGGCAGCAGCTGCAGATGCTCGGCGCTACCTGCCTGCTCCTCGCCTCCAAAGTCCGCTCGTCGTCGCACCTTCCCATCGATCTACTCTGCGCATACACTGACTACAGTGTGACACATGAACATCTTTCGGTAAGACGCACCACTTTCTACCACTTGTATTTCACAACATTTCACAATGAATACAGGTACTGACAAAGCGGTAACTCGGTACCTGAAATATGCTTAACATTGAGTATGTGTATTGTCCGTCCGTCCACAACCTATATTGCGGCGTAATTCGACTTAAGAAATTAGTTGCGGTCGCTTTTCCTTGCACTCCACTCGCGTTTGTGTCATTATGTCACCGCGTCCGGGAACAGGATTCAAGGTGGTTGCTCACGCTGACCCCTGCACGCGTCTTAAGACAGTACAGATCTGCAGATATCAGAGGTGCCTGCGGGTGCATCGGATACGGAAAGGGACAATTTAAACATCAACCATATCGCTGGCTTTCTATTTCTGATGGTTCGACACGCGTGAGTTTACCATCTTTAGATCGTGCTGTTGATAAAATTGCCCTGAATTACCGGATATTACGATATCACAACCAACATCGCATGATGACATGAGGACAATCGATATCACCTTCAAATTTCCTTTTGATATAACATTTTTTAATAGTTTATATCCTTTCTAATATGAACATCCGCATGACACATTTAGATTCCTCCCTTTTGGTCCCTTGAAGGTAACCGGAAAAAAAATCTAGGACATTTCCTTTCACCAATGCTCACACTTGCGTAAATAATAATTGTGTAGATTTATGTAGATCTTTATGATCTTGTTCCTGGGAAGAGCCTGTAATGAACGCTCTTCCTCTTCCAGCTTTTACTATGGACATACTATAGCTAAGAGTGCTTTTCATAATTCATCGCTGCCTCACTAGATTCCGGTTGTCGTTGTGTATTCTAAGCTACTATCTAGCATTTCTTGTGGAGTCGTAACACTCGGAACTCATCCCTTTTCTATTCTTCGAAAGGCTTTGTGGTACCCTCCCGAAAAACCGGCACTGAAAGCTGGCCCATATCGGAATTGGACCGACCTGATCTTGCACAAAGGAATCTATTCCCTTTGTGCAAGTTCTCACCAGAGACACCTTGTCATTTGGCTGTAGTCTTATGGTACGGCGGATGGATGGTGCCAAATGATTGCGATTATTGATGCAATCACTTTTTGATTTCATGAGGGTTAGGGGCGATTGATTTCGGAAATCGTACCCTCTTTGCCAATAAGTGTGGGAATTGGAGTATTCATTTTTTCTGAATGTGGATTCACTCATTGTAAGCTTCACGTCGTATTGTTTAGAATAGAATTCGGTAAATTTGATGAAATTGAATTGAAGTACCAATATTGGAATAATTGAGGAGAGACACAAATGTATAACGAAAGATTTTACAATCTGGAGAACAATTCAGACATTTTTAAAAGGTTTCGAACTTAATTTATATAATATTTTTTAACAAAAATACGGGATTCTAAAATAACATTATTTTAGGAATTATTTAAGGAAATTATGCAATACATTTTAACTGCGAAAATCACCTTTTGCATCGGGCAAAGCGTCGATTTTTCAAGTTTTCCCCTCATATATTTTTATTTCGGATAAATTATGCACCTAACTTTAAGTATTTATGTTCAGCACGTTTTTTTATAAATAAATATCTATCTGATGCTTGTTTCTACAATAACAACTTTATTCTATTGCTAAAAGCGGTTTCTGGAAATAGCGATCCAATTGTAATTGCTTAAATTGTTTGGTAACACCTCCAAACACATCGGTGGCAATAAGTATTAAAGGAGTAGTACTAATGAGTCGGTGAACATTGTTTATTCAGCGATTTTAGCCTAACGTACGTGCAATACATCCCTTTTACTACTTACTTTGATTTATATACCAGACGACGTAAATTAAAAAATCATAATAATTGGCCAAAATTAGATCACCATTTAAAAATAAAACACTATGAGAAATAGGAACATGTTATTCTTTTAACCCATTGAACACTTTTAACACATTATTATTTTTGATAAATGATCGGCTTATCCGATCCCGCTTTTTACGGAATGCGGATTATCTTCTACTTCAATCCCCTCAATTTCTACTTGATATTTGTGCATTTAATTAGTTTGTGTGGATTATCCGAATTATCAATTACTTGGACTTCCTATTCTTTGAATAATCTCATTCATTTATGAAACTAAAGTCATGAAGTTTAAAAAAATTCCTATTTTAATCTAAATGAAAGGGAAACATTTCTCGAAATAAAAGAGTTTGTTCTTTATTACTTTTTATAATACATACCTACAGTTTAAACCACTATTACTGGTTGAATAAGGGAGGAAATAAATATACGCGACATAAATATTAACTATATATTAACGAGGGAAATAAGTAGGTGGTTAATACTAAGTTCTGTTGCTTTTTCTGGAACATTGGAACATCGTCCACAGGGAAACTTGGAAAGTCGTTAGAAAAGAGGCGCGAGTTGCGCGCACCGAGCGTAACTCATCGACGACATATGTCTTGAAAGGAGGAATTTCGTTGTGGCACCCGCCAAAAGAACAACAAGCGCCATTTGGTGTCTTTAATTCGTAACGACTCATCACATTACAATAGGTGTAAAGTTATCAACAACAATCCAACATTGTTACGTAATTGATTATATTATCGATTTTGTGTCTATTCACTCATCTGTAAGGTAGGATAGGTTATTCAAGCAGAACCATAACCACAATTTGGTTCAACTCAAGCTCATTTGTCAGTTGGGACGCGGTAGATATACACGATCGCATTCTGGTTAAGTGAATACGGAAGCGATTGAAAAAAGAGCATGTATTATTAGTTACAGCAGCAACTTCCTTACCATACCTTCTTACCTTGACCTATAATTTCGTTCTGCCTTTCATGCCTTCTTATTCGGCTTGCTTTTTATTGAGCGCCTGTAACCGATACCAACGGAAACAAATCGGAAGCAAGGGAAGCGATCAGTTCACGTGGGATATTCAGTTATCGCGAATTTTCTTGACCTTGGCGCTGTGGGAAACCCCGGCTCCCTCGAGACAGCCCTCGAATGTGACGCAATGCAACATGCATTGTCTCCCCAGCTAGCATTGTCCTGCTTTGCGCCCTTCATGATCGAAAACTCATAGAGTCTCCGTGGATAAATAACACGCGGTGCATTATTTATGTTAGTTTATTCAATTTTTTTCAAACCCCTCAAGATGCGGTATGTCTAGGCTTAAACGTAGACCTAGACTACTCTCCACACGATGCCTCGCAACTTATTACTCGGGGCTGTTGACATTCCTCCTTAGTTCTCACAATTCATTTGCTGGTCGCCACAGCACACAATAGGATTATTGGTTTCACTCATTGGAAGCGTATTTAATCTATGTGGTTTTGGGGACAATTCTCCACTGACCACAAGGGGATGACACTGGGTGCATTCATTTGTATTCGCTTTCGTTTGCAGAGCTGGGAGTTGCTGGTCTTGTCCAAACTGAATTGGAACTTGGCGGCCATCACTGCTTTCGACTACGTCGACCAGATCATGAGCCGTCACCCATGGGGCGCCCACCAGGACTTGCTGCGTCGCCATACGCACACCCTCATCGCTGTTTTCTATACTGGTAAGTCGCAACATTCGTCAATGTACAATAATTTACTGCGTAAACATTGCATGATTGAGCACTTTCATGCCCTAATTGCAATCGAATTCGTGATGCACCACCCCCAATGACCTCATCGCGCTCCATCGACCGCTCTGGCCGCGTTTTATGTGCTTTATGCATCAATTGAATTGCTTGACATCTGCTTGGACAATCCCTCACTTTACACGTGCGGCACCTTCTACTCCAGGTGCTCCAGTGTAAGTGTAGAGCACTCTGGGGTTGGCTTGGTGGCTACTAGTAAACATGACTATACTCTCTGAGTGTGCATAGTGGAACAGGCGTCGTGCACGCGATTTTATTACACCATTTCCGAGGGTGTAATGTGTAATAATGCGCAAACAAGGTGCATATTAAAGGGTACAGAGCCAGCACCCTCCTCGGCAAGTTTCTATGAGCTGCAAAAATGCGAAGTGTAGATGCGTATGGCAGACGACGCATTGAAAGCGAGAGTAGCTCCAACCAGTTAGGAACACACCGTCAAATTACAGCTTCATTGTTGGATAAATGGCAACAGATGCCCGGCTGCTCGCTGCTGCTCGCCAATGTATTTTTATTCATTTTATTCATCATATTGCTCTGATTTCGTGGCGCTGCGCGAACTCCAGGTGCAGCGGAAGGCACATGTCCGATTCGGGGCATTTAAATTTCGCCATTTTTAAAGGGCTAGCGCCCAGCAATCAACGTACAGATGTTGCTCGTTCAAGGACAAACTTTGTTTTTGTACTTTCACCTCATTCCTCAGGCAGCCAATTGCTTGCAGCTAATATTCAGCATGAGATAAGATTTTGTTGGTTTTGATTCGACGGGTGTGCTTCCTATTTTGTGTAACTTAGTGATTGTGACGGCAGCTGTACAAAAGCCAATGATATCATTGTCTGCTCCAACACAGCGTCTTGAAGAAAAGACGCCAAGGTGTCGCGATTGTACATTGTGTGCATTATACATTTGATCCCTTAGTATTTATCCGCTTGTCCGGCCGTCGCGTGCCCATCCAACGGGGGTGTCCTTCCTCGTGTGCCTCACCCTCGAGCTCCTCACCTGGTGGAGAAATCTTAAGACGACCCCGAGATGCCAGACACAATGGCGCTACCCTCGGTGGGGCCCAGGTCACAGACGGTATTGTTCGCCAAATTTCAATGCGCGCGCACACCCCGTCCATGAATCTACATCCGCGTATTTAGGTAGGTTCGGAATGCCAATATTGCGCGTGTTGGTTAATCGCGTGTGTTGGTGCAGACGATCGTCTTGCTGGTTTTTGCTCACGGCGTTTCAAAGACGCGACCCGTGCCGACGCGCTTACGCCAGGTCGGGGTTTTCGGGAGGAGGCCAGGTGCGCGTCGAGACAGGGTGCAGCGGGGCATTATGATCGCGCAAGAAAGCAAAAAAATCTTTGCGGAGCTGAAAGGCGCAATGCACTTCTTTTGTGCGGTACGGCCGGGGGTAGTTAGGCACTCACCCTACCCTCGCTTCGCGGATAGCTTCGTCGTGTTGGCTTTCGCCCGGTTGCGCTGCCCGAGCCGTGCGCCGTCCCTTTCGCGACTAGAATTTTACGCATATTGTTTTCTTGCCTGCTCGGCGTAGGTAATCTGGTTTTACAACCCTTCGCCCAAGACATGCCGTGCGCAAACGCCCGTTATTTGAATATAACTGCCACTTATAAATCAGAAATATTAGCAGAACAAATATACATGGTGGTAACAATGCCTTCACCTTCATATGCGGAAAAAATGGTTTTAATCTGGTTCCAAATATATGGTACCTTCAAATACCATATGCCATGGTATGTTATGGTGTTGTGCCACGTGCCGATACTCAACCAAATTTAATTCCCGATAGTGTTGGAAGTTAAATTGCGAAACCATAAAGCACCGGGAAAATCCTCCCCATTGTCTAAAAAGCAATCGGCCATTAAAGCGCACCCGGATAGCACGCATGACCGGCGGCCGCACCAGGAAGTGCGACGTGTTTTATCGCCACTACATGCGCGTCAGATAGTGTAAATATTCGGGGCTGTGACACCTGACTTACGCATTGCATATGAACAAACATTTTCACAATATTCCGGATCCAGATGTGTAGGCATGAAGTCAATGTAATCATAGTCGGCTAGTCACACCAGATCTCCAGCTGAAATCAACCCTCCATATTAGTCACTTGCGTGTATTACCTTCGTCATATTACCTATCTAACAGTATTTATTCTGCTAGGTTCTATTCGCTAGGTATTAAATGTTCTTATCATATATTATAAATCTCCGGAAAACGTTCTGAAATAACCTAGATTGTAAATTCCGAAGTTTAAAGTAACCTGGTGTGTCTACTTCTAGGTAATATGGAGTTAGAACATGTATTGTGTGTTGGAGACACTTTTGGGGTGAAGAATAAGGTCCTAATAAGGCACCCTCCACCCAGGTGCCCGCGTAGCTTGGGCCAGCACCGATAACAATAAGTGTTTTCGCTTCACGCACGGTTTTCTTACGCGGAGGGAAAGACCCCAGTAACGTTCGAGTACACCCTGCGCACACTTTGGGAAAATGTCTCAAAAATACAGTTTCGTTACGTAATGTTTTGCACCTGGCACCTAACGAATATTAAATTAGTCCGAACTAGGAACTTAGAAAATAATATTGTATCTACATACACAGTGGGTACTTTCATACACAATAAAACAGGTTATGTGAATGTACAAGAGAAAAATTACGATATGTTGAACCTGATGATGTAACTATGATTAAAGTATCCTTTTAAACCCCGTTCGTGCGCGCTCCACATTGCTAGGTACCCTGCTGGTAGGATGATGACTAGTGCTTGTTGTTGTTTGAACTTGTTGTTGGTCAGTGACCAGTCGAGGACACTTAACTCTTTCGCATCCAGGTGCGCGGAGTTCGCTATTCGTAGAAGCTACGACTTGAAGATGCGCGGTCGATGTCCTGGCGGCATAGGGGTGGATCTCTTTCTGCTTCACTTTTTATTCGTATTCTATGAATACAAGGACTGGGCAGAAAGTTCTTTCAACTTCTTGCGAGTTCGATGCTCTATTCCTTCGGAATTACCATACCAAACTGACATATAGGGCAGGTGGTAATCCTGCTACACTCATAGTAACATGCATCTAAAGAAAACGAGAATATGTATAGATTCAGAAAGGAACAAAATGTTCATATTGTAAATTGACCTAAATTATTCCACTGCCCATCACATGTAATTTAAATGAAACTACCGGTAATACCAACTGTTGTTTCGCTGCCTTGTCTTGACTTTCAATGTCTTGTCTTGTACTGACTTTCGATATGCATGCTCGTCTGTTTGGGTGTAAACAAATGGCACGTGCGCCACTGCGCCGCTTCCTTTCGCTGCAGCGATGGTCCGATAATATTTTCAGGACCATCGCAAACTGTGGCTAAAGCCGATCTGGCATCCTGGGCTGCTTGTGCATCGGAGCGTGTAGTCAGACAAGTTGCGCGTGCCACACGACGTGTGCTTTTCTTGTTCACTTCCGGAAGTAGTCCGGACGCGAAGAAAGAGGTGCCGACGGTGGCGCACTTATGATCAAACGATAAAATTAATTTCAACTCTAGGCAAGGCATTTGTACATGTAACATTTTTAAGTAGTTTGGGTTAATTTAATTTAAAACATTCTAATACATAGTAATGTTAGATTTTTTAAAAATAAATTGTTTCAAGCCTAACATACTGAAATAATATGGAACAAGAGTTATTTATTTGATAAAATATGAAGTTTCACTGTAGAAGTTGAGTATGAAAAACAAGCAGGTGTTGATGCATTTTGCCACACTACAATGTTGTATACTTGAGTATACTAAAATTGAAAGTGGATGATTTTGTTTATATCTTTGTATGTATCATAATTATATGAACTTCGAACTTAATCATATTGCATGTTTTTTTTGCGCCGCTCACAATCAACATGGCTGAAGACTTTGTGTTGAGCTGGTTTAGCCGACGGCACCCATCAAAGAATAACAAAGCTGTTGTTTGTAAACAACGTCGTCTTCGTGTATCGTGAGTTTCAAGGTTATGCGGTCTCATTCATAACTCATCGCAAAAACTAGAAAATTTGATTGTGTATATAATTGATAGCTTGTTTTAAACTAATAATAAGATAATTTAAGCTGATGTTATGTTATATCTCAAGTTACCGAGATGAAACTTGGAGAAGTTGATTAAAGCACAAGCATGTGTTTATTATATGTCAGCAATGTATTTCTCTCAGCGTTTGTATGTCGAAGTTGAGATGCCAGCTGCATAGCGCTGCTGCCGGGTCAAAGATTTAACCGCGTAATCGAAGACATCTCGCGAGCGGCGAGCGCGCCCCGAAACGCAAGGTGCACGCGGTGTGCGCGTACCTGTTGTCTGCCACCTGCCGCATTCGTAATTGCCGCTACCACGCCACTACGCCGCCCTGCGTCATACTACGGCCACGTTGTAGTACTATAGCTCTACAAGCGGATATCAAATGAAATTACGCTCTCCAAGCTAAAACAAAAGCTGCGACATTCGACGGGTGACGAACCACGAGTCGTCATCACGCGAATTTTTGACATCCACTGCGAACTAAATACAGTTATGTATAATAATACCAGTTAGTTAAACTTATATCTTTTTTACGAATTTATAGAAAATTTTTGCTTGTCTTCCAACTTGTAACATTTGACATTTAGTTTTTGTTCAATTTTTTACTAGAATTTACCCAACGTTCGAAACTTTAGTTTGACTCCTATTGATTGAATCCTGCTGGTTTCTGTATATTTATACCTGGGTGTGAGTGGCACTGTGTTCCACTTTATATTTTTACCTGTCTAGATCAACTTCACCTTTGCGTATGTTTTCGCTGGTTTTGGCGAACAATAACTATTTGCCTTCAATTCTGATCTGGTTCGAACATTCGTAACTCGGCAATGCAAGAGCTTAGGTTAGGTATGTCGAACATTTTCCGCTTTATTTCTTTCCTCTTTATAATGTTTTATGTACGCGCCAGGTGTACACACGCTCGCATGTATACATTTTATTGAAAATTTCTACCTGTTTTCGTTTTTATTCTTTATTCTTTGTGCGTCGTATTAATCGCCCTGGTTCTTGCATTACACCACGTTACGTAAGCAATAACAACAGGACAGGAGGACAGAAATGACTCTGAGTGGACTCGGTAAGTGGCGGTTGGATAGGCAGGATCGCCAGTAGTACATACTTAACATTCTTATTGCTAATTGTACGGAGTTACGGATATGCAAAGTAGTTTACCTACTGTATAGGGCATGCTGCACCCTGTACCTTGCATTCCGTTACAGGCCGTTTCAGGGCGTCACCCCTTTGGGAGAAATTTAAGCCGAAGCACTCCTTCAATCCAAATTTCAAAACTTCTAAGTACATACAACGAAAGTTCCAGTAATCAGGTTTCAACTCTCCGTCCCGTGTAACTTACAATTAGTAACCGTTAGCAAGTTTGACTATATATACGTATTAATATTAAGCTATGTTTATACAGGGTGTCCCGAAAGTCAATGTTAAGCTGTAAGCCATAGCTAGGGTTCTTAAAAAAAATTTTAAAATGTGTACTTTCAAAGTGTTTTTCATTGCTGTGCCTATAAATCTTTTCTATTCTCATTGTTGTTTTGGTAGAGTGATCTTAACTAATGTCACTACAAATTCCAATTCAAAATTTGTAAGCAGTTTGCTTAGAGTTCCAGAAAACATTGGTTTTATGTCAAATTATGACCTGGTATAATAATGGCACCGCCATTTAAAAAAAAATTTGGTTTTTAAAGTCTGCACTATACGCTGAGATATATGTATTTTATAGTTTTCTTCTTTTTGTTATAGAAACGAACAGTATTCAAACACCTTCTTCACTTATCGCTGCTGCTTGCATCACTTCCGCCTACAGAGGTCTCAAACTCCCAGTTCCGTCAATCGTCACCGGTGATATTTGCGCCTCCACCGGGGTGGAGCAGACCCGTTTGGAAAATTTAGTCCTGTTCGTGGATCAAATCGTGGAGGGTGCAGTCGTGCAGAACCCCGAACCGCGCGCCACTCAAGACAAATACGTCACCAGCAGCGAATTTGAGAGCCCTACATACGGACAGCCAGAGACTCCAACGGAGGTCGCCAACGTTTATTTCTAGAATGCTTCCTCGATACTCTCTCGCATGATTCGTGTTTTGTTGTTGCCGACAGTCGGTCTAAAATCTAGTTGTTGCGTTATTTATTTTCTAAGTGTAGGATAAATTCGGCCATGAGAAATTTAAATATTCGGCGTTCATGAAAATCGCACAAAATTTCGATTTCGTTTATTTTTATACTTCATTTCTTACACTATACTATGTATAAAGATTTTAAACTTACGAACACATTTCGAACAAAAATCGAAAAAATTACAGAATGCCATAGCTTGCGATTATAATGAAAAGTGCCTTAAGTATCTTAGGACATGCTGTTAAAAATACTGGGGCATTTATATAATTAATGATCTCACTTTAGTATTACATGTTTACAAGTATTACAAGTTACGAGACACTTAACGTTTTACAAGAACATATATAAAGTAAAAAAAAGATATTGAATCAAATGACAAAAGACCACGATTCTCTTAAAATCATCAAATAATTAATGATCTCATTTTGATATTACCAGTAACTACCACTTACCGAGCGTTAAGTGTTGACGTTTTCTTATCTAGCGAATATTAACTAACTTAAATTATAAGTTCTCGATGCTGTGATTTAATCAAAGATAAATATTAACAAACATACATGAAAACATTGAAAAACATTCCGTGAATGATAAAAACTCTCTTAAACTGCGAAAATATTTGCACTTACTGGTTGGACATTCAATTGGTGTTCAGTTATTTTCAACACGAAACTCTTAAAGTTGTTTATATTGCAAACTTTTTGATAAATTACTAATTTATATCGGTTTGTTATCTAGTCGTTAGTCATGTATTGTATTTTTTGTATATTTTATTATTTTCTGCACATGTCAGCGACAAGAGCCGACTCGTAGTGCCACCGTTGACTTAAGCATATTTTAAGCGTTCTTATTTATTATTTCACTCGTGTCGTGTACTGGCGACTAACCAAAGGACATCTTCGATTTTTTTTTAATTTTATCGTAATGTTAATGCGTATTATATTGACTACTTTGTAAACATTCCAAGATGTTTCTTACTTTATATTGTCACTCCACTCAAAGTGAGATGGACATGATTCATTTTACACTGTACTCTTTGTGTTGTATTTTTATATAAGCATTGAAATCGTACATTTACGTTTTTTCTTCTAATAAATATGATTTTGAACATGCATTTGTGGTTTATGTTAATTTGGGATTTTTAACCTATCAATATTTTTTTGTGCTGCCAGGAAAATATACACAACCACGTTTTCTCTGCTGTCCTCTATGCTAGAAAATAGACCGACAGCTGTTCTAGTTGAATAAAACAGGTTTGGACCCTTAAAAATTAAATCTAACACGAATAGTAACGTGGAAATCATTG
>JAODVP010029589.1:0-15846 GCA_025400035.1 Tetradonia laticeps
GCTTGACATTTTCCTGACGTCGACTAGTGCAGAAAAGAGTCACGAGTCAGGCAAATGCTATTTGGGTTATGGCATTGACGCTTTACAATTCTTACTTAAGAATAAGTGTTGTAATCTGTTTGCAGTCGCATACATTTGCAGGCACTAGTCGTCGTCACGACCACCTGCCTCACAGAACAAAATGTGTTGATGTTCTCAGCGATTTCGATGACGACCATGAACTTACACCGCTTACACCATGTGTTTATGAATACATAAATGCAGTAGCACATGCACTTCTCAGCGTAGAAACATAATATTGATGTATTACTCAATACCTGATCTTCTGTGTGGGGAATATGCTGTCCACTACGGTTACTATAAATTCTATTAGATTTACAAGTTTTGCCCGTTTTCTTCGGCTTGTGGAACGCGGACTTATTTAGGTAATGCAGCACTGGCACTCGACTCACTCGACCCACTCGACTTTCCGAACATGGAGATTGTTTCTGAAATTATGTGGTTGCCAACCAAATCTACATATTTATATACATTTTGTATATTCTTATTTAAAATTTATAACGTTTACCATTGTAAAACAAACACTTTTTTAGAAAAGTTACAAACCGTTACAAACGTTAAAATTTACTATGTAAAACTATGCATTATAGACTACCCACTTTACACTATTAAGTTATTATTAATCAAAAAGCATTATGTAAAGAAGAATATCAAATTAATTAACTATAAATTGCCTTAGTTTTGTCTATGATATTATTATTTATAAATAATTTAAATAGTCCCATTTGATTATACAAGTAAACGAAACAACAAATCGTTAAATTGTAAAATTTCGCACTATAGACCACTTACTTTACACTGAAAATATGAAAACCATAGATTTAGGTCTACACACGAATTGTAATTAAAATTTTTTAAGAGTTTATTTAGTATTTAAAACCATTTAAAACTTTCGAAAGTTTGTGAATAATGAAAAAACGCAAAGTGCCTATGATCAATAGCTCTGTTAGAATTGACTCATTCGAAAATTTATAAAAATACACCAACAATGCAATATTATTGTAACCTTGGGCCTACTATATTTTTAATTAGTGATAATTATTAATATAATATTAATAAATGTATTAAAAAATATTTTTATTGTGTATATTGGTATAAAGTGTGCGAAAAGCATGCGTTGCTTGAATATTTTCATCAGATGTAAATAATTAAGAAAGTATAATAAACAAATTAATAATAAGTAAATAAATATTATTTAGACAATTACTACTTTCTCAAATTAATAATTATTCAATAGATAATTGAACAAGTTCATGAAATTGAAGCGAATTCGGAGTTTTATTAGGATAGCTATTAAATAAAATTTACTCAAATGCAAGAATGTGCAGTTTTAATGCAAGGCCGCATAAGTTCAGCATTCCGCGCAAGGTTAATATAGAAAATAAATATCTGTATCATCAATAAATACGCCATCATAAGGATGACATCAATAATCTGATAGAGAATATCTAATTAAAATATAATGCTACAATCAGTAAAATATTATTGAAAGTATACATAGTACCTAATTAAATCTGTCATCTAGTAGATTCCGCTTCTTGTACCATGAATGTTTCACTGTTTTTGCACTGCTGCTGTGTGGGATCATCATCTGCGATGGCAAGTTCTCCTTATCAAACTGTGGTGAGTCCGGAAATGCTACAGATTCAGGTGTTTCAATCCCAAACGGACTGTAAAGTTGAGTGGGCGTCCTGCCCAACACAGCACGTGAGTAAGTATGTGGTGTGGCGCAGTTTGGAGTCATTGGGCCTTCCTCTAAGATTTGCCGACGTTTTGTTGTGGCTTTAAACTTCTAAAAGTTAAATAAATGTTAATAACACACTTATATCGTGTCAGAATTGTACTCGTTATTGTAAACATGACTAAATTGTCTAAATACCTGTGAAATGGTTCCAAACGTTGTTCTGACTGTAGAGAAAGTCTTCGATAATTTCTCAGCACCATTTCTTATCACCCTTCTGGTGTCATTTAATGATAGGGAAGACAATACACTGCGGTTGTGCTCGATTCGACTACAAGATGCTGAAATACAATTATTTAAATGATGTATATAATTACAGTCTTAATTAATAATATTAAAATTACCGCTGTCCAGTGAATCATCGAAGTTACGTTGTAACTTCCGTCGACAATTCTGGATTCTAGTATCACTGCGATTGCTACTGGTGGTTTCAGTGTTGCGGTGGAACTTGAATGAGTCGCTCTTATCAGGCATTTTGTTATCGATAAGGCCTAATATGCTTAATATTTACTCAGACTGTAAAATGACGGTTGGGTCGGTTAAGTCGGTTGAGACAGTTGAGTGTTTATCGCATTTATCGGTTTGTTTTAATAATCGTAAAAGCTCGGACAGCTTCGGTTGACCAGTTTCACCAACTGAAGATTTTTTCTTCTCTTTAAAAGTGGTGCTTGATCTTAAATATATTTTAAGAAATAAGTTAAATCTACGTTAAATTTCAATATTTTGTTTAATATGTGTAATAAATACCTATTTGAAATTACCAGCTAATTCTTTTAATGTTTTTAATTTTGACTCTATTCACTATTCTGTGATGTTTTATGCTGTGCAGTTTTACCAACTGAAGAAAAACATTGCTGACCAAAAGTGGAGGTTGAATTTAAAGATATTTCAAGAAATAAGTTAAATCAAAGTTAGATTTCAATTTTGTTTCTTATGTTTAATAATTACCTATTAGAAATTTTTAGCTAATTCTGTTAATGCCGTCTCAGCTTATCTTGTAATGTTAGGTGTCAAATAAGTCACCGATTTGACCGACTTGACATTTCATGTCAACACCGTCGCCATTGTCGACGTTTCCATTCTGTGTTTTTTAAGATAAAGAATTTAACAGTCTATAATGTAAATAAACATGTAAATTATTAGTAAATTCATAGAATTCTAAATAAATTATTTCTATAATGACTGCGACAGCTTTAACATACGAAGGTAAATCTTGTAACTCATTTAACTTATTATCAGTCACAGTTTTCTTACTACATCTCGACTTAAATATCACTTTAATACACATATTCTCATTCTTAGATTTGCGTAAACAAGCCCGACATCTAGAAAATGATATCGACTTGAAACTAGTAGCATTCAGTAAACTAGGAGCTGGTCTAAAGACACATCACGCTAGCCCAGACAAAGTTCCACTGCTTAGCGATGCAGACACTTTCGAAACCTTGTCCTTGGAAATCGAAGATCTACTGCAGAAGTTATCCGCAATAAACGAACGAATGGCTGAACAGCCAGTGTCCGGAGCTGCCATGCTGCACACCTTGCACAGACATCGTGATATTCTGGCGGATTTGAGTCGGGATTTCAGGAAAACCAACTCACAGCATGAGCAGAAGCTTGCACGGGAGGATTTGCTGAGAAGTAATCGACCAGAGTATGGGAGGCCAGGACAGGAGAGTGGCATTAATAGACGGGATCAGTACTTGAAGGAGAATATGCATATACACAAGTGGGTGCCAGTTTATTTCATTACAAACTAGTTTATTTTATGAACAACATCAAATGATTGATTTTGTTTTAGTTCGGACAGATTAATCAACGAACAAATTGCAATCGCAATGGAGACTCGAGATAATTTAACATCACAACGGCACAGTTTTAAGAAGCTGCAGACCAAGTTTAATGATATTACGAATCGCTTCCCTGTGATTAATTCATTGGTGCAGAGAATTAATCTGAGGAAGCGTAGGGACTCCATTATTCTGGGCTTGGTTGTTAGTGGCTGCACTTTATTACTATTGTGTTACGCGTTCTACTAAAGATATTTAGGTAATGGATTTAAGGTAATGGTTAATTAAAGTTATGATGTTTTGGATTTTTTAAATTTTAATGTTTATTATTGCAATCGAATCTGATGAATTCATTCATCTTTATTTTGCCAACTAGTTTCGATTATTTACATTACATTATTCATTTCAATTTTATTAAAATCGAATAATTGTGATGATTGATCTACAATATAAAGTGAAAAGACAGTATCAATCATTATTCAAATTCTTGATTATGTAAACAATCGAAATTAGTTGGCAAAATAAAAATTAAAGACTTAATTAGATTTAATTTCAATAATAAACATTACAATTTAAGGTAATATTTCTATGTTTTCCATTCAATTATAAATGCTAAATGAAGGTAATTGGTATTTTTGCGCGGAAATGTATGAATGAATTGTATTATTTTTAAGCCAAATAATAAAAGATATATTATACAGCAACGTATAGTTTTGAGATGACTTATTTTTAATCTCTCAATTTAAAATTATCTGCAAGCTAACGTAAGTAAATGCCTGATCTTACCTCAGCCACCTATTAACGAGGCCTCTCCACCTATTTCAAGATGGCGTTTATAGTGTATCGGTGTTTTCCAGTCAGCATGCGTTTACGTGTTTCCCCATATACAATGTAACACAAGACTTGTGTGCTGTCATGTAAATATTCAATTAAAACAGCGGTAAACCGAAACCGTTCTTGTCAGTTCTCCCACTTTTAGTAATATTTTAACGCAGTTTAGGTCGTTTTTAGTGTTGAGTGTGAAATTTGTTTACATTTTCTTTAAATTTGTTAAACTTTAGAGATTCTTTTATAGGAGATTATTTGTAGAACGAGGTAACCTCACAACAAACACACCCATACGATATCTGACCAATTATGTACTTAATATTATATTAATATTATATTCAAGATTATCCTCTGTTCCAGATACACGTTTTAAATTCAATTATCAACGAATAAAAGTCAAATTTATCCGTAATGCATTAAACCCACTAAACACAAGCACCGCTAGCAATGTTACCAACTCTAAAAGATATGTATCCCTAACCCTATGTCAAAAACCCCGAAAAACACATTTATTACGTGAAAATCCCCCCAAAAAATAATATTTAGTAAAAGTAATAAAATATACCTAATTAATAAATAATATGCAATCACTTTTGTAATTACAACATTTTAAATTATATTTTCTTTAATATTAAACAGCATCATATGCTTCCACATAATACTTTTGAAAGTATATTATTACCTATTATTACCAATAAATAAAAATAACCCCAAAATACCCTAAATAAAACCCACTAAAAAACCCACCCCAATCGTTTATTCCCTAGAACAAAGTGGTGCGTAATCAGTGCCTCCTTAATACGTGAAGATTTTTTAAAACACACTCATAAAAACGTTGTTTTTAGATTTTTATCAATATATTTTAATCTAATATGATCAACCGAGATGTATTTTCTGTCACCCACTATTAACCGACTGCAATTAAAATATGTATTTCAATTATTAAGTAAAAACTGATACATAACAAATAAATAATAAGTTACTTTAAAATTAATACACACATATGTACAGTAAGATCTCGATCGCAGTAACCTATGGCTGGCTCTAATTTTCAAGTGCTAGATTATATTCAAGTCTATGATTCACTATGATTTCAATACTTGATCACATACTTAATGATGAAGGAATAGCAAATAAATGGTTAATTAAGAAATATTACACTTTCACATTTCATCAAAACCCGTTTTGAATTCTTATTGATTAGTTTCAAATTCTCCCACCAGCTGGCACATATATGATCAGCTGTTGTCCCTGTTTACGTGTGTTACGCGCAGAAGAAACCGCTGAAAAGCTTGTAAACCTTATAAATATAATATAATGTCTTACCATGACGATTACGATTTCGACTATGACCGCTACGATGACGACGGTCACAACGGGCCTGATGAGGCGGATGAAACGGACGAAGACACTGAAGATGCATCCGAAACAGACACCGGTCGGGCTGACGAGCACATGGAGATCAAAGAACAGGTCTATCAGGATAGCCTGGCCACACTTAAGAAGAAGCTGCAGCAGCTTAAGGACGGCACGCATCACGAGTACAACCGCAAGGTGCGCAAACTGGAAGCAATCTACAACGACGGTATCCGGCTCAATCACATTTACAAGGAGTACATGATAGAGTGTGTAGAGGTTGAGTACAGCAGAGAAAAGAAAGCTGCGGCGAAAGAGTTCGATGAGAAGAAGGTGTTGCTTAAAGAGAATCTCATCTCGGACTTTGAAGATAAGCGTAAGACAGTGGAGGCTGAACGCCACACGATGGAGCTGTCGGGCGACTCAATGGAGGTGAAGCCGGCGCTGACGCGGAAGCTGCGACGTCGACCGAACGATCCAGTCCCAGTGCCGGAAAAGCGCCGCAAGCCGCCCATCTCGCAGATCAGCTATGTGCTGGAAGACAAGGAGGTCGAGGGCGACTTGAAGAAGATTGCAGTGCCGTACCGCAAGAGTGACGGGCACGCACTACTAGGAGCTGCAGCGGCCGCGTTGGCTGATTACGCGCTGGTAGACACGAAGGTCGAAGACGGCAAGCTGTTGTACGAGCGGCGTTGGTTTCATCGCGGGCAAGGCGTGTATGTTGAAGGTCGCGACGTGCCCAAATTCCCTGGGACAATTTCTGCGATCGGAAATGAGGCGGTGAGTGGTACTACTAGTAAGCGTAACAAATTAATCGAATGTAGATGATTTTCAGATCTACATCAAGCGCAGCGACAATACCAAGCAGAAGGTACTCATCCAGAGTCTCGCTAAAGGCAAAGTGTCTATCAAGCGGCGCGCGCAATAATTTAATATAATCAGTCCAGCAACAGCATCACACCTCCGCCGCCGCGTCCGTCTTATCCGTAGAGGTACTCGCCGCCGCGCTCGCCACCACACTTGGCCCCGCAGACACAGCCGCATCGGTTGCGGGCGGAATGTACCGCACGACGCATTCGCGCTGCCACCAGTAGTACCACATGCGGCCGTGATAGCCCACCACGAAGTACACCCACACGTAGTAGCCCAGCAGCATGATGGCGATCATGAGCAGCAGCGAGATGGAGGTCCACCGCGCTGTGGGCACGCTCTCGAACCGCCGCTGGCTGTAGTAGTCGGCCGAGAATAAGCAGATGTAGGTGATGACGACAGCAAGCGGTGTGAGGATGGAGCAGGCGACGATGTCACAGCGTACGTGGCGTACGCGGAAGCCCAACTGGGGCGGCTGCTGGCGCATCCATTGCCACAGGGACTCTTTCGCGCTGTACCGCGGAACGCGCTCGGTCTCGTACACGTGCTGGCACAGCTCGCAGGAAGTGCTGTTTGACTCCGACAGCCATTTCTCCAGGCAAGATCGGTGAACGAATGCAACTGTGCCCTGAAAACAAATGAACTGTTGTTGTGTATATTTTAATAATAAACGATTTTCAGTATCTGTCTGTGATAATAATAAGTTTGTTCCAAGCAGCGATGTTGAATATTTTAAATACAATTACCTACATACTTGCATTTTGTGAGTGAAATATTTTTTCCAAGTGTATTTAGTGATTCCCAAAATGGCACTGAATGTCACAATTCCTATTCCTATGCAGTGGTATCAACTCTAAACAATATTTATTCCTAAGCCTATGTCAAGAACCCCTAAAAACCCCATTATTAGGTGAAAATCCCGTACAAATATTTATGATGTATACCTAATTAATAAATAATGTGCAGTTACTTTTGTGATTAATAACAACATTTTAATATATATTTTCTCTAATCTTAAACATATGCTTCCACATAATACTTGTGAAAGTATATTATTATCAATAAACCCCTAAATCTGGGGAATACCCCTAAGTTGGTAACCGTGTTCCTATGTAATGACTGAATTATACATAGGTCCCTAACGAAGATCAAAAAGATCAACTAGTTTGACAAAAAATTAAAACTAAGTTGGATTAGATAACTACTCTATCATATGTACTTATCTATATGTACTTTAATTTGTAATGAACAATAAATTAATAACTTCGCTTCTTGCACCAGGGGGCGCATGTAACAGCGTTGTCAGAATGTTAAATGTCAAAGGCGCTCAAAAACACTTACTCGGCACCTGCACGGCGTAATGATGGGCTCATCTTTGTTGTCATCGAAGCAAATGCGGCACACAATCGACACAATGGAGCAGCGATCGTCGTTTTCTGCCTCCGCGGCCGTGGGACCAGCCGCTGGTTCCGGCATCACTCACGCAGAACACGCGAAATTACTCGTGCATTTGTGTTTGTTTTCGTTGCGCTGACATGCGCAGTTGTTACATCACAGTGTCGCCGGAATGGCCTGTATCATCATCGATCAGTACCGGCAAGATCAGTACGATGGCGAAGTCTCAGCAAGTGCGCCCGCGACGTAAGGGCATGAGCCCCGTGTTCCACCTGCAGACGCCCCGCGAAGACGACGAGCAGCTCACCAAGGGGATGGTGAATGTTGTGCGACGCACAGGCCAGCTGAACTTGTCCGGTCGCGCACTCGTCACAGGTTGGTGCGCAAAATGAACACAACAATAACTAACGGGCTAAAAATACGTTCGTGTCCTTCAGTGCCATGCGGAGTTTTCACAATGTACGAGCTGGGAAATGACATGGTCGTAAATTTCGACATGTCCAAGGACACCGATGACAATTGGTGGTCGTTCAAACCGCTGACGCTCATCGACCTTAGCTCTAACACACTCAAGGACATTCCAGCGGAAATCAGTTTCTTCGAGGACCTTACCGTCTTGAATGTACGTAGTCTACATCCTATATCTAGGTATCAGTTACCATTGACAAACTGTACCTCTAGCTGCAGGATAACAACTTAACGTCGCTGCCCGATTCGATCGGCGCACTGAAAAGACTATCAAAACTGAATGTATCTAGGAACAAAATCACCTCATTGCCCGACCAATTCTACAGCCTAGTCGAACTGCAACAGTTGAATTTGGCACACAATTGTTTGAGTACATTGGGGGACGCATTTGTTGACATGGCGATGTTGGGAACAGTAGTGGGTAGCACATCTTCAACATTTGTGTCACTAGTAATTAATTAATCAATTTCAGGACTTGTCACATAACTCATTAACCGCATTACCGACTGGTATCGGTTATTTGGCCCGCGTGAAAGACTTTAACGTTTCCTACAACCAGCTCACGGAATTACCACAGGATATAAGTTGCATGAGTAGTCTGGTAATGTTGGACGTCACACACAATGCGCTGAAGTGCCTGCCGAGCATGACAGACGCACGCAAATTGAAAATTATGCACGCGCAGCACAACGACATCGAGGACCTTCCGTCTTTTGCAGGATGCGACGCATTACAAGAGTTACACTTCGGCAACAACTACCTGAAGACAGTCAGTAATGAGTTTTGTGAGAGCGCCCCTTTGTTGAAGACTTTAGACCTGCGGGACAATAAAATAGAGGAATTGTCAGATAAAATCGCTATGTTGCAGCATTTAGTCCGCCTGGATGTGACAAACAATGAGTTGACAACGCTGCCAAATTCAATGGGGCTGTTGACTCATCTGCAGAATCTACTAGTTGAAGGAAACAAATTTCGACACATTCGGCAAGATCTGCTGCGTGGGGGCACCTGCAGATTGCTGAAATATTTGCGAGATAAACTTAACACCGATGAGTTAAATATTGACCATACAGATTCGGGTCTAATTCCGGAACCGAGAATATATCCAGACAAGTAATTGTTATATCACTTAGGAGAATGTATAAGATTATAATTATTTTGTAGATATACGATGCGTAATTCCCGCGCAGTTAATTTAGCCCAAAAAGATTTGTCGTTTGTGCCCGAGGGAGTATTCCACGATGCATTGGCAGCTGAGGTGCATATTGTAGATTTGAGCAAGAACAAATTTACAGAAGTACCTACCAGGTACGACGTGCTTCTTAGCATCACGTATATAAATTTATGTCGGTTATTCTCTTTAGTTTGCAAATAATGGCGACCGAAGTACGCGAACTGAATCTAAATACTAACAAGCTCACAGCAGTTCCTGATTTTCTCGCTACTTTCAACAACCTGCTGTTTCTGGACCTGGGTAGAAATAGGCTAACTGAGCTTCCCGATTTGAGCGCGTTGACAAACTTGCGCGAATTGATACTTAGCTATAACATGTAAGTTATACCAAGAGTAATATACTGTTTTATAGATATTGTACACACATTTGCTTCTATAATAGGTTTTCATCACTCCCGGACACAGTATATGCTCTTGAAAGGTTGGAAATTCTGTTTGCTTCAAACAACCAAATCGGAAATATTCAAGTGGAGGGATTGGCCCGACTCAAACGCTTAGCTACGCTTGACCTCACAAACAACAGCATCGATCACGTGCCCTTCGAACTGGGCTTGCTCGAGCAGATAAAGTATGTCGTCGCTTTTTCACTTTCATATGTAATTGCATGAATATTAGTAGATTTAACAATTAATTGATGAACTTTAAAATTAAGTCATTACCAATCGGCGCTTCACTTTTCAACACTTTCTATTACTATCGGTGGACTGGTAATGTCTGAAGGCAAAATTAAATTTTTTAATAGATTGACTTTCATGTCCATTTCTAGGTGCATCGAGTTAAAGGGCAACAGTTTCCGACAACCCCGCTATGCCATCTTGGAACAAGGCACAGACACAGTAATGGCGTATTTGAGAGATAGAATAGCACGATAATGCCAAAGATACAGATATAATTTGCAAATAAAGTACTAATACTAATAACTAATTGATAACTCACAGAACATAATCCAATTCGTAACGTACATACTGATTCTTCGGGTCGTTCATTATACGAGGATAACCGCCGACCAACGCATCTTGCCCGCCAATGTACAACGAATTGTAAATCTTCCAATACACATCGCGCACTTTTCTCGCCGGATGAAAGAGACCTTGCAGCGTGTACTGCAAAATCTTAATCGGCCCCAGCGCGACACGCATGCCCTCAATGGCGTCCATGAAAGCCTGTACTAAATGCGGCGACGTTTCGAAAATATTCGGCCATACGTAGTTCAGTAGATGAATGAGCGCGTCCTCGCATCCAAATCCATACACGCCCAAGGCCATGTGCTTGATGGCAGCACATGCCGTCTGCCGATGCACCAGATCCCGATCCATGAGAGCGTCTTCCAACAACGGCGCCACAGCATAAATGTAGTCCTTTCCCATCTCGCCGATGTACTCAAACAAGAAAGACAACGACTTAAGCACGCCATTCTGCACGTTTAGCTCGGGTACGCGGTACTCGTTCATCAGCGCGGGTAGTACAGTAAAGGGCGAACAGGTTTCAGCCACGATAGCGATCGCTACCGTGGTGCAGACACGATTCTGTCGCTCTTGTACCTTTAGATTGTTTAGCAGTGTCGCCAGGACGTCGTGTGGCCCAATGGCTTTAGCGATATAACCGAAGGTATTCACAGTGGCGCGCCGAATCGCCTTCTTGTGCGCCTTGAGCAATTCCAACAGCTCGAAGCAAATACGCATCCACTCCCTAGCTGACACGTACTCCGGACCCCTGTCCGCAATACGCCCCACTAGATCAATGCAGTTCTCCTGCACCTTCTCGTGCCTGTTCTTCAGGATGGGCGTCAAGCGCGGCAGCAGATCCTTGATGGGTGGAGTCATTTTCGTCATTCCGATCACATTGACAATCGCTTTCAATGCGCCTAGAATAGAACCTAGTACCTCAGGGTACTCCTCGCCTAAATACTCATAGAGCACAACGCCCAAATGCCCCATTAGTTTCTCTTCCTGACAGGTCTTCATTACGACCGCAATACGCGAGATGAGATCCGCCGCTTGCTGCCGCACCTTTGCGCTTTTATTATTCAACCGCCACAAGATCGTTCCGCAGATCTGCGGTAAATACGGCTTCACGCGCTTGCCGAGCTGATTCACAATTGTGCCGAAGCCATTCAACATCACCACATCCTCAGTAGTCTGCTCCTGGAATGCGTATAGAATCCCGTCAATAAGTTGCTCCTCCAGTCGCGAATCAATATCGGCCGCGCCTAAATTTCCCATAATCTTCTCAATCGACTCCATGACCATCTTCCTATACTGCTCGTTCTCGTCCTTGAGATCATCCACAATGCGATTGATGATTTCCGAAGCGCCTACCTTGTTGGCAATCTCCACGGTGGTGTCCACCAGCTGGCGGTAATTGCGCCTGTCCAGAGCCATGCGATGGTTCCAGAAATGCTTGAAAAACTGCGGCAGAATCTCCTCCTTAATATACTGCGGCTCGACACCATCAGTGCCGCAACATTGCTTCACAACCTTCAATACAATCTTCTTCATCTCCTCATCGGGTGACTGGAACTCTCTGATCAAGATCAACATCACCTCGCGAGTGTAATAGTTGGCGTACTCAGCATCCATGAGTGGAATCAGATAGCCAATAGCCTTGAGGAAGGCCGCGAGACCTTTGCCTCGATGCGTGCGGATGCCCTTCCATAAAGGCTTCAAGACAGAATCGAAACTTTCGATACCGTACGGCGTGGCGGCTTCCGCCAAGGCTGCAATGCCCAGCGCAGTAATAGTACGTACTTTCTGCTGCTCGTCCACAAGCCCATGCTCGATGATCTCCACCAGCGACTTCAAGTGCGGCAGAATAGCGCAGCCCATGAGAATGGCGATTTGTTGTACAATTTTAATACCTGTGTGGCGTGCCTGCCAAGATTTCTTTGAGCGGCACACAGCTTTCAAAAACGGCAGCAGTGAGGGAATGCCCAGTGCTGACGCAACTACCGCAAAGGCCCTAGCTGTGGTGTTACGCACGTACTCATCTATGTTGTCAATATCTGGCCTCATGGTCGATATCATCGTCGCAAGACCAGCTGCCTTAGCCAGATTAGAAATGATCTCTCTACCTTCCACGCGCGCGTAGTAATCCTCGTCGATAAGCAGCGGCTCAATGACGACCAAAATCTTGTGCACATAAGGCCGCACCAAATCGTCTAGCTTGTACAGAATACGATCAATCACCTTCACCAACAAGTGTCTCTCTTGGTCCTCCAGAGTGGGACTCATCAACAGCGGCAGGATCTGGTTGAACAACGGGCCCGCACCGAACTCTCGCGCCTTGTCGGTGATTTGCCGCAGCGCTGCTTTGCGCATTGGCGGGGTACCATTTTTAATCTTCAGAAGGAGCTTCATAATCTTCCTCTCCTTCTGCTCCTCTGGTGCCAGGGACTCCTCATCTACATCCACCAACAACTTATCAAAGTACTGCGCGTCCTCGGGTTTCATGAATGGCAGATTCTGACCCTTCGGCTGATTATCCACAAACTTTGCCGACTTGTCTTCGGTTTGCATGAAGAAACCCTGTGGGGTGTTGCCCATCATGGGAGTAGGTGTTGCAGTGAGTTTGCGCGCCGGTGTACGGATAGGGATGTAACCAGCAGGAGGTTGTAGAATCTTGTAACCTGGCGGAAACATCGCGTCTAATTCCTCGTCACTATAGGGACGATTTCTCTCATCAATTTCCCGTTCCCAACGGAACGCCTGAAGCTGTTCGGGGGTCATCGAGGCGAGATGGCCCGGTGTAGGCGTGGCCATATTCATTGCCTTCATACCTACCGGTGTAGAACCTCCGGGTGTTAGCATTGGTGTGTGGCTAGGTGTGCCATGTGGAGTTTGTGGCGTCATGGCACCGGGTGTCATGGCGATAGAAGGCGTCGCCGACGGGGTTTCATCCCACCTTGACCTGAAACATAATACACACTTATTATTTTAACTGCCTATGTACTAGAATAGAAATAAATAGCAACGCAAACAGATGAAACGCCTACAAGTCAGAACAATGTCAATCATTCCAAATGCCGCACTGCACAATCTGCTACACGTCTCCTCCTCGACATCTTTTGACCATAATCGCATGTATTGGTCTCACATTGGCCTTCTGTGCACGGCAAGCCCTACCGCTAACGCTGCAGGAAATAAACAAATCAACCGCATGGACCCACATGCAACAAGCTCTCATCCTAATGGGTTTCTACATTGGATACTCCATAAGCCACTTCATAATGGGACCAATCATCAACACGATGGGTGCGCGGTGTCCCATTGTAATTGGCATGACCTTATCAACCGTCATGAGTGGGTTAATACCACTGGCTGTCTCGCTGCATTGGAGCGCCGTCTGCAGCATGCGTATTTTCACTGGAATCGGACAATCCACACTGCTGACTGGTATTTGCTCCTTGCTGACCTACTGGATCCCTCTTGAAAGCCGCGCGACCATCGCCGCCCTCATCTACACCGCTGCTCCAATGGGCACCTTCCTCGGCGCGTACTTGTCGGGTATCATCACCATCAGCTTGAATGACTGGCAACCCGTCTACTACACCTGGTGTGGGATTACCGCTATATGGGTGTGCTTCTTTCTGCGATACATCTACTCCTACCCTCGCACACATCCCCGAATCAACACGCAAGGCAGTTCCTACCAACGAAGCGACTTCATCCGAAAGGAAGCCGTCGAAGGGCATTTACAAACGCTTTCCTATTGCTGCCAAGCGGTGGCTACCTTCGGCCACACGTACATCCAGTTCACCTTGGACACCTACCTCCCGAAATACCTCAACGTCACGCTACATTACACCATCGAGGATTACTGCATGTATGCAGGAACACCTTTCGCACTGACGTACATATGTGGAATATTCTCCCGCTTACTCTTCACCTGGATGGTCAAAAAACGCAACATCAACGCTGACCTCCTACGTGTCATCTACTGTTCCTTGAGCAATGTCCTGAGTGGAGCAGTGTTGGTGTTTGCCTTCCACTGCAGCTGTCACGCAATGATTGTGGCGATGATACACGTCGCCAGTTTGTGTGGCGGTTTCTTCTACGGAGGCCTTAACATGTTGGATATGAGTCTACGTAACACAAATCTAGCAATGTCGATAGTGAACGGTGTGGCTACCACGTCTGGGATGGTAGCGATCGGAGTGGTTACGGTTATAGTCAAAGATGAAACAAATGCAGAATGGCAGCTGGTTGCATACATAATACTAGGAGTGGAAATTCTCATGTGGATCTTTGATTGTATGTTTACAATGACCAAACTCTGTTTGGCGAGCGGTACAGACATCGATGGAAAGAAATGGTATCATAACATGGAGCAGAAAGCGCATCAGGAAAAGCTTCGTGTTGCTAGAGAAGCTAAGGCGAAGTTAAAAAGAGAACAAAAACAAGGCAAAGAAGAGACCAATGAGGTTGCCGATGACCGCAAAGATGATGCTGATGATGGTGTTGATGAAGGAGGAACTAGTGGTAAGACAAACCAATAAATCATACCGTCTCTTAGAAGCACCAGGTGTTGGGGTCTCTTGAATCAAGTCAGTCGCAATCCGATCCGTGCGAGGTGTCTCGGCCCAACCGCTGGAGTGTCCTGGCGTCTCCCTTTCCGTTTTCGGCGTCTCATCCCAGCGGTTCCGTCGTGAGGCTGCTTTATCATGCGTCGGGGTTTCACGTCCAGGTGTAGCGGCCCCTGGAGTGGCGTCCCATATTCTTGTAGACTGTCCGGGAGTAGCGCCGGGTGTTTCGCTGCCTTTATGACCTGGAGTTTCATCCCAACGATGGTCTGCTGGTGTTTTCTACGTAACATAGTGTGTTTAATAAGTGTTATTAACATAACCTTAAAATGTGTTTATAGTATAAAATAATAATATACTTACATCATCGCCACCCCACTTTGGCGTAGCGTCCGCAGTGGTAATTCCCAGTGTTTTCTTCTTAGCCGGTACGAAACTATCTTCAACAGTTTGATCCCAGCGTCCGCGCTTCTTTACAGCTTTGGTATCACCGTTGGTCGACTTGAGAGTTCCTTCCTTCGCCCTTTCTGTCAATTTTCTTCGAATCTAATGATATATTAATAATAATTAGAATATTCATAATTCAA
>JAODVP010029920.1:0-35514 GCA_025400035.1 Tetradonia laticeps
TAGTAAACGAATTCGCGGTTTAACCGGACGCGTTATAAACGGTTTCCACTGTATACGGTAATTCAAAAGTTTAAAGTTATATTCTTAAAGTTATATTAGTATGGGAATTCAAGTTATTAGATAAGAGGCGAGTGATGATATAAATGGTAAAGCAATCACCCGATCACACTAATATTTTCTTCACAACTTGAATTCATAATTAATTATTGTATCAGGAATCTTCTCATATTTGGCATTACCAAACGGATTGTGATTTCTTCAAAGATATCTGAAAGTGAACATTCTATTTCAAATAAAATATACTGTTTAGAATTCCGGGCAGAATACTCAATCCTAGAGGTAAATTTTCACCAGAAAAAGTTGATTTATTGTCGCAGTTTCAATGGCTTTCCATGGCTTCTGTGGATGTCGCCGGTCATGGTATACTCCACTCCTGAAGTTAGCTTGTTCGTCGTATATACATTCGCAAAGCTACTAACGCAGCACTTTGATTTTAATCCGCGCTTACCGCAAAGCGATTTGACCCGACATGACGGCGACATGAACTTTTGGTTGTAGCATTCCAAGTGTAAGTCTGGAAAGCCGCCAATTAAGCATACACATGCAAAAGTGTACAAACACGTATTTATGCAATAGTACTTATACTCGCACAGCTATATAGATGTCGTTACATAATAAGATTTAATCATTGCAGAAAACTTTACGAATGTCTTAAAACCTTAAACATATATTAGCAGCAACTTGTATATTTAATATAATCAACACTAATTTAAAGTAAAATTTGCTTCATGTAACAAATATTTGCAATTCTCGAAGTGTTACGTGTTTCGTATTTTACAGGAAATTACAACTTAAGGGTATGCTTACAAGTTCCTTCAACAGCAGAGTAAGTGAGGACAACGTCTGCTGATTTAAATCTTAATATGTGGTGTGTCAGGGTGAGTCAGAACTCTACCAACAAACTACTAGAGACTAATCAGGAATGTTTCCGGAGTATTTTGATATCACGAACTTATGGTCTTTCTTTTATTAGACATTCTTGCTGTTTAGAATTGTGACATGGAGAATATTTTTGGAAGCACTCGAGCGGCAAACTGTCAACGATTGATCAGGGATGTTGCCTGACTATTTTCATATTAGCTACATATGGTCTCCGGTGCATTCTTCCGGAGTTATTTCAATTTCTTGTTGTGCCGAATTGCACTTCCAAAGAATTTACATGAAATATAAGATGAAAGCACAACCCGGCCAACTCAGTTTCTGCATCCCCAGGCCGTGCAATTTGATATTAGGAACGTATGGTCTCCGGCGACTCTTAAAAGAGTTATTGCAATTTTCTTTTAGCGTCAAATTGTGCAATTACAGAACAAGAAAGTGGAATAATTTCGCAAGGAACCATCCGACACCATACATTCCTGATATCAAAATACTCAGAATACCTTCTTGATCATCCTCTAGAAGTTTGTTGGTAGAGGTCTTACTCACCCTATATTCTATGTACAAATTCTATTACAAACAACAAATGTAAACATCAGTTTATCGGTCCTCCTTTTGCAAACGTACGCAGTTCGAAATTTTAGTAAATGTGGAATTTTCTGCTGATTTCTATTAAATCAATCAAAATTTTTATACTTTTCTTCAACATTTTCTCTTCGCCCTGATGATGGCTATCTTATAGCCGAAATAGTTGTCAAAAGAAATAATATAATTGGAATTGATTTAATTTAATTATAATAATTATAATTCCAAGGCTTCGAGAGTTTTATAATCAATAATAATAATAACCAACATATGACGTAATATTGTCCCCTTACATCGCACTTCGTCAAGAACAAATGAGTCCACGTATGATTTACCAAACGTAGGAGGATCCCATCATTTTTTAAATTTAAACAAACATGTAGCATTTCACTATTGCCACTGCTACCGTAGTAATGCCCGAATTTATAGTCGTAACTCAAACGCTAAGCAACGTCTACGTCATCATTCTTACCTGAAAATACATTATGAAGTATGACTTAAGTCCGAGCAACATAGGGAATTACGGGAAGTAAATAACGGGCATAAACCATGCAGACGATTAGCTCAATAGCTCAATATTTTCGCGTGCCGCAGAGAGAACTCTCCTTGAAGTTGCAAGTCCCTCAAACATTAAAATTCAACAAATTACAAATGATTTTATTAAATCAAGCAGAATCAAAAGAAGTGGCTAATTTAAAAAAAAGTTAATTACTATGCTATAAATATATAAACATAGTAATGCTTGCTTTCAGTGGTTTCAGTCGCGCTTTATTGCAATTTATATTAATTAAGAACCGTGATTAATGCCCGCAATAAATTTCAAATTCTAACACGTAAATATGTTAATGCGGAACACTTTTTCCTCAACCCCGTGAGTCACCAGCGCCTCCACATCGCCGCCGACGACGACGTTCATTTCTGGATACAACCACTGCAATGTTGTAAACAGACGGCCCTGAAAGAAAAAGCTATGACAGAGGCAGCGGTGGCGTCCTCTCGAGAACTTATTATTAAACGAAAAACATGAAAATAAAGTGCTTAACTTTGATGTACTAAAAACGTGCTAAACGTACTAAAAACGTGGTGCACATAGTTAGTACCTGCTCACCAAAACACTACGTATGCCTCTAAGACCGTACCTACTCATTACGTGACGGCGGCTGCACCACGTTTTTAGTACGCGTGATGTAAACATCGAAGTTGACCACTTTATTTCCATCTTTTTAGACATACTCATAAAATCGTTGTTTTTGGATTTTATAATGTATAATAACTTTTTATCTTGTCTTGACATGTACACATGTACTCATTTTTTGGGTGGTGTGAAATATTTTTGTTTTATTATAATAACTCCAAATCTCTAAAAGAATAATAATTGCAGCACTTAATTTAATATAATTGTTTATTCCTAAAGCAAATAAAAGACTGTGACATCTTTGCGCGTGCGTAGCTTTCGCGATGAACAGCAGCGCTTGAGAAAATGGAAAATCGCAAAGCACATCCAATAAAGGAATATTGCATATTATATTTCTCGTGTCGACGGCGGCAGTGCAGTATTAAACGTACCATGCAAGGAAACTTTTTGGGCATTCTGATATATTAATGGCATTTAAACGCGTTTCATCTATGGTTCGATGAGTCTACGTGATGATATTAAAAGCTCTGTGAAAGATTTCAGATTTTAAAGTATTTACATGTATAGATAGGAAAATTTTCATTTAAACCTTAATCACTTCAAACACTATAACCCTCTGTTAAAACCTCTGTTAACTTATGCTATCTCAGGCTAGATTCCCAACCTCAGCAATACAAGCTTGAGAGCGTGTTCTTGATAATATGCATTTTAAAGCCTGCACTGCAACCTCAGTTAACGCTGAGCGTTATGTGAGCCAATATTTTCTGGATGAAATACAATTCGGTTATGCACGAGTCTAGCAGATAAAAAAAAAAGCTTATTAGCCTGATAAGCTCGACAAGAGTCGCCGCAGCTCCAGTGATTTAGAAAGGTATTAGAATTCTTTGTAGCTAAATGAAATATATGTATATTTGATACCTAAGATAGCGGGTTCGAATAGAAGATTTAAATAAATTACAACTTTTTAAAAATATTCCAAGGTATTTCGGCCGCGCTACCAAAAATAAGTACATTTATATTTTTCCAATTTTTCTAAGTCCAACCATACTCTATGAAATCCTATATGGTCGAAATAACTGGAATATTTTAAAATATTGTACTTTATTGAAGTTTTCCAATTTTTTAACATACAGAGTACAACATAAACAAAATTTACAAAAATATGTAAATTATTATAAAAATAGAATATACAAAATAGATATCAAATAGAAATTATACCATGACAATACGTGGATAATGCCTTAACGTATTTAAAACGCGAAATAATACCGTGTTCAAGCTAATATGCTAATGGAAAATCAGAGAATATTGAATATGAGTTCATGGTTTTATTCCGTAATTGGAAATCAAGAGATCATCATGATCTCCATATGCTGTTCTTGCCATATAGAATTTCGTAAAGTGTCAATCGAAATATGGAATGGAAGAAAATCACCAAAGAACGTCGTGTGGGTTAGGTTTCTTGTTACCTGCATTGGATGTGTGAATTTCCACGGTCTTCAAATGTCCCTTTCATTAATCTGTGTGTCAAATTCCATTACCGAAGGTATGCCATCCGCTTATAAAATAGAGTATGAGTAGCGAAGAGCTGGAGGGAAGACGATGGTTTGTAGCAAAATTGGCCACCAATCAAAATATAAAACAGCAAATTTGTCTCGTATGCCTCACTGTACCACCAATTTACACCTGAGTATTTTATGCAAGCGCGTAAATGTCAGCCGGCTCGTTTGGGTACTCAAGTGGACCAGAGTTATGTGTTATGGCCATGCAAAGGAAGCCGCCGAACGTGTATATTTTTCAAAAAATGATGCATTACATTATGAATTTGTTATCGGGAAATTTATCAATACTTGTCATTTTAGACGTGGCTATTAAGAAAATCTACGAAGCTGCAAATTTCATTCAACAAATGAACCGATAAATCGCATAATACCTATAATATTTTCTTTTGTGACAATTAGATAATTTCTAGTATTAACGCTTTCCGGCTTTTTCTAACACCCATGTGATCCTCTGGCTCTATCGTAGTGCGTACCTAGAATGTGGGTTTGTGCTTCCCCATGGAACCGTGGGCATTTCGATCGATCTTCCTCTGTTCCATCACCTACAAGCTAATTTTCAGCATACCTCACTAATAGAGATCGCTCTGTCAACGCCGCCCTCAGATCATTACCCGCAATTCCTGCAAAAGATAACAAAACAAATGAGTAACCATCACACAGACGTGCTCATACATAGCCATTATGCAGTTTTTGTTGCAATTTCTTGCAAACGGTAGAACTTTTGGGTCTAATTATTTTTCCTAAACATTCCCAGTAACATCCTGAATATATTTACCATTTACACTATTGCTCTATCACATACAGTTCAGGCGCCAACCCTACAGGAAGCATTTTCCAAATACTTTATATATAAGATAATGTTAAAATTTACCTCCAAAAACTACTTTCAATCTTAATATTAAGAATGCACACTCAGGTGCTTGAAAGCCTGTTTACATTTTTCCATGCGTTCAAACGTCAAAACATAATATGGCTTAGTAGATGTGACGATAATTGTCACCACTAAATCGAATGTGTTCAAATTATTAATGATCAGATTGTGAATCTGTTGTAGCTCACAGTTTAGAGCCCTATAGCGCCAATAGAGATTCGATTCCCAGCCACAGGATATTTTTTCATTCATCATATGAACTCAATTAATATTGGAGTATGAAATTTCATTAATTATAATGTTAAAAGTTCCCTCCAAAACTACTTTCAATCTTCATATCAGCACTATCTAGCACTAGCCATCAACTCCTCCCTCCATGGCAGAAGATTGACACCACCAACACCTTTATAGTCCCGCAATTCCACTTCAATCTGCGTTGCGGTGCTGTTCAGATGAAATTGCTGAAACCTCTAAACCTCACGATGCAGCGCGACTTGAAGGCACAGATGAACCTTCCACAGCGTACGAGTCCGGAAATCCTATGGCTCACATCTTACAAACGAGATACTGACCTACTCCCCTTCTCCGAGTTGGTCGAAATCGCAGTGAGTCCTTTTATGGAAGCCTTGCTATGTCTACCACCTGCCGCGTTCAGTCGAAGAAGGCTGTCCGGAAAAGGTTAGCTCTGGGAACCTCGTCACGTAGCTCTCGGGTTTGCTGAAGGGGAATTTTCCCAGGACGCCGACGATATTGCGTTGCTATAGACCAGGATGCGGAATCATTCCAAGGGGTTCTTTGCGTTTTGAGTACTACAAAGCAAGGAAAAGTTGCGGTTGACATCCATACACCATCTGAATCCCACTAAATGACTGTAAGCTTCTAACCATCATCCGAAGGAAGAAGTCCGCGCCAGACACTCGGTTAGCCTGATGTCAAAATCAGAGCAGAACAAAGTGGCCCTTTGCTACACCAGTTGTCAGTCCAGTAACCTCTTTCTCAAGAAAGGGATAGCCACTCGTTTCTGCGACTGACGTTTCATCGAAAGGGCTAATCGCGGATTCGTGACATTGCACGCATATGATTAGCCAGTACAAATCACCATCCCATACGTGATCACTGAAGCACAACACGATGCAGGATCTTCTCGTCAACGCACCAACCTGGTCAGTGAGGGTAAACGAAGCGGTTAGGAGGCGTCGATTTTAACCATTGTCCGTACAAAGTTGCTAGGAATATAGGAATAGTCGTGCGGTCATCATCGATATTACAGCGCCATCAGTGCCATTCCGTTTGAAAACGGTTCGGATGCCCCGGTAGCAAGCAGAGTCATTAAACAAATATCGGCCACTAGCGGATGCTCTTGAGAACCGGAAAGCGGTTCAAATCTCTGCTTTCTAAATTGGATCGCTCAGTTCCTAGGCATCACCAGTCGTTACGCTAGTTTCCTGTGTAAGCTGATGGTGTCCGACACAATAAGATGGAGCCGTGACACCTACATCACTCACGTTCCAGGACAGCAGCAGTTAAGGATCCGGCATCTAGGGAAGCTGCAAGACGAGACAAGACGAGACAAGACAAGCATCTCTAAAATTGTTAGCACAGCGCCAAGAATTCGATAGTATCAATTGCAGATATAAACAACATATGTATATATTCGAAATGCTATTGCACAGTTCTCTTTCTAGTTTGTCAATGTAATACCCGAAACGACATGGCATGACGCGATATAAGCAAGCGACTGTGGCATTTCAAGGGCCGCATGCCGCCCTCGAAATGCCTCAGGGTTGACAGAGTAATAAAGGCGTCACGTCGACCGACATACGAAGTTTCGAAATTGCATTGCTTACTTTATTTTATTGATATTGGCACCTCTGACTCATATGCCGCGCATACACCCAAGCCAGTGCTGCAGTGCTGCACGTTAGAATGTGTTAATAATAAATAAGTATTAACAGTAACATGCCACAGTTATTATTTGGTTATTATTAAGTCGTTTCAACGTTTAAAATAGTTAATAAACAGGAAGCGGCCATTTACCAAGAAACACTAAATTTCATAAATTACATGTTCCCATGTACTGAATTGATATTTAAATACATCTGTGGGTTTGTTAGGATTGTGGCTAGTGAAGGCGGCACTTAAGCCAGCATTACGTGAATTACGGGTCACACCCGCTACGCCCGAATCGGTTGGCGTTAGCCGTATTCCATTAGAATGTGGCGGCAGTGCCTTATTTCCAATTAGAAACTTTCAAACTGCATTACGCGCGCAGTCAACAACATTGTAATCGTGCATCAGGCGCTTTGATTTCTTTTGTGTCGACTTTGACAGTTAATTACAAGTTTCCAATAGGTATTCAAAAGAATGTATGTTAGGGGTCGAAACTAAATTTAATATTCTAAACCTTGAAAAATAACACCCGCTGTTGAGTTGCATATTTAGTACTATCTCTATTCAAACGATACTAGAGCTGGGACTTACTTTGCGATATTCTTATCCATAGAAAAACAATTATTAGCAGATACTGGCTGCTTAGAAGTACGTACCCATTGAAACCATTTTCGCTCGGCAAATATCTATTGTTGATTTGTTGCATACGTTTCTACTATTGCATCAAGAAAATCGATACAGTGGAATGTAATCATGTGAAATATATTCTTGTAATTCTTGTAATTGCCATTCTTCTACTATTTTGATAAAAGTCGCATTTTGCTTTTTAATTCCATATACATAGTATTAAAATCTAGCCTAAAATCACTACTTTTACTTGGTGCACCACTGACAAAATGTAAACATTCAAAAGTTTGGTATGGGAAGGTAGGTTTTGACTAAAAATGTGTAGGAAGCTCTTGCAACTGATCAGCATTTGTTTGCACCGCAACTGTTTCCTTACTTTAACGTCATTCGAGAACAATAAAATTTACAGCGACCATAACACTGGGGAAGAAAAAAATATTTTTTTGTGTCTCAGAAGGAACTGTGGTATTAAATGAACTCAGCGCAAAACACACTACCAATTGAGCCTGTTCATTTGGTTCCATCATACTTAAAATGCTCTAGGAGCTTTACTTGAAAATGAACAAAATGAGAAAAAAAAATTTCAAATACAAATAACAAACAAACTGTGGTTGATGGTGAAATTTCGAATACATATTTGAAATCAGCATAAAAAAACTACATTAAGTGCACCCATGAGACCTCGTGAGACAAAATTTTGTTCCCCAGTGCCTTATACACTTCTGTACTGGCTCCACGCCTCATTGTATAACATAGGTCCAACCATTATCACTCAGTAGCGAATACCTGTGCCCGAGCACAGACATACAGTTCGAAATCATATACGACGCAGGTATAAATGAGAACTGAATGATGAAATGTCACTAGTATTTCTAAAAGCATGTTCTCGATACATCGGTCCAAGTAGCTCTACTCTATACACGTTCCGAAGCTTTGGGCAGTGTGTGCAGTGTGATCAAAACAATGTAAAAAGGGAAATTCTCGTCCGTACACCCCGACTACACAAAGAATGCTACTGACGCTCCTATGTCAATGCTCTGCGTTTACTTTATCATTATCTAATATATTTCTAAATACATTTTCAGCACATTACAAGCATATCAAACCCAGCGTGAAAGATTTTGCAACGACGTGATGCGTAAACTGTCAGAAGCCACGGTTTTATAATTAAATATTGACAATTCAAATACTTAGCAGCGCCGGAGTGAATTAATTAAGACATTTATTTTCCTTCTTCCCCCTACCCGGTACACATGCGCTATGACAAAAATTTGACGGCGCCAGATTCTTATAATACAATGGAAATTCAATAACCGGCAATGCAAAATAATTGTACACCTACTTTATTGAGTTATTCAAATAACGCGCCGTAAACAGTCCACACTTTCCATTTACATTCGTACTGCATTAGGCTTCGGACACGATACAAGCGCGGCGCGCGACTAGAGGGCGGGGACAAGTGAGCGGTAACTTGCAGAGCGGTAGTAAACACGATACAAGCGACGTTGTTTAGATTTTCACAGAGGCCGAGTCGAAGCCAATGGAAGGGAAAACACGTGGTCAGCATAGAACGTTGGCAAGGCAGAACCTCGAATCAAACTTCAATATGGTGTCCCAGCGCAAACGTGTGCTTTTCTATTTTATTGAAAGTATTTTGAAAAAAGGAAATTTCGTTACTTACGGTGACGGTAAAACGGTGAAAACTAAAGATGAACACAGTGACAAAATCACATTAACAAAAGAACACAACTACACTATAGCTCAGACTAGACTATTAATTTTTCAGCAATACTTTTATATTCGTAGTTCCTTTGGGAAGTATGTATGTATGTTTGCCCGCGCGGCCAAAAATAAAAATATAATTCCAATTTTTCGAACTTCAATCATACTTTATGATACCCTATATACTCGAAATAACTTAGAATATTTTAAAATTTTCTAATTCGTCTTTCAATTGTACAATAAAAAACACACTATTAAAAATATGTTCGTGTAATGGTATAAATTAGATATTATGTATACAATATATTTCTCTTAAAATCAATAGGAGATGTATTAATAATACGTTGCAATTGTGAAATACGTAGTACAAATTCCCATCGCGATACTACGCCAGTCTTAGACTGATCAGAAGTAATAACTTCTAGTTTTTCATTTGCAAGCCTATGTTTGCTTTGTGTTCCAAGATGCAAAATCTATATTCTTATGTAGGTATTAACGGCAAAAATTGTAAAGCAAAATTTATAAAACATTATAAATTCGTAATTGCGCTAACTCACAATCAGTGGAGGAAATGGAACTCTCTGGTATAAACGGGAAGGAACGTTGTGCACACTTTTGCTTGCGCTGCTAACAAGAGTCATCAAAGGTTCGAGCAATGGTTTCAATAGATACACTGGGTTTGTTTCAGCCCGTTGGGAATTGTTCACGTGGAAATTAATCGCCCCAAAAGCTACTACAATAACATTGACAGTGGTTCATATTTTCTTTTGTTTCACATTAATAATTTTGAACACATTCTCACTCTATTGTAATTAAAAGCAATACCTCTTAAAAATATAACTTTATATACATTGCATTTTTGATAATGAAGCATGATTAATCTCGCTACTCAAAGTAAGTATGACTCGACATATACACCCGAATCCAAAGTTAAAAACAACTCAAGAAAAAGCAGATCATAGTTTGATGTTCATTTAAACTTGAAACGAGCGCGAAACTCAAGAATTGAAACTAGAATTGTACACGGAATAAACTATATAATTATACGGAAACAAAAATAAGCCTACTCAAGACGGCGGATCATCGCAAAACTGTTGCTATGTCAGTGCAGGTCTATTCTGTTAATTACAGGCAAATGCGATCTATTCCTTTACTATCGCGCGTATTTGGCAAGAACGTTAGAGGGCGTATATACAAAGGGCTGGGCTGGGGCTCTTTTTAATTCCGCTCCAGGAATTACTTTGCCAATATCTTCAATCAGAGTACCCAAATGTATAATCATCCATCTGTATTCACACAAAGCGCGCCAGCCATGCGAAAAGTGCTTCCTAATCCGAAGATAATGAACACATAACATAACGAAATTACCAATAAATCCGGTACGTTTCTCTTGTAGATTTACAGATAATTCAATCTCTTCAAAGACGAGGTATAGGCTTGAGATTATTGACACCAGGAGAAGTTCAATATCTGAAATTCCTTTCGGAAGTTACGTCACATAGTGAAGCCAAAAATATTTTAAAGTACTAACGGCATCTGCTATTGTACCTCCTCGTCAAGCACTTCAACGCACGTAAGCGCCACTCTCCTCCCCATCGCTTAACTATGAATGATATGTTAAGTCCTGGGGGGGGGGGGTAAAACTCACGCCAAGTAGTATATTTAGTAGTATAGTAGTATATAGTAGTAGTATATTTAGAGGAGGTTTAACTGGCCTGATACGAAGTGACGAAGTGAAGCGTAAGGAGTAAATTTTCAATGTATACGATTAGTGCGACCGTGATCATCAATTCTAGCCAATGTGCTTATGTAATCACATTGTTCCCTATTGGTTAGATAGTAATTGAGACAACCTCTAATATAAAAAACCTTGCGCCAAGGCCACGACTTGGTCCGGGTGCGCAGTGATTTGAATGTCCCAGCGGCGCCCTTGAAAATTTATGCACTGGTTGGGTCCTCAACATGCAAAGCTGCGATGTAAATTAACTGATCTGCGGACCAGCCTGATTTTGTGTCGGCAGCGACGTATCATCAACCACCACCGAAACAAATACCGACTGTGCGGTATTTTGCGGCTGATTGCGCTATACTAGTGCTTAGCTATACTAAAAACAGTGTCTGGCGGGCGGAAGAATGTTGGCCCTGTACTTTTTGATTTTCTGCTCTAACATTTCTTGCAACAATGTATGATATTTCCTCCTCCCGCTCTTTTTCGCTTCTCATCGCCGTGGTTCTTTTATTAATCTCCCGTTGATGTCCAAAAAGCGGAAAAATATCGCCGCAACCAGACGAAATCCAGGAAATCAGTGGATTCCCTGACATCGCCGGCGAGAAAAAGAGAATTTGCGAAGCGCGCACGATTTCAGCAATAGTTTCATCTTCCTATGCCCGGAAAATTCTAATGAGATACCTTTTTTGACTCAATTACTTGCGATTCATCAGAATTTTTTAATCTCGAATAAATTTATCAAGAAATTAAAGTCTCGTTGATTCGCCGCCGTTTAGGTTGAGTATATGGGCGTCACTTCGCTGAATTTTCTCGGCGAAGAATCTTGCACGATATCTCTTATACACACAATTAGATCTTATTGTACTCGTGACACTGCAAGACTTAACAGCTTTATACATGTGCTGCGTGACGTAACCTCATGCGAACCCCTCCTATCAAACACCTAATTCGGGGGTCGATAATCGTTGACATATCGTCACCTCCCACTACAATTGAGTATAGACTACATTTACAACGTAACAATCGGTTCAACTACAATGTAATATTTTCTTGTTTCGATGCCGCCACCCTCTGCTGCAGCTTGCCCTGGAAACAAATTTCATTTTGTACTTGTTTATACATAAACAATAGCTGCTTCTTATGATTACTAGTATTCAACTTCAAATAACCGAAAAAAAAAGCTTATGACTAATTGCATATAATTAAAACACATCCACCATTGGATACTTTTCTAATAGTTAAGTTTTCTTAATTGTTAGCTTATACTGCCTTTTGTTATATTGTTTATTATTATTCTTTATTTTATTTGTATCGTTTGCATGGATAATTGTGTTTGTTTCATTTGTATTATTTATTGTATATCCGCAATCCCATAGCAGAAAGTTTAACATTTTGTAAATAGCACTCGACTATCAGTTGATGGAGTGTTTAATTAAAGCGATTTATGATTGCGTTTTTGTTTACTCTTTGTTTTTTACGCGCGATACGAGTGCGTCGAGAGCTTCCGTGTAGTGTCCGTATAGCATGCTTCTTTATAAATTTATCACTTGGGTAATTTATCTGCTACCAAATAAACTTGTGCGTTGCATTTCAACCCACGTGAACTCATATGCACCTTTCGTAAAATTAAACTATAAACTACGCAATGCAACCAGGGGAAACTGATGACAATTAATTGGATATTGATAAACACTGGAATAGAAACATAAATTCCATATCAATACAAGAAATTTACGATTTTTATAACTATATTAACATAATATCGACAGTTCCGGACTAAAAAGATGCAAAAGCAAAAAGCTAAATTGTGTCGAAAAGCAAAAAAAATTTGAATAAATCAAAGTTCGATAAATAAGAAATTTAGGGTACGAAAATATAAGGATGTCTTTTATTCCAAGAAACATGGCTTTTATTTTTATCCCTAGTGGTAAAAATTTCAATATCTTAATTCCATCCCCTATTTTCAAGCCAATTCGTATTTGCATCATTTTTGCCATGAAAATAAAACTATCAACTGAATAAACCCGAATATAAAACGGAACAATCATTTTAATTAATCGTGGAATGACTTATAAAATAGAGGAACCTACAGTCTTGAGATGCGCATTTACATTATCTCGCTGAGTTCCACGTGTGCAACGCACGTCTAGCTCTTGCATCTTTTTGGCACTCACAATTATCGTATTAATAATTTGAATCGATTTCACTTCCAATTAGTAGTGACCAAAGTCACATAAAACAACCAAGTCGTTCAACTTTCAATGCTGCCTATATATGTATAAATATTGCCGCCAAAAATCGAATAACTCACCATAATTATAATTAAATATAACCAATTCAAGCGTATTCATCTATTCTATAGTACATTTTGTAAAGAGCTCAGAAAGGAGGCTGAGCTGAGTTGTTGTTTAACATATGCCCTCCACCTCGACGTTTTTCAATGCCATTAACTACGAACTATAGTTTTTGATCCACATGTACTCTACATTTTCTCAACTCGTGCACATTTTCTCTTTCGCTTTTTGGGGAATATACTTAATTAGAACATTAACACATGTGATATCACCTGGTGTGCTAATATAATTTACCAGGTGTGGAGAAACGCAGTGTTGTGTTCGTTTGCAGCTGTTAAACTGCACTCCAGTATTTTCGTATGCAGCGATTCTATATGAAAATGGAAAACCTGCAATGTGGCAGTTCTGCCATAGCAATTTACTTACTTTCTTTGTTTGAACTACCCTTAGTTTCCACCGTCAGGGGCAGCGCCGACGAGATAGGGATTACTGTAAGGAAATAAAAGCAAAACAATCAAAACAACGGTCCAGCCGGTTGCAGTTTGTAATTAAGGATAAACTATCACGTTAATACTTGAGAAAGTAGTAATTTCAGAGTGTACAACAAAAATAACAAAAAATGATTTTTTTTGCGAAATTCATGTACAAGACTTTGCGGTGTAATTTCGCAGTGTCTTGCGATGCAAGACATTTAAATATCATATTTACTGAAAATGTACGTCAAAAATAATACAGTGGGTGACTCAAAAAGCCCCTATATTGATTATAGTATAGAAAACATCCTAATTTTTTGCTTTATTTTATTTCGCATCTTGAAATATTCCAGTATAGACGTTCATTTTTACGCAAAAAATTGTTAAAGTTTTGGAATTTCTGCATGTAAAATTCATATCATTCGAATGTTGACGTGATCAGCGAATAATTGGGTGGAGTCACAATATTTCCTATTCTTTACATAGTGCGTCGAACAACGCGAATTGCAGAATTGCAGTTAGTGCAAGACATGCGTGATATATTTCATATTTTTTTCGACTATATAGATTCATATCTTTTTATAAATGAATTGCGTTTTTGTTTTCGCAAAAACAGAAGTAAACAGCAAAAGAGAATGGCCAAAAGCATACAGCAATAACATGCATCCTTACTTATCTACATTACTGCAATAACTTGTGCTATACACACTAGCGCTTATGCACAAGAACAAGCGAGACATACGTCGCTACGCGGCTGGCGTCCATTGGGGTAGATATTCCAAATTGAGGGACGAAATATTCATGTAACTTTTTTTTACCTGGTGAATTTTATAAACCGCCCCTCTAAACTCTTCTCCTCATTTCAGTGTTTTAATTCCTGTGATATGGCAGCGTATAGTTAAGAATTTTCAATTGACATGCCGGCCTCATCTTGCACGTTCTTTGCTCACAATATGTACATTCTTTGCTAAAGATTTAAACTCAAGCCAACTACTTTAAAAACAAATTATGTATTTATATTATGTACTTTGAATGTTCATTGAAACATTGTATTATTTACTGAATTATTTACCTTGTTCTTAGTATGTATATAGACAGAAAAGAATAATTCTATATACTACAATCCTAAGCGTTATGTTCATAAATCAGATGTGTATGGACAAAATTTGATTCGACGAACATGTACGCAGGTATGTCGAGAGTTGAGGTATTTTGTGGGGCGATATAATTGAACCCCGCCTGCTTACGTAATGTCCGAAAACTTTGACAATTACTTTTGGAAAAATGACCGTCTGACCTGGAATATGTCTTGACTGCAAAAATCAAGCAAAAAATTTCGAATGTACTAAAATCAACCGATCGAACTTTTTTTTTAATAACCATCCACAGTGTAATTAACTATTTATTAAATGGATTTCGTTTCAACTGCAAACGAAATGATCAAACATGATTAAAGTGCATGGATTTATTATTCTAGTTGAATTTTTTGTTTATTATTATTATTGTGTGGTTGTACCGTGCTTCCTCTTCGCTTTATCAGCACCGGAGATGAGGTCAAAGCGAAATTAATTTCGTTCTTTTACGATTGTGTGCATCTTGTAGAAGACTAGAATCGTAAAATTACAAAAGGCGATGGCAAATACAGACGCTGTGGAGGCGGCCCCTTTTTTGCGATTCTGGTGGGCTTTATTGAAGTACATAAAATTTTTTACTTGGTATTGTGCATTTTGTAGCTTTGTCAGCGCAGATGTTGAAAGACGTGCTCAGAAACTAACTGAAGATAAAACATTTGCACAATGATATTCTTATTCTTTCCATTGTAACGATTTGTACAGAGATATAAATTAATTTGTATTTTCCACATTTTGTATTTTTTCAGATGTGACGAGACGGCAGTAATACGAGTACTAGGTAAAGCGTTATGAAGAGGTATATCGGAAACATTTTTGTGAAGGTTTGTCAGCGTTTGCTTACGTTGTCCAATAATTCACGCCCGGTGTTCTTTTATGTTGTTTCAAGTGCATTGTGATTATCCTTTGGTACTTTGTGTTTATTGGGAATATAGATAAATGATATTACTCCATAAAACCATCATTGCTAATGTTTTATGTCTGATATTAGTAGATGCAGATACGCTGCTGTTGTATAAGATTTCAATCCAGTGAGAGTCGCACTGCGGTGTAGAATATTTCCCTTGAGATGTTTCTCTCCCAAGACAAACCGCAAGCACTTTCGCGCGCCACTCTAGAAAATTGTCGTCTTTGCGGAATTTATTTCCTAGAATTTGATAGAATTCAATAAAACGTTGAATTGGTTGCAATGATTATTTTGTCAATAATTAATTTTTCCGTTATATAACATTGAATTACTACAAAATTATATTAGATTAATAATCTAAAGGCAACAACAACAACCTTGTTTTTTAATTTGATATTTATTCTTCTCATTATTATTGTTAACAGTTCACCGCCACATCAAATCATGGTAGGTTCAAACTTTTGTTGAAGTATATAATAAAACAATGTATAATAAACAAGTATCATAACCACCTAAAATTAATAAAATATGTGTTGCAAAGTTACGATACGGTATATGCCTTTAGCATTGCATAGTTTTCTTTCCGCAATTTCTCGTAAACTGCAGGAGCAATCGGCCTGTACTTAGTCAATTTAAAATTGTTTTTTAACTCTTTTTATTTTGCTCCAATATTGTTTAATATTGTCAAGAGCAGTGTTTCTCAGCCATTGTGACCGTCGCCCCGTGCTGATAATTGCGAAGTAACTAGCTAGGGTTTCTGACTCCCAGGACCATATAGTAAACTTTGTATAAAATGGTGGGCCACATTTTAATAATACAGTATGTATGGTAGACTGAGGCACATACATTATTGAAAATATCCAAAAAACTTCCCTGATCATGCCCACCCACACAGAGTTGCAAATTTCGTGGTACATTTTTCACATATTTATCGACGGAAATAAGGAAAACAATAGATAAGTAATTTATAAAAATAGGTAGGTATAGCCCCCATTTCTAAATAGGTATGAAGATCTAAAAAAAAGCAAAATAATTATACTAAGCTGATATCTCGAATGTGAATATGTGTGATGCGGGCAGCGCACTAGGTGCTAAATCAGGAGTTTCCGTATTTTCATTCCTTGTGGACCAAATAGAGAAATATTGATAAAATGCGGGCCGCATTGTAATAGTAGACTTTATACGGGGACTGGGACTAACAACGTGATGCTAATAACTTCTTCTTCAATGCAGCATCGATTGCAACAGCAACTTTAGCCCTCAGTTTTACAAGCTGCTAAAATTCAGGTATGCCGATATGCCATGATCTGAAATATATATCAGTTATAAGGTTATCCAGTGCCTTCGCGAGCCGTACATATGTGACTGGTGGGTCGAAAACACTGGTTTATAATGACCTCCAAGGAATAAGGTAATACTTGCAGATAACATATGAAACTGTAATAATGTTGTATGTTTATCTTACTAGTTTATAGTTAAATATTGGTGATCGAATTACGACCATAGGGAGATAATAGTTTATATTATTAAGTATTATGAGGTTCCCAATCCATTTCCGCTGGATGCTCCTCTGCTTGCACAACAATTCCCGAGTCACTTTCTGCTTCCTGCAAAGTACGCATGTGAAAGGACGCGTGCAGAAGGTTGAAAAGCAACTAATATACATTGCCGTTTCCATATTCGTGCTACCCATTGAATTTCCCGTTTCCATGTTCTCGTTCAATTTCAATTTCGTCGATATACGTCAAACACGTCAATTATTAGGTGCACAATGCAAACAAAAAATATTCAAGTTTGTAGGCCCACAGAATACACTGTGAGGCAAGGTTATGTTGTTATTTACAATTATGTACTTTAATAATGAAACTAATTAAAAATGTAAATAAGGAGTTAGGCTTTTTAAAAGTGAGACCCACGCCAAATACGGACGAAATCCAGTAATCTTACAGATGATTTAGTTTATCAACATTCGCACAGGAAGTCTAGTTGACGAGTTTACGTCATCCTTAAATGTCGACAAGCGTCCGCAACTCTATAGAAATTAATTTGCATTTGCTCATAACACGCTTTGACAATATGACGTCATATGCTCGTTCATGCTTTGCCCAAGTAGAGCGAACAAACCTATAGATGTCCTTTCTACTTCGTTGCCGACATGTTTATAAAAAAATGTGCCTATATATAAATCAAAGCGCGTTATTCTATAAGCCATCTCTGTGAATACTATGAATGCTGATAAATGCTACGCATCGTTTGGCGTATGTGGTTGCATTATCACTTGGGATGAGAATAATTTTCTAAAAGAAACCATTAAAATATTGAGGAGAAATTAAGTAAATGTCTGCCTCCAATTGCAATTTAATTCGTTAATTGCAACGTATGTGTGCCTCCTGATCAGCCATCATCAGGTCTTTTTTTGATACTTTTCACTTGCCGAAGCGACAGTGGAAAGTAGTGTACTACAAATCGGGGTAGACATCTACTTAATTCCATTTTACTACTTCGCCCTAAACATCATCTGCACACATCTTCTCATTAACATATTATTTGAAATAATATTTAAATATTCTTTTAAAAACAACATAATTTTCGGTGATTATTACAGGAAATACACGTATAGTAGAAGTATATTATGATAGTATGTATTAGGAATTTTGCTACGATAGTCTTTCTTATTCTAATATTATTTTTTACAAAAATATAGTAGGTATTGAGGTTAGGTTGAAATTATATTGTCTTCACAATGACTATATTTGGAGATAACGCTGCAGCTTCCATATAAAAAAACACGGCACAAAAGAAAAGCTGCGCATCATCGCGATGAACTCGAGAAAGTAACAAACACTACAGAAGAAATCCATAGAGTACTCCCCACGAAATGCAAACAAACAGGTCCTATTCCTTTTCCAGCAACGGCATCATCTCCGCCCCCTCATGAACAGAGTTTCAGGATTTCACCCGCCGTCGCCGCCCAGATCTGCAACGTGCCGTGTTAGCCGATCATATGGCTTCGTAGTTTTATGTTAACTTCTACGAAATGTAGACGAGATAATCACTATGACTCTAAGCAACATATAAAGTTACCTAATCCAAATAAACGTTAAAGCAAGAATAAGCAAACAAAGTGACGAAAACATTGTTTGCATTAAAATGTTTTATGTGAAATTAAAATAGAAAAGTAAACTTATAACCTTATATTGGTGTGCTGTATAAGGTAAGGTCATGTAATAGTTGTTTTCGTTGCAGGAAAGAAGCAACACTCTGTGTTATCACAGAAAACGACGTCAAAAGTGGTGCAAAATCGGCGTAATTGCTATCCTGCATGATATGCTAAGAAATACATTTTTGTGCGTTTGTGGGTGTATTAGCGCTTTCTCTCCGCGCGCCCATTACAAATATATTCTTTTATGAAACGTCGAAATGAATGATCATAAACAAATATAAACGGAATGCTCAAGTATCAAATAGGGCGCACAGAATGATTTACTTACCACGTCATTATATTTTTATTTATTTGTCATAATTCCATGCGAAACATTTCCACTGGGAATTATTAAATAGTACTCTTGGGATAATAAACGGATAATAAACAATTATAATATTTATTTGTTGTTATGATTGCCATTATTATGGTCAAGGATTATAAATCAATATGGGAAAACAGAATACTAAATCTATACTTTAACCTAACCAAGGAAATACAACACAAATGCGGAATTGTGTTGTCTTAATATTAGTATATTTTACAATAGATAAATTCAATAGTTTTTAGTTCTGTGTACAAGTTTGTGAGCTATTTTGATGAGCTGAAACCTACGATGGTGGAGGCGCCGGGATATACATCAAGGAACAGTTATACCACAAAATCTGAGGAAAGGTCTTTTTAACGAAGACTCCAAATGCCTGACTTATTGTTAGGTGAATTCGGCGCATCCCGAACTTGCCAAGTTGTGAATAGTGACGACACAGTGGCTGTACGTTCGATTTAAAACTTCGTGACGGGAAAAGCGCATAAATTCTGTTGTATTATTATGCACGTAGACAAAACCTAAACGTATAAATTATATTTATTAATTTCACAAATAATACAATACCATCTCAACAAATAACGACTTTATTATTGTTTTACTGAAAATTCGACTGCAGACGTAAGACCAGTGTGGGTACTCATAACTGCCGTTTGGAGCACGTTGTCGTAACAATACTATCGTTCTGATACCGCAGCCTGTGATAGCGCCATCCTGGTCGCAGGAGAATCCTATGAGTACTTCGTATGATACTAAGGATAACTTATGCTACATATATATCCCTTGCTTGTATTCGCGCTTATCAAGCGTTGCTTAACTTTGAACCTGTGAAATTGGTCCATAAGAAACCAGACAAAAATGTCGGCACGCTTTGAAGACAAATGCCGCCATCACCATATATTCAGATACATATAAGTACTGCATAATAATAGAAATCAATTTAACGCACAATTTGTTAAATTGATTTCTACTAGTACGTAAACAAATTTTATTAAAAGTGGGATTTTTAGGTTAGCGAACGTATATGTTCAGAAGAAAGTCGCTAAGGAGAAATTCAGAAGGACAACTTGATCTCATGTTTGTTGAATTAGTAATTTCCATCGCCTTGAAACAAGCATATATTATCTCGGAGAAAACATGCCTAGAAGGAGCTACACGCCTACGTACTGCCCCCCATTAGAAATCCATCTCTACTGTATAGTGTGATATTTTGATGTCACGTCACGTCAGCACATATCACCTTATCTGTAAAAACGATTTTGATTCGGACTTGCGTCGCTAAATAAAATCGAAAAACTCTTCGTACAATACTAGGCATGGCTTTTATCGTGCGCATGCAACTGTCAAACGCGATGCTGTGGCACCGACAGCTTGAAACGTTGCACCGAAATGCGATCGTTAATTACGGATAATGTCAAAGCGTGAAATACTGGCAAAATAAATATGTGTTGATAAGTATATCTGTATGTTAGAATATATAGGGATGACAATGTAGTTGCTGTGGTTTAGTTTGGATATGACTTTTAATTTTGTCAAGTGAGATCATTCTACAAACATTTCGTTTGTAGTCATAATATAGCCAGCAACATATTGGCATCAACAGATATGAGTATTGGATAATGGGTTGAAAATTCAGTTTTTATTGCGTGAAATAAAAGGATCGAATTTAATGATTCGTTTATCTCTGAAGCGTATTAAAAGCCATTAGGTGCATGACTTTTCACTCTGTAAAATCATCAAAATAGTTTTTATTAAATGTGGTTTTAACTCTTGTTGTGGTTTCTAATTTTTTTTTAATTCTGCAATTACGCCAACGTTCACAGTTCAAATTTAATACAGAATTTATTATAATCATCTATGTTCTTCTTTATTATCATTGATATTATACTAACACGCACAAAATTTAAATTTAAAAAATCGTCGATTACGCAACCGGCATGCGCTTGTGGCACTGGAAACATCTACAATCGGAGGCAGCGCAAACTGCCGGTTGTGCCCGCATAGGTATCGTTATATACATTACAAATGTACATAACAAATCTGAACACAACACTACATTGAGAAAAGTACACGCTGGGAAAGCGAATTCCCCAGAATTGGTTATTGTTTCACCTCGATAAACTGGATGAATTTGATGAATTTCTAATTTCGATTGTGTGGAGTAGAGATTTATACGCACATATCCGTGAACACAATTTTTTTTATTTGCGATTTCAAACTCAGATTAATTAAAATTTCATCAATCGACGCATGCATCCACTCTGCGCAAAATAGTTAGCGGTGTGCGTGAAACTTAAAAGCTGCGCGAATAATTGGCAGAATCTGCACGCAGTGCAGTGTAGTAGCGTTTGCCACAATATGATAACAGAAGACATGCCATTATACACTGTTTTTTAGAATAATAATTATAATTCCCGCGTGACGAATAATCCGTTTAGGCGCAGTGTTGATAAAATCGCTACTACGTCCAGCAGTATTTCCACAATATAGTAAAGTGGGTGAACGTGGACACCTTTTGAAAAATATTCGCAACCACTTTGTTTTAAGTCTACAAATGGTATACTTTTTAGAATAACTAGTTTAACCACCTGACTACATCACATAAAAATTTCAGAGTTTTCACTATACAAAAAAAAACAAAAAAATTCAATTTTTCAAAGCGTGTTTCGCTCAAATTTCGTGTGCCGGCATAAAGTATTGACTGTCCCATGTTTTCCCTATGTCCGCATTCCCCCTCTAACTCGATGTAACCAAATATAGAGAAACTGGTCCAAATATTTTATAAGACTGCTACATACAATTTTACCATTGAATAAATGTTGATTGCCTCTAAAAGTATTTACGAACGTATTTTAAGTATACCATACATAATTGGTTTAAAAACAAATTAGTGGTTTTAATACCAAAAGACAAAAATTGCCTTCTTGAAATTGGGGCCCAATTTGGACTAGATGCTAACTTATGGTCAAAAATCATTTTAAAAAACACCAAAACCAAAGATTCTAAAATCATTTGCTAGTATTATTTACTGCACAAAATGTGAAGTATAAAAAATAAATAGAAAACTTTTGAAGTGTATTTATTCGTTCATTTTCTTCGCATGTGCGTCCACATTCCGCAAATGAAGCATCAAATCCATGTATCTCCTCATATATATGTTGAAAATAAAATAGCAAAATAAACAAGTGGGTTTTCATTGTCAGTGACATTTTGAATACTTGGTGAATTACTGAAATCTTCGAGAGCTAGTTTTCCTATACGAGGAATCAATTATGCATAATGATTGCGCATTAATAAATTGCATTGGATCCTTTCACAGCATTTCCGTGAAAGTTAATGAACACGAATGAAATACCAAAATACACATCAATGTCCTATCCATTGCTTAAAAATACTTTTTCGTTCTTGCTTGTTTGATTTTATCAGAAAGCTCTTACACATTCACTATTTACATTACTTATTTGTACTGCCAAGTACAACTTTTGACATGTTGCAATAAAACGAACAATAATAGAATTGTGTATTTGGTAATATTGTATTCATCAAATTAGCTCGCCGTGTATTTGCTCTGTGTAAATAGAGTATTCATATATTGAAAATATATTCTCACAAACACGAGCCGAGAATGTAATCACGCCCTTTCGTTCGCTAGGAGCGAGTGTGCATGTCGCACCGTGCGCAAACAATCAAAACGTTGACAAATAAGCATATTAACCCGACTGGTGGCAGTAATCAAATATGTAGTACCAGTAAACTCACAATCAACTACTATTATTTGAAAAACATGTGGAATTAATTTGAATTGAAGGCAGGATATATGAAACCTTCATCGTCTATGGAGAGAGATCAGACAACTAGAAACCTTAGGTTAAGGGAAATTATGTAGGTTATATTCAGTGACTTGATTTTGGGTTACATGATGTTATGCATGGTGATAGCTTATACCTTCCCGGAAAACTTTCAAATGTGTGAAGAGAACTTACTTAAAATTATATAAAACAAACTTTTCTGCGATTACTCTGCCTCAATTTCCATTTCTGTGGTGGACAGAAATCTTCCATTAAGACAAAGTTGTCTTCATTGAAGATTCGAATTTATTGAAATTTTCATGTACCGTTTTTCCGCAAACTGCATGCAATTTTCTTCCACGTCAAGTTTAAGCTACGTGGATAACTGAGACAGCGCTACAGTGAGTCGGATTATTGTCCACCTTCAGTTTTATAAGACTATCAGGCACTACTAAGATTATCTTTGAAAATTTGAAATTAATAATAACATGTTTGTTTAGATTAGGACTTAGATTATAATATAAGTTTAAAACTTAATCAATATATAGTTTAAAAAGTACAAGAGTATTGAAGTTTTAGTTTGCTAATTACAGAAATTCGTGTATAATATGTGGAAGGCATAAAGTTTGGAATATATGAGATATATATTATTAAATTAAAATCAATTCTATATATTAATAGCCATCCTCAGGGCGATAAAAGAAAGATATTGAAGAAATTTCGATTGATCACTTATCTATAGATGTTATGAAATAATTATGTCATGAGAATACGTTGATAATGCCTTAACGTATTCAAAACGCGAAATAGCACCCTGTTCGAGCTTTTCTTGGTAGCTGGTGATCATGTTCAATTTCTGCTCTTTTCCTAATTTTAGCCGGAATATGCATGCCCTGCAATTTTATATATGTTGCTATCTGAACTCCTTCAGTTTCGGTGTTTTCCAAATAGAATTTCGCAAAGGTTTAATCGAAATATAGAGTGGAGCATAATCACTTAAGAGCGTCGTGTGGGTTAAGTTTCTTTTTATCTGCGGCTCGATGCGTCAATTTTCATGGTCATAAAATGTCCCTTTGTTTAATCCGTGTGTCAACTTTCATGACTGAAGGGATGCCATCGGGTTATTAACTTTAGGAGGGTCATAATTTGTGACAATTTTCAAATCTCCGGTTCTATATACTAACTTGACTGTATTCTTTGGTTATCTCTCGTCCGCTTGTATTCGCGTCTTCTTCTCCATAAGCATATAGATTCCAATAATATAAAGAGAAACTGTAAGCCTTACTTAATATCGGACATGTGCAATATTGTAGGATAATGTCCGAGTTCGGGCTTCCGGGCGGAGCCTAAGGAAAGGAGAATACATAAACACCTGCCATACAGCCATGAGAAGTGCATTGGAGTGTGGAATCACATACATTGATTTATACGCTGCCGGCGAGAAAAATGTAGTGTTAATTGCAAGCATACCAATAATTATAATGGATGGAACTTTATAACAGACTTACCTTTTTCATTAATGATTATCCTCATCAAGGCAAATAATTACAAAATGTGTTCGTTTATATACACGAATCAACATTTGTTCAAATATTAAATATTTTAGGGGTACTAGCTTAGATTACATATGTAATCATGATAGATTTTAAATACTTTTTTTGGACTCTTGTTTTGTGAAATATTTCAATATATCATTTCGATATATCATTCATGAAATTAGAACCAAATTCCAGTTCAAAAGTAATTTAAAACTTTCAAGTTACACTATCAACACTCACTCGTCCAGAGAACTTTCCACTTAGAAAAGTTGATTGATTGACGCAGTGTCAATGGATTATTCTTATCCTGTCTTGTTTCCTTGTTACCGCTCATGGTCTACTCCACTTTTTAAGTTGTAAATACACCAGAAAACATGGTTTGCAAGTTACTTTCATTGTAATCCGCTTAACGCGTTGACGATACGACCCGGCGACACGGGATGACGGCGACATAAACTTTAGGTTTTATCGCTCCGTCTGTATGCTTGGAAAATCGCCAACCAAGCGCTGCTATGTGTATGTAAGTACGAATTCATTAGCAGCAACGAGTCGTAATATTTGGAAATATTTTTCGTTTAACATTAATTAAACGTATGTCTACTGACAGTAAAATTCGCTTCATGCTGCAATTATTTGCAGTTCCGTTCGTTTTCTTTGTCTCGCATTTTCCAGGAAATGGCGGAGTAAGGGTTGTATGAATAGAAGTTCATTCAACTATAAATTATGTAATGACAATGTTTGCTGATATAAATCTTAATATGTGACCTGGGACAACAACGTGCTGTTTAAGCAAGGTTCAAAAAAGATGATTTTTTATACTTAATTAATAATGTATGTATGTATGTACTATCTATAGTACAAACATTTGCAAACATCAATTTATCGCTTTTCGTTTCGAAAATAGTTATAAACAATATGTACAGAAACTTTTCAGCATTTTTAATATTTTCTCCACTGAAATTGATTCACTTATCACAACGTGAGATCAATTTTTGTCTTCAAATTACGTAATAACGTAATTAATAATTTCACTAGTACTACTGCTTGGTATTTATAGCGAGAGGCAGCGAATCGGAGCCGTTTCGTTCGCTCGCCCAACTTGAGTGTTAACCTGATTAGTGTAACCCGTTTAATGTTAATCTTCTTATAACCGTTATAGTCGAGCGAGTGCCAAGTGCCGTAGACAAATTAAATTTATTTGTAATACATAGAGGAAATCAATATTGCATAAACAACTAAAGTGTAGTTGACTGAACGTGTGACTAAACTCTATTGCTCTGATTAGATCCGAAAAAAAAATTGAAGTTTAGATAAACTTACACACGGCCTTGTATATTTAAGGAAAAACGAGGACAATTTGAAATCGTTTGGTATAAAATTGTTTGCTGTAAATATTCCTTACATGAGCAGCAAAACATTGTTTTCGTTTTTTTAATTTAAAATTATTTTGTGTAATTCTAATAATTCCAAAAACGTTTTTCTCTTGATGTGATTATCATTAACTTTACGGTTTGAATTCACGTTTACAACTGATTAACAGAATATAATGATTTGTGATGACAATTTTTAAGCAAATAAAATGAAAAAAAAAGCATCATCACAGCGATCTTGGATATTATACTTGCAATTAGTCAGTTTTTATATAAATAAACTTAACAAAAAACTAATTCTCACCTCCATAATAAACAAGCATCGTAACCACTGACAATCAACAATGTAGGGTAAGGTTACATTGCAGAGGATTTCTGCAATTTCTCGCAAACTGGAGGACTAAACTGTCTCTACTCAACGGATAATTGAATTGGTCAGTGATCCTGAGGCTTCCTGAAAGTTTGAACCATAAAAGACCTTAGGTTCCAAATACCAATATTCTCAGAAAACGTCCCTGATTAAGCTTTGAAACTTTGCTGGTCGAGTTCTCACTTGCGCTGTATATTTATCGTAATTGTGATTTTAATTAGTATTTTTTAAATATTCTACCGCTTGAAACATTAAAATACGTTCATTTGGTTATAGTGATTATATCCCATAACACAATTTTCTGCACATGATATTTCTTCGCCAATTTCCTGAAGGAAACCTTTTCATTAACGTCGGTAAAGTTCGACAGAGATATTTGTCCCCTTTCAGGTTTCCTTACGTATACTCTCGGCATGCAGAAGTCACCACAACAAGTAATATAGTGTTTCAGCCGTCCCCACCAAAATCCTTTCAACTGTACCCAAGGCGTACAATCAACACCTTAATATTTCACTGTGGGTAGTTTTTAAAATAAAAAAATTCCGCTCGATTGATGTTAGTATAGAAAAATCAATCAATCCCATGTTGTCGACGCCGCGTGGATAAATAAAGATGAAACATATTGCTATATGCTTCACGCGCAATTGAATGTGCACATTTTTTGCTCCTCCTTTTTGCTCTGTAATTCGCGTTTCGCGAAAAACAAAAACGCAATACCCTTATGAGAAGATATGAATCTATATTGCTGAAAAAAGATGAAATATTAGAAGTACGCCTTGAACTCATTGTAATTCGATTGGTTGTTCGGAGTGCGATTCAACAAAGAGGAAACAGATAGCTCAGCCAATTATTCACTCGTAACGTCAACTTACGAATGCCATGCTTTTTATATGCAGAAATTCGAAAACTTTAACAATTTTTACGGAAAAATGACCGTCGGAACTGTAATATGTGTTGACTGCAAAAAATAAAGCAAAAAATTACGAATATTTCTATACTAAAATCAATCGAGCGGCATTTTGAGTCACCCACTTGTGTTTTTATTTCAACACCTCAGTGTTGTAGAATTTAGTTCCGATATACTATTCTACTGGGTTCATGTTAAGCACAAACACAAAAACAATAACATCTCTATAATACAAACGAAATAAATCGAAAATAACTGGAATGAAAAACTTACTTTTAAATTTTTGATTGAAATATACAATGTATATCTCTTAAAGCAACAAAAATATCCAGCGCGCCAAACAACATTGATATTTGTGTTCGCTTACGCCTTTTGTGACTAAATAATAAATAAATAATAAATTTAGCAGAAATTCTTATAAAACTATAGGCGGAGGCGGAACTTTGGATATCAGTTGGTATAAATAGTTATCCACTTGGCCACTTTACAGCAGTTCATATTTTATATGTACTTCTTAAAGTTATATAGACTGAAAACAGGCCAAGTGGATAACTCTATTCATACCAACTGATATCCAAAGTTCCGCCTTGATCCCAAATCTGATCTCATTACCGGCTTTTTGAGGAAACCATCTATTTAGGCTTGGGTCATTTTTCAATGCTATTTTTTGTGGGATCTCATCAATTTTGGAATTAGTTAAATATATCCGTCGATTGATTGCCATACAAATATATACACAGATCAGCAGGTCTGTACGTTTCTCTCACATCTACGAATTATAAGTTGCATTGCTTTTAAAACATTAAAATTCCATGTTTTCGCTACTTTGATAAATCACCATCTTGTGATATTGTTGGCAAAAATTTGGGAATATAAGACATCGCTTAATTGCGAATAATAATTTCTTCGGTGGAATGTTTGACAATCTGTGAAATGAATAATTTTATTCTAATATCGACTAATCCTTATTTACTTACAAATTGTAAATCCGCAGTAATTCAAAAAGTTTGTGCCTAACACATATTTTTGCTTTTATGAAAACGTAAGATATGTTTTGACATATAATTTTTAAAATAATATACGCACGTTCGCCTACTTCGATTATCCCGCACGACGATAATACAGGGATGCGAGCAGCCTTTCATTTCAGAGCCCCAAAATGATAGATTTGTTCCAATATAAAGCGCCACCATCGTTTTATTTTAGTATTATTTATTTCATTTCTCCATGTATCGATTTTTTTGCGTAATATTAACGTTGTAACTATCTTTCGAATAGTACCATCTAGCGAACCTAATGAGTGGAGTTTTCGGATTTTTCTCTTTATATGCACATCAAACCTTATCTCCATGCCAAATTTCAACGCGCTACCTAGTCGGGAAGTGCGTTTTCATTTAGGATGACATTGCAATATGGAACCATGAAATTTTGCAAACATTTTCGGTCGAATTTATTCTATGTACGTTTTAAATTTGCAAGCTGTAAAGCATTTGAAACCGGAGATATAAGATTTATGACGTTAGGTGTAAACATATTACGGGCAGTTACCTGCCTCGGCCAGTGCTTTGCCGCGCACTATGATTACTTTTCTTAAAATAAAACATACATGCACAAAACAAAATATACAGCATAAACAAAACAAAACAAAAACATTAAAAAATATTGTCATGTCTATTATTAGTTGTATAAAAGTCCCTGACGAAGATCCACTTATCGAAAGCAGTAGGATAACATACATATATTGGATTAGAATATCTACTGTGTACATTATCTAAATATTCAAAAACTACTGATCGATATTGTTAACCCCTCAAAGAGGGCAATATGTTTACTGACAGCGCTCCCAGATACATCTACTTTTCAATCAATTATTTTACTTCGAAAATGTAACAAGTCTCATAAAGTTGGCATTAATTAAACATTGATTTAATATCCGTGACGAGTGCTAAAGTTTTATAAGTAGAATTTTATAACTTGAGCGGTTTCTACTCAATCTGATTATTGCATGCGTACATCAAAAGAAAGTTTATAAGAGTATCTAATTAAATTAAAAATACACCAGCAATGTGATTTGTGCTGGTGCTGTAGGTATACGCCATCGTCTGAATTATTATAAGTTACGAGAGCGCCGAAAGTTTGCAGCAATGTGCCATTATTATTTATTAATTTCTAATAATATTGCTTTGCATTTAGTATCAGATGTTAATTAATATGTACCACAGAATGTCTATATGTTTAGTGCACAAAAAAGTCAAGCAGTCTAAAAATTTGTAATTATTGTATATTAATGTACGAATATTTAACAATGCAGCACAATAAAAATTGAAGCATATGATGTTTTAATGAGAAACTAAATTTTATTGTAATTATGCAAACTAAAATCAATTAAAATGCATATTAGGAAACAGTACAATTAAAATAAATATACATCACTTATACTAAAAACGTGGTGCAGCCGGCGTTACTTAATGACCAGGTACTAAATATTACAAGTACAAGTTGTGTTTTGATAAGCAGGTACTAACAATACGCACCTCGTTTTTAACACGGGTTCTGTATACATTGAAGTTGACCTCTGGATGCGATGTTTATTCATACCGTTACACCAAGGTTGCTGTATTGGAGGTGCTCTATACTTCTACGTTTCTACGTCATTTGTTGGCTAGTAAAAATAATAATAACCCTAAATTGTCAATCACTCCAACCGGAAGCGAGGTGCATGCGTAGTAATGAGACGGTGCAAAAAGACAGCCCCCGGGAGCGGACAATTTAAACGCGCGAAACACCACCGGTGCCCCAGAAAGCCTTTAAATTAGATTATGGGTGTTCATCCCATTGCCCTACGTTAATTTGATTGTTTTCAATTTTAGCATGTGGGAAATTGCTGAGATTTTATTCCTTTAACTCGATTACGAAAATTCATTCTTACTTCACAATTACACTTTCGTGGCAATTGGCCTCCTGTGTATTATATCAGTCCATCCGCTTGTCCATTCATGTGTTTTCTGTAAAACTATAATAAATATCGCAAAACCGTTTTCAGCATTTGATTCGGCAGGATCATGACCTGAAATTTGCAAATAGCTACTTCTTATGAGGTATAAAAACTAGGTTAGACTAGTTATTTTTGCATTTTCTTATGGATATAAAAAAAAATAGCGGCCCCGAACGAATCTAATCTAAAGGTAAAATTTCAAGTGTCAATTATATGTACATATAATAAGCTAGGATGACAAAAACACAGTAATACATTTTATTCCCTTGCGTTGAGTTTTTATCAAATTTTACAAAAGCAAATAATACTAGGGACATGCCCGAGCCATGAACCATTTGAATTTGTTGTATGCTATTTACAGGCGAAAATGTAAGAGCATCCAAATGCCTATTACCTTTTACGATTAATTTCAGCATATTTCATTAAAAATATAAACAAACAGCAATTTAAAATTGTAGGTTATAATTCTTGTTTTTAATATACGTAGGCCTACCTTAACTTTTGATTAAGTGCAAATGAATATTCCAACTCTGGGTGGAGATGGGAAGTCACACATTTTGTTACTACATATTGCTAATCCCCAACAACAACATTCTATTACACTCTTTGCGTAATGTGCTTCGTGATGCATCTGTGTGTTGGTCGTGACAGGGACGGTGACAGATTCATTTGATTGTATTCTTTAATTCTTATACCTTTTCTAAGCATAGGCAAACCAAGTTTATTTGATCGCAAAGACAAATTTTCTCTAAACCCTAGTTGGACATCTCCGAAAGAATATAGTTAATTCACTGAGAAACGTTATTAGCCACCCGACGACAGTGGAACTAATCCAACGGTTTTCCTTGCGGCGTGCGCTTGGCTAGGCGAAGAATTGAAAAATGATCCGCCGGCAGGATTCAAACCTGCTATTGCTAGAAATCCGTATTAGTGCGGTACACCTTTGAGCTTCGTTGGACCCGATATCTAAGCGAGCGTTCACTTCTCAACACTTCTCTATCTCTATACAGGGTGAGTCAGAACTCGGTCAATGAAATACCAGGGATTGGTCAGGGAGGTTTTCTGAGTATTTTGATATAAGGCACCCGATTGTTCGTTACGTAGTGATTTTACTTTATTTTTGTATAGAATCGTGTATAGAATTATTGTATAGACAAAGAGAATTTTTTCAGAACCAGAATTCGAGCGACATACTTTCAAGGCTTGATGAGGGGTGTTCCCTGACTATTTCGATATGAGGATGATAGAGTCTCCGGTACTTGTTTACGGAATTAATGCAATTTATTGTTGTGGAGAATTGCATTCAAGAAATTTTCAATGATGAAATTTTTCATGATGAAACCAGAACCCGGCCGACACTCTTTTAGAGGTCTCATAACCGAGTTTTTGCAATTTCTTTTTGTAAAGATTTGTGCAACTGTGAAAGAACAAAGTGGAATAACTACAAAATGCAGCATCATTGCTGATATCGAAATACTCAGAAAAGTTCCCAGATCATCCTGTGAAAGTTTGTTGTTAAGAGTTCTGACTTACCCTGTATGTGTACATATATTGAACTGTATAGAGTCCACCACATATGATTGGTGCTTATACATACATATGTATGCTTTGCCCAGATAGGGATTATTACTCTTCTACAAGGTGAGTCAGAACTCGACCAACACACTTTCAGAGGTTGTTCGGGGATTATCTTTGCACATTTGATATCAGGCACCTAAGATGGAGGAACGCGGACATAGGGGGGCGTGGGACTGTTGCTATATTTTTGGTTTTCTTAACCTTTATCTTTGTTTCACGCGTGCATTCCGTAGAATTCTGCTACAGCAATAATAACGCTCTTATTGCAGTGGATCTTCAATAAGCAATATAGTTTCTGGTCTCCTAATGCTGTCCCATGAGATTTTAATCATCTTAGCATATCCCTTTAGGAGATCTAGTGATAAAAATCTACATCGCTCATCCCGTACCAAACTACACTACATACTCGTCGTTCACATATGTTTATGCGCGTGACGACTTGCAAGGTTATCTGACATATTATTTTTTTCAATTCTTTGCTAATTTCATTAACCCCGGTAGCCGTTCTACGTTCCCCATAGTATGGGGCAATTGTGATTTTTGGTTTTATTGTATAGTAAAAAATGTGAAGTTTTTATATAATGTAGCCAGGTGGTTAAACTAGTTTCTAAATTTTTCTAAAAAAATTATAAGTTTTAGACTTAAAACAAAGTGGTGACAAATATTTTTCAAAAGGCCTCGCAGTTTCCGCCCTGTATTTCCATATAATGAACTCTTCTACATCTTTATTGTTATTTAGTGAATGAGTTTTTTAAATAGATTGAAGAAAAATTTTGATAGGAATTTCAGGAACAATAACTATTATAAATAAACAATGAATTTGTAGCGGATGCTGCATGAGAGATAGGAAGCCTCCACGTCTGTCTGTAAACCTTGGCAAAATGTACAGAATAAACATTGAATTTCCTGCACACGGAAAAGCAGCGCGGAACAAATGAACTGACGAGGTGCATGTGATGCACTCTCTAATGGGCAAAGCAGGAGTGGTGCCTGATAGGCATCTGTAGGGGACAGTACACAAATACATAGCGCGAAAAAGGAATAATACGAGCACCGATATGAGAGAAGATCTTGACAAACGTATAACGTGGGTCAGGGTCATCAGTGGTAGTCAAAATAAAATTCAATTTTTTTTGTTAGAGCTTATTGTTAATTTACAATTACTCAATGATATTTTCTAGTACTTTGATTAAATCATTTGAGTCAGCATTATACCACAGAGCTATTTGTGTTGGTATTAATACCATTCGGATGCGATCATACTAGACCTGCATTTAATAACGAAATACAACGTATACATACAAGTGTCAGTATAATTTTTTAATTTATCATCCTGTCCACTGGCCATCACGAGTGTATTAAGTAAGTACGCACCCAACGTATATTATCCTTTCATTGCTCTGGATATTACGACACGCTTATTTAGGAGAGTCCTATTTTGAAAGGATCCTTTTCTGGGAAGACGTAAGCTGAATTGAAATGTAATTAGCAGATATTACATAGTATTTAAGTAAGTTACTTTCATTGTTACAATATTTTGCTAATAGCAAGCGATACGGCATCCGTGCGCATTATAAATTATGTACTGAATAAATATATGCATAAATTTAATGAATGTAATGAATTCAAATGCATTCATAAATATTTACATTTTAGTTGAAATTTCCTTTAAATTAGGAAAATAGTATACCAATAAAAGAAAATACCTTCGGGGATAATGTCTAAACACGAACGATTTTTTGAACACAACCCATATCAACCTATATCATTATCTACTTATGCTTTAATATACTATAATTTAATTTTACTATCCATCCTAGTCTGTATGCAAGTTTTTGTTTTATTGAAATACATAAATTAGAATTGAATGCTGGAGGTGATTGTATAAAATTATTTTTACAAATTTTAGTAACATGCTCTCCTTTTTTGGGAGTAGTTATAATTGAAATTATTAATATTTAGTTTACATTTCCAAGATGATAAACTCATTAATTCTCTTTCCCTCTCATTCCACACGCATTACAAAAAGAGATAAGTGGTGCAGTGTACTTATATCCCAAATGAACAGCGTCTGAATGCGTCTTGAATATTTTCCTGAATTTCCTTGTTTATTACGAAAAGACGTACATTCCTCCTTAGTTTCACATTTCCAAATGGAGACAAATAAAGGTAGGCGAAACATAAGAGAAACAGAAAGGAGCCCAAAGTGTTTGAATTTCGATTGAATTTAGATTGTCTTATCCTCTGACATCAGAGGTATTCCAACGAGGCGGCGCAAGGTCCACCGGCCAAGTCCGGTTCATCATCTTGTGTATAGCTTCCCGACGGCAGTTAAACAATCCATTGTCCAGGCAAGACCAACCGCAGAGTTTGTAAAGTAAGTAGTGAAAGAGCAGGACGCACAGCCCGCAGCTGCTAATATTAGTTTATGACATCTATAAATATTTAAGGGCAGTTTAGGGGCATCTCCGACGGCACGTATAGCGACAATTGATATGTACAATGCTCAACGGCTGCGCTTCGATGTATAGAATGCACAACTGTCTGCATATTTAGTGTATGTAAAAAAGCTTTACCTGGTGCTTTCCATTTAATTAAGCAAAGATAAATTAAACATAAGTCAGTACAGGAAGAACGAAAAACACAAAACTAAAAAGTGAAAATTAACAAAAACATTATAGGAGATTCAGAAGCAGAAATGATTATTTATTTACATTGTTTATTTTGTATATAATTCCCTCAGTTTACTGCGGACCGCGATGACACTTCAGCGAAAAGCCAGGCTCACTGCTCAAGGGAGCCACGCAATCGGGATGTGTGTGATTTAGGCAATAATCATCTCGAAATGTGGTGCGGAGAAGATGTTAAACAATAGCCGGCCAGGTCCAACGCATAAAGCTGTGCGTAATTCGATTCATCACAGGCTATATTTGCGCAGTTCCTACTGTTGTGCTGAGGTGCATAACTGGTAAGCTTTTGTTTTGAATACAACCTGCTACATACTGTTATTACATGCAACAGCGCGTATTGTCATTTGTAACAATTTCAATCCAGTGAATTGAATCTTATCCTTTCTCTCCATCATCACATAGCTGCATCTGTCCCCACTTCGCCCTCAAATCCACCTCGAATATATATGTAAACATGACTAACAAGTAAGTGCAAATATGCATAGATTTTAATTCTTTGATGAATTTACCGGAGATAAAAAAATTCCGATGCAACATCGAATGCGACGAGTGCAAATTATTGACGATGCAATGTAAATATAGAATAATTCGATATCCCAAAATATTTCCGGGACAATTGAGTAACCACGACGAAGAACGGCACGATATTTCTGAAATTAAATTCCGCGCAAATAAAGTCCCTTCCACTAATACGCAAGCAAATATATTACCCTCTTATTATCAATATCATGCGGTATCAATAACCTGGCAACAAATCAAAATAGACTAGCAGGAATGGAGTTATACTGAAATATTCTAGTAATTTTTGTAAAAACGCAGACGTTGTGATTGAATAAGGGCTGGCAAAAACCCGGGTTTTTCGAATAAAACCCAACCCACCCGGTTATAAC
>JAODVP010030031.1:0-15828 GCA_025400035.1 Tetradonia laticeps
GATTATACTTTAGTTTCCAATACTGATAGTGAATATAATTAATTCTTAAAACACTTGATGTATTCAAGTTTTATGGCGGTACGAAGTTCGTCCGATTCGTTAGTCTGATGCGAAAATAAAAACGTTTTTATTGGTCGCCCTAAAAAGACATGAACGTACTATACTCATACAAACGTTTTTTAACGTATTAACGTATTTTAACGTATTTTTTTAAATAACATTAAAATTACATTTCCGCTGATTAAATAAGCAAGAGATACACGTACCAGAAATAGTAACAACTGTAGCATTCACAACGTTAATTAAATGCTAAAGTGTGAATTAAATACTTGCGAATAAGAATGAACCATGAAACCAATATACAGTAGAACCCCGATGTAACGTAGCTTTCGGGATCGGGAAAAAATCCGTTACATGCAGGAATTCGTTAGTAACGGGAAACAGAAAAAGGAAAAAAATATTAATTAAACTTATTTGTTTGATAAATTAATCTAAAATTCCAGCGATACTGTAAATATTATATAAAACATTCACAAAATAAATTTAAATACATATAATAAATATGTATTTATTAGTTATATACGTATTATTGTTCAGTTGGAAATAATCAGTGACTTTTGATTGTTCATTTCGATGAAAATTCTTATTCTCAAGAAATTAACTAACTGTCAATATAGTGGCATTGTTCAAATCTATTTATAATCTGCGCTTTTTCAACCACTGTAAAATTATAACGACTAATTGACATATTTAACAGACTATCGCCGGTATAGCAGCTTTATAAGGAAGGCTGGGATGTTGTCGATGCACAGCTGCACCAATGCACGTGCTTTAGCATAGCACAGACGAAAAAAAACACGAAAAAGGTTGTTCTTATGCGGTGCCTACGCTACGTGCAAGAAATTTTCTACATCACTACGTTACAGGCGGGATAAATTAACATTGTGAGATAGGAAAAAATCGGAACCGGCCTAAACCTTCGTGTGAAGCGGACTATTCGTTGGAAGCGTGAATGCTTTACACCGGCGTTCTACTGTATTATCCTTCATGCATCTAGCACTGCGTTTCTAAATGAGCTGCAAGCGATTTTAGCGCTGTCAAAGCGTTCCAAAATGCACTGATGCGCGCTTTCAAAGCGCTGGTGTGTACTGACTCTCAGCGAGTTGAACGCTTTGCTTTTTAGGTGAGGCAGTTTATGCGTTTAACGCGTTGATCGGAATGTAAATTCAAAATTAAAAACGAATGGTTATCATTTATGCTGATTCGTTGATGCAATCAAAGCGGTCTGGGCATAATTTGCGTTGTAATTGTAATTACAGTAAGTCTGCAATTAACTTATTATTTAGCTTAGGCGTATCTAAACTATTTTGCTCATGTAACTTTTAGGCGTTCAAATTTAAATTTAATCTTGCTTTACATTTCGTCTTCAGAGTGCGCAATAATTAATAAATGTACTTTTATTTTAATAAATTCAGAAACGGGAAAATTATTTTTGTGGCCGGATAAAGCGACTTATCCATTATGGGAAATTCATCGACAAAAAGAGGAACAATTTGTAAATGGTATGAAACGACATAATAAAATTTGGAATGAAATTGCTACTCTGATGAATCTGGAAAATCATAACTATAATTTAAGTGGTCTGAATTCATTTTTCTGAAAAGTAATAACAGGAATCCCACAACGGAAACCACGGGAACGCATTAATCGCACAGAAAACAGTTCCAAAATTACTAAGCGCTTATGCGCGCTTTATAATAAAGAAACGATTTCTACGCGCCGACGCGTAACGAACAAACCTATGTAATATCAAAATTACAGCTCGATCCGAGCACTTGCATGAAAAACGTCCAAAAATCTCCAAATCTCCTGTCCACGTTTTCGGCGAAAAAAATTTACACAATCGCAAAGCGAAAAAAAACTGCTCGACGCAGAATGAAAATGTGCAAGTAATAACACAAACAGTTTTCTGTTAACTTTGATATTTTCCTAGCAGAACATGAAACAATTTTGGGAAATTTTGGAGTACGTCTTCGAAACTTTTAAAACTTACAGAACTGATGTAGATTAAGATAAGGAAATCATTAGTGACGTTATATTCACAGTATCACTTAAATTGTTGAAGTTATTAAAGATTTTTAAAAATGATATTTTTTTGAAAAATCAATTTTTTCAATTCGCAATTTTTTACTTTATTTTTTGAAGACTTATTCCAATTGATATTTTTGCGTAAAAATCTATCAAAGTTTTCGAAAATCTCAATGTAAATTGCGTAAGACTCCGCCCTCTTATTTCACTTCACTTCATATGTGCATATGACTGCATCCACGACGCCGTGAGAATAAATAGAGATGAATGACATTGCTGTATGCTTCACGCGCAATTGAATGTGCACATTTTTTAATAATCCTTTTTGCTCCGTGTTTCGCTTCTTACAAAAAACATACATATGAATGTATATTGCTAATGATGAAATATTAGAAGACCATGTTAAACTCACTGCAATTGGATTTGTTATTCAGAGCACGATTCAACGAATAGGAAAGAGATAGCTCAGCCAATTAATCGCTCGTAACGTTAACGTCCGAATTCTATACTCTTTATATGCAGAAATTCGAAAACTTTAACAAAAGAGCAACTATTGCACTTTCTAATGAGATATTAATCATCGTGTTATCACTAACGCTTTCTGAGAAAACTCGATATTCACTTTACGAGATTTCAACAAATGGTAAATTTGGCTAACTTCAAGCGCTATTTTAACGCACTTAAAACTACTTTAAATCACCGAGTGATATACAGGGCGAAAGAGTTACTCCTACTCTTTATAATGCGATCTTAAAATCTTAAACATCTTCAAGCGGATCCTGAGAAAACTCGATTTTCAAAACAAGTGATTTCAAATATGTATTAGTAATCTTACATAACTTTGAGCGCCATTTTAACGCATTTCTCATTGCTTTAAAGCAGCGAGCCATATCCAAGGCCAAAAAGCTACTCTCTTATGCTAATCACCTGGTTATCATTAGTGGTTCCAGAGAAAACTCTCTTTAAGCATCACGCCACGTCAGAAATTTATAACTTTGTAAAACTTTGAGGGCCATTCTAAAGGTCTACTAATTTTGTAGTCGTGAGCGTTATACAGGGTGACAGAGCAACTATTCATCTTCCTATTGCGATATTAAATACTGCGTAACTTAAAATGAGTTTTGTAAATAACGTCTGACAGTGCAATGCAAATCACGGGCTTATTGAATACAATAGTTCACATGTTGTCATTTAAAACGCCAATTTCAGATTAGTATTTTATATGGTTTCACAAGGCACCAACATTTACAACAATACTATGTTGATAAATTTAACAAAAATGCAAATACATACATATAAAATCACAGTTAAATAATTGATCGCGGGAAAGTTAATAAATGTCCAATAAATAAGTACAAGTACAATTGCAGTAAGTCTATCAGAAACAGCCCCATTATTTGACAAGTACATATTGTATTTTTAGAATAGGACATCTCATTAAATAAAATAACGAAATTTAATTGAATGTGACGCGGTGTAGTTGATAGATATTTAATCGAGTTAATTGATTTCGGATAAAAATGTACATGTTAAAAATAGCTTTAGAAAGAGGATAGTGATTTTTCAGAGCAAAGCTTGGATGTCAGAATAATCCTTTCTCCTTCTTAAGGGAAGTCTGTTTCCATAATGGCAATTGTTGGAACTCATCTTTCGTCATCGACAAGAGCTCCTGGAAATCCTCTGAAGAGAGGTAGATCTCAAGTTGCGTAGGATCAACACCAATAGGAAGCGGTCGTTGCAATAGTTCCGTTAATGGGTAAGTAGTGCGAGTAAGAGCAGCCAGTTCTTTTTCAACAGTGACTAACTCTGAATAGTGAACCCCCGCTTTAATGTTCAGCTCAGCAATGTCATCCCGATCAGTCCAAGTTGGGAAAAGATTGGTGAATTCGAGAGGTTCTAATCCAGCCCAAACTAGGTATGCCGGTACATTTGAATCAGCAGCGGAATCGGTTTTATGGTGGTAGTAGTTGATAGCTGTTTGCATAGCGGCACGCCGTTCTGCTTGCCATCGCACAGGACCTGATCCAGTTTGTTCCGATTCAGTGTTCTCGGTTTCTGGCCACCATCCATGCCATAGCCATAACTCATGTTCGTTATCAAATAAGAATAAGGCTGAAAAAAAAACAGGGATAATTTGAGGAAGTTGTATTTTCTAGCGACAATAGAATTCCTTTATAATTTCAGCACAATATTTACTGTCCTACTCTTTGAAAATTAACCGAGTGAACTTTTGTGCTTCCCACAATGTTATTATACTAAAACCACAAATGTCAAGAACCTATAGAACCTAATAGAAATAATGTTACGGTAGAATTGGGATTAGAAAGCGAGCGTAACCTTCGTGAGGCTTTATGTCTCATGGGTGTTGGTAAATTTGAACTTTCCGGCAACTTTACATCTAAACCGGAAATTATATTATAGATACAATGATCTGAATAAACTATGGATAACTTTGGATTTCAAATTACTGGGTTATCTTTCTTTTATATATTGATTGAATTAAATTAAAATTGGAGAAAGATATCTATGATACCGTATCAGAAAATGGCTTACAATGCGAAAAATTTGCACTTACAAAGTAAAATTATGTATTACCTGGTTGATTAGCAGAATATAAGTCACTTTGCAGAAACGGATATGGTGTAATATGTTCAGAGCTTCGATGTGGGCATTGTATTTGAGTAGCTTCAAATTTCCCTGAAATACTACTGAATTTCAGCATAAGCGGTGTCTTTTCAAACGACATCGTTGAATTCTTCAGAGAATGATACAGCTGAGGTTTCTCCCCAAGCCGATTCAGAAACTCAATATCTTCTTTCCCTTCCTCAAACACCTTCAGCTCCACCTCATTGGAAAGCTCGAAATCCTCGTATCTATCTTGCACTATACTAGTCGCAAGTTTTTCGGTCATATTCTTTATAAGCTCAGTCGATTTCACACCATGCCAAACAATAAGTTGCTTATTCTCCATGTACAAAAAACTCGATCGACTTCGCAAACTACGCATGGACACCGGCACCTGAATAAGCAAAGTCTCACAAGCAACTTCACCTCTAAAAATAAACAACTTCTCCTTCTCATTATCAAGCTTAGCGTTGTGAACCACCATCTTCCCATCAAACATTTGCAGGAATACCGGAGGTTCCAACCCTTGAATTATACGAATCTGCTTGGCGTGCTCAGAGTCAAGCTCCACCGTTAATAGCGCAGTTGTTCCCTTGTCATTAATCGACGCATGTTCCCCAAGCCAGCTGAAGTACACACATCTATCACGACCCAATTGCAGATGTTTCGAAGGTTTACCACTTAATTCACGCCCAGTTACCGAAACCCTAAACTCCCATCGAATAATATAAGTATCTGTGTTATAAAAATGCCCCACTGCTTCAGCACTTAGCTTCTCATAAGTATTCTCCAAAATTTTCCATACTGTAATACCCAGCGTATTGATTTCAAAGTACCGACGTGTTTCCTCGTCAAAATATGCACGCCCGCGTCCCAAATGACTTCCTTCCACCTCAAAATCAGGTTCTGTATAGTTGAACTCCAAATGTTCGCTTAATAACGGCTTAATTGCGTCCATAACCGGGTCGGGCGTAGTCTTGTCAGTGTCATCATCTTTGACTTTGATAACTCGTGTATAGTCGGGCCAATCTAGGAATTTCTCGCGAAAGAGGACAGTCTCGCGGTGTTGTGTCAATTTGGCAAATATAGCCCAATCGGGTCGTGACACATCTGTCAATGTTTGGTGAGGCAAACTTCGAGCGCCTAACATGGAAGCCACATTAATCGGAGAGAAACCACACTCTGCATAATTATATCCCGAGTCCCACATTTCCTTCGCAAGTGTTAGAGTCTTCCGTTTCACTTGAGAAGAGGCAGTTTTTCCACTCCACACATACATTTCACTACCGAAATCGAATACAAATACCTTGGAAGGCTCCAACATGTCAATCTTAGGCATTGCACTCCAATATTTAGGGACTGAGACAAGTTCATCGTTTTCTAGAGTATACACCATGTTGGTGTCTATAATCTGAGACTCATAGCACTCATCCTCATCCGGATGACCTGCTTTGGTCACCTCATGGGATGACTTATTGTCGACACCTAGTAAATGCCAAAATTCATCGATATCCTTCTGAATACCTTTCTTTACATCCAAAATAACGGTTTTAATAGGCTTACAACCCATGTCATTAGTCTGCTGGATGTGATTAACGATATCCGCGGCTCTACTCTGCTCAATAACATTCGAGTATCTCCCGATGTAGTTGTAAAGTTTGGAAGGTGTGATTAGTATGTAATTGTCGCCTTCGTTAATGCTACTCGCGACTGGTTCGACTAGACGTGTTTGTACATGACGCCGCCCTTTGATTTGTAGCAACATCTTTGCTTTGAACGGAAGATACGAACCCATGGAAGTATTAGAAGCTTTCTTCAATGCAACTGCTGTGATGTCCTCCTTACTGGCCAAACCTGCAAGGGCTTCAACTGACAAGTGCGAGTTCTTCATTACTACACAAACACACAAACCAAGAATTAAGAATATAGAACAAGAATTTAGAACTAGGAATTTAGGACACTTACGTTTCTCAATATTCAGTCTTTTGGCTTCTCTCTCTGCAAATCCAGTTATAACTTCGGTATATTCATGTTGTATATCATCGCGGGCAGCTAAGACCTTTAAAGGGTTACGCGATCCTCCCCTTCGCCTCTGTACGGTGATGTTTCTGCGTTGTGCGAGGAGGGTGTGTGATGGTACAGTATCAAAGTCGTCCAGAGTCACATCCACATCTTGTTTCATTCTAACAGCCACGCTTTTGAAGAAATTCTTAAACGTTTCGTCGTTCGGCGAGACAACGCAAACTTTCCGAGCATTTTCGGGAAGTAGCGTTTCGCTAGCGGACGAATCCGAACTAGGACTAGAGGTATTCCTTATATAATCGAGATTTGAAGGTGATTTAGACTCAGTCAGCGATGAATCACAATTCGCTGATGTGGTAAAAACAATAACATAGTTTGTAAATGTGTTATAATTATAGGATTTGTATACATACCGTCCCTACTCTTAAATCGTTTGTAACTAGGCTTGCATCGTGCTTTATCTGGTACGAGAATGCTGAGCGGAACTTCTTCATGTTGCATACGTCCCACCACGGTGAAGTTCTCCGCGTCCGACTTCGCCACACGGCTCTTCCATTGTTCGGCAGAAGCATCCAACTCGTCCTTACGTATTTTGAGTATCGATTTCTCCGACAGCTCATCCTGAGGGGCCATAAATTTTTTATATGCAATAAGTGCAATCAAAATAAGAACTGCGGTTAAGTATTGCAACATGTTGATGAGTATGAAAACAGACGCGCATTACGTTCAAATTTTATGATTAGACTAATTTGCCACATATACTACTAGTTGGATTCGGTGTTTTGTTCCCTGACTCACTAACGATAGCAAACCGTCGATAACTAGCTGCCACACCATACACAATTGAAATGGAGTCGAGTTTTTGGAAATCAGACCGTGCGGTGGGCTCATTAATATTGTTACTGTAATTCGTTACATTTGGTTAATTTGGACGTTGCAATATACGATTTGTAAAAAAGTAGTAAATGTTACATACAAATATTTTCTGTTTGTGTTTTGTACGATGAAATACATGTTGAATCAGAGTAGCAATGGTGTAAACAACAATAACAGAATGACCAAACAATGTTTAACATATGACTCTTTGTTATTGTTATGAAATAGCTTACTGGATTCTCATGCGCGTAAAAGTGACATATGCTTTGATCGATTCAAAATTTATATACGTTAACCTTTTTTTGGATAATTTTGAGGTTTTGGCACAAATTTGGTTAAATCGATAATCTGGTCGTATCGGGTTTTTACCGTTTTCATGCATATATTTAAATGAGCATGTTCGCATGATACGGCGTCGACCGAATACGAAAAAATAAACAATTACGTAAAAATGTGAACACGCTCCTTTAAATACAAGGTGAGTCAGAAGTTTACCAACATACTTTTAGAGAATGATCAGGGAAGTTTTCTGAGTACATATCTTGATTTAAGGAATGGATGGTGTCCGATGGTTCCTTGCGGAGTTATTCCACTTTGTGTTTCTATAATTGAACAATTTTACCCGAAAAGAAATTGCAACTCGTTAACGAGTCTCCTGAGACCATACGTTCATAATATCAAATTACTCGGACTACATCCCCAATCATTCTCTGAAAGTTTGTCGGCCGGGTTGTGGTTTCATCATATACAGTGAATTTGTGCAATTGAACACAACAATAATTTAAAATAACTCCGTTGCAAGTTTGCCAATAGAGTTGTGCTTTCAAAAAGATTCTCTTTGTCACAATTCTATAGAATGAACCAGCGGAGACCATAAGTTCCTTACACCAAAATACTAAAAAAACATCTCTAATCATCCGCAGGTAGTTTGTTGGTAGAGTTCTGACTCACCCTGTATATGTGCTACTGACAGAAAATGGCAAAAAATCCGATACGCCAAATTGGCGAAGCTGCATCATGTGAACGTAACTTTATGACAATGTAAAGCTTCAAATCAAAACTTCAATCATATGGTTGCAGTTTTAAAACCGATTGTTATTGTTAATTAAATAATTATGAGAGGTCTCCTAAATTTTGTGTTTTGTTTACACAAATTTCGAGAAACTCGTATTTTGTATAATTTTTAGTAGGGGCCAAAGCTAAAAACTATTTTTCGTTATCATTAACAGTTTAAAGATTTTGATACACGTTTCCGCACATTCACCGACACGTGTCCGCCATTATACGCACAGGGAATTATTCAATATAATAAAATTATAATAATGATGAATAAAAAACATAAAGGAGATTTCTTTTGGTCCAATATTTTAGGAAATTGACGTGAATTAATGTATATTCAAAGCTTTAGAGAAACCGCTGTGATGGACATCGGATCTAAGTTCACAGCACCTAAATCTAATATTTCAGAAAACTGTTTTCAGCATGAAGAAGATTTTCTATTCTACTACATAGAGCATAATTGAAGTTAATAAAAATTAGAATTGTTTTTATTTTTTTCTCTCGCAGATATTTTTAAAATAAAATAGATAATAAAAATTAAAATATAATTATTCCAATTTTTCTAACATCAATCATACTCTATGATAAAGGTTTAGTTTAAAAACTTATTGTAGATCATAGTTATTAGGACTTAAGCACATAATTTTACTATAAATAGGTGTTCTAATTATCTTAAAGATTTATTTAATTTTTTTATTTCTTTGTCATTTTTCTGTTCCATAACTTTCAATTTTGGTTCCCTTCCGGTAGGAAGCTGAATCTAAAATACGTTTTCCGATATCTTTTCAAATTCAAAGCTTTGGACTTACTTTTCCGCATCGTCATCGACACGCATTTCACTCGTCTGTCGGACATGCAAAGAGAACTAACTGTAAGATCACAATTCTCCGCATCAATTTAATCTGACAATCTGGCGATTTAGGTGTCGGTGACGATACGGGAATATACACCCAAAACTTTACAGAACGGATATCGAATGTAAGAGCACCCTTTCTAAATCTAACATTTCGTAAAACGATTTTCAACATATGATTCAATAAAATTCTCTACTATATAGACTATGATAGAAAGTTAGACAAATTGGAATTATCTATTTATTTCTGGTCGCACGGACGTTAAAAAATACATTTTCAATTTATGAATACTTTATGGTAAACTTATAGTTTAAAAACTTGATCGTAGAATTCATTAAGTAAGTAATTATGAATAAGTCGTCTAATTAACTTAAGGATTTATTTACGCTTTTCTAGAAAAAATCGTAGATTCGACAAAAAAGTTGAAAGCTTGCAAACTGAAAAATCGAAGTGTCAAAATATCGAAGATCGAAAAAGCGATAAAATTCAAAAATTCGACAATTGCAAAATTGTAAAATTCGAAAAATCGGAAAAACGAAACATCAAAAAAATTCCAAAATCCGAAATCGCTCAATTCCCCAAATCCCAAATTTCCCAATTCTGAAATTCCCAAAATTACCGAATTATATAAAAATCGAAGAATCGAAGAAATTTTAAAATTCAGGAAATAAAAATTCACAGTATCAAAAAGTCGAAGTTCAAAAAGTCTATAAATTGTAAAATCAAAAGATCGAACTTTTTCCGAACTTCCAGACAATTTTATTCAATTGTTTTAAAAGCAATATCAGTTTTTTTAGACACCGTAAACAAAATTGCTTTTCCTTCTCTACTTCTTTTAAAATGTTCGAACAAATTTTTTTGCTGGTCTTTCCCCAGAATTAAAGAACTGCAAGAGTATGACCAAATCATCACCTTGACAATGCCTAATATACCCGATTTCTAATGTAGCAGCCTTATAAAATGACAATAAACCTGTAAGTTTAATATCATTGAACGTGTCGGTGACGGCACGGAAATGTGTCCTAAGCTTTCGAAGAAATCGCTTAAATGTACATCTAAATTTACAACGCCGTTTCTAAATGTAAAATTTCGGATAACATTCTATTCTACTTTTTCTAGGGTTTTATACGTTTCTACTAACCAAAAGTAAGCTAAATGAATGCATCGAAATACAGGAGAAAAATCATAAGATTTAAGCCAGAACTAAGGATAAAAGTTAATCACATTAATAAAGGGGTCATAATCTACTTACGTTAAATAAATTCTTCACTTTAAGCATATTCAGCTCTTCATTGGTACTGTTCAACTTCGGCGAACGCTTCTTCCACTCATTGTCCCCGCAATGCTGCAGCTTAGCACGCAACTCACTGATAGTGGCGCTCTGCATTGCGGCTGTTGTCGAAGATTTCTGCAGATACAACTCCTGCTCATCAAAAGACTGGCACACTGCGCCAATCTCATCACCAAGCGTTGCAATGCTGCGACTCTTCTTCACACTCGACTCGTGTTGCCTGCAAAAGACACGAGTAATAAATTTTACCATGTCCACATAAAACACAGTGTCATAAATCGTCATATTTTTATTATCATTGTTCTATCATATACGCGGTGGGACTCATCCTACCTTCGATTTAATAAATATTTATACCAAACATTTAACAAACAACTAAACAGTGAATTCGAGTTTATATTTACAGTAATGAAGCATAATAAACGAGAACAAAGAAAAGAGCATTTGGTATGTGTTTCTATTTCGCTTGGTGGAAACGAAAAGCAAGGAAGCGCCATAACATAACCAAGTTATTTTTAGCCAGACGACTTTTAAAGACTACTCGAGGCAATCGGCGCAATCCCTGCAACCCATTAAGTCTTAGCGGTGTTAGCATTAAGCCCTAAGTATGCTTTGCTAGTTGCTTAGCTTGCCAACCTAATCTATTTTCATCCTTTCCGCCCGGTACGAAAGTAGAAGTGCTCATTATCAGCACCAGCTGTGCGCATGCATCAAACTCAAGTTGCGCGCATGTTCAACACCATTTCCTACCTACATCTTGTTCCAAAGTGGAAGATGAAGGCACAACATGCACTACAGTTTTGTTTTTCACTGCTTTGGAGGTCGCAGTGATCTTTTATGGAAGATTGAACGTGGACGCACTTTTATGGACATGGAAGTTGATCAGCAGCCGATCGATAGGAATTGATTGCTGGTGATTATACAGGCGTAAGAAAATGTCTCAGATGTCAAAGAATACAACACAACATTCTCACTTAAATAATGTAAGGTGAAGTAAATCAAAGTAACGCAGAGTAAAGTAATAATTAGATTTTCTCTTTTATAACCGAGATCTATTAATTTATCCAATTCATCCACGCTAATTACGCCAACAAATTCATTATCATGAGAAATTTGTTCACCTAGCTATCTCTTATGTTACGTATTATGTATAATTAAACAGAACTGGTTTTCTTTCATAATTTTACGCCTACTTTAACGCCATAATCCACAACTTTTACTATTTGTTCATGTCCCATTAACATATCAACCGCGCCAGTATGTATATGCAATATACGATACAATATACGAACGTGACGCGTACTGGAATCTCACTTAATTACAATTGGAATGAAAACAAGTTACATGCATTTATGTAATGACAAGCCGTCCGGAGCGCATCAGTCACAGTAAACATTCATCAAGTAGTAAAAAGTATGAGCACAACAACGTGCATTATTGCAATGACGCAATCAGGGGATTCAGTGTAGTTACTGTTGCCGTTCAGACCCAGATGACTTATTAGCGGTGAAAATCAGAATGCACAATCAGCACAAATGAGCTAAAAATTGCGCAGTATTTACGTATTCTACAGCTAAAGTTGTGTAATTTAGTATCAGTCTTATATTCATTGAGATCCGCACTATTACACTATATTACACTAGTTTTATTACTTATCCGGTGATGCATTAGTTTCATTGTTAAAACTATATTTACAATAAAATAATGTCTTTTCAAAGATTACACGCTGAGACAAACTAGGGTTAATTAATCTGCGCAGAATGAAAATTTTAATTCTGAGAGTTAAAAATGTGTAGAATTTTTATTAAAAAAAAGTGCAGCTCAAAATCCCAGCTGGTTTTTGCAGAATAAATTAATGAAAATAATGAGTAATTATATGGAATTGCATTTGTGTCTTTCCTACTTATCTGATCTCACGCACAGCGGCTGATTTATTTGACAGGTCGTAAAGCCTTTGATACAAGCGATTAAAATCGCTCCTATCAAAAGTGCGTGGAGACGCACGTGTTTTCCTTCAGTGAGTGCGCGGTTCCTGCTAAAACTACGTTAACACCTATTTTAAATCAGTCGTGTTTCTGCTTTGTTTAACGACCTGTCAGTGGTCTATTCAGCCGCTCTGCGTGAGTTCCGATAAGTAGGAAAGAAACAAATCCAAGAATGTTATTTTTGCAATTACATATAATTACTCTTTATTTTCATTAATTTATTTTGTAAAAACCAGCTGAGGTTTTGAGCAGCACTCTTTTTGTAAAAATGCTATATATTTTCAACTCTCCGACTTATAACTTTCATTCTGTGCACATAAATTGACCCTGGATTATCTCAGAAAATCCAAGAATATTGTATTTCAAAGATATCAATTTTAAATTTAGTTAGCTTAGAGATAATCTAGTCTAGTTTTATCTCAAATATAGCTGAAATTGATATCTTTATTATTTTAAGAGTTATTAATAAAGAACTAAAATAGAAAATATATAGCACGGATAATTTCAAAGATTTTAATTTCAAATTTAGATGGGTTGTAGAAAATCTTGTTTAGTTTTATCTCGAGTTTAGCTGACATTGATGTCTTTATTACTTTAAGAGTTATTAACAAAAAACAAAAATCGATAATATTAATGGTTAAAATAAAGTTGGTAATAACTCGGATATTTTCAAAGATATCAATTTCAAATTTCGATGCGTTATAATCTATAATAATAATAAGTATAGATAATCCTATTTAGTTTCATCTTAATTTATCTGAAAATGATATCTTTATTATTTTAAGAGTTATTAATAAAAAACTAACATAGAAAATATTAATTGTTAAATCGATCAACAATGGATGCAAATATTAACTTGATAATTAATCAGGTAATTACAAAGATATTAGTTTCAAATTTTATTGGGTTATACATAATCATGTCTAGCTTTATCTCAATTTTAGAAGAAATTAATATGTTTATTATTTTAACAATTATCTAAAATAGAAAATATTGATTATTTTTTGGTTCAATATTTAGGAATTCAAATTGCAAAGAATCAATTGCCTCTAATCTTAACAACAATGATCAAAAGAAATCTTATATCTCCTTAATTCTTTATGAGTATATTGGTTCCAAATCTTCTACAACGTAAAAATGATTGCTTATTTCAATTGGATTTCATGGTGTCATAAAAAAGACGTTGTGGATCCTAAATAATACGCCGCTCAAAATTATTATTCTCTCCAATCAGATAATTGTTTATTGTTGAAGGACAGAAGTAACAGGTGGTTCGTTAGTACGTGGGTTGAAATGTCAATAGACTCGATGCATAGTTTCAATTCCAAGCAATCAGATATTCTGTTTTCTTTGACATACCCACAACAAATAATTTCATGTCGATGACATCTGAGTCATCGAACTGATATCTAACAAGACACATACATACTTCTTTGTGTCTTCTCTCTACTGTATATACACTTATACAGTGATATATAAAATGTATAAGGTAAGACGTCCTATTCAGATCAACCATTGAAGTGTAAACGCTGCGCAGCGAAACAAACGTCAGCAAGTACTCCGTGCTGTACACTACATTACTACATACAGTAAGACGACAATGTAATGCCACTGGTAGGCCTACGGATGCGTTAGGTTTATGCCCCCATTTGTTGGATCAATAATAAACTTGCATTCAGAGTATGGCGAGTGACGCGAGCGATACCTCAACTTTCAAGTATACGAGTAGGTATATATAAACCCCAGCCAGACATTTAAATAAGTAAAAGCACTGTCAGTCTACCTCATTGGTTTTATATTTCATTAATTTCATTGATGATTAACTAGAATTTTTGTTATTCTTGTTTAAATTTGTATTGTTTGAGTGTCTGATTAATTAGTACAATACAGATATAGATCGATTTCACTTCCTATTAGTCACTCTTACTGATTCTTACTGCAGTCAACTGTAAACAATTTTATTGCCTGCACAAAAGTTTATAGAAACCGAGTTTACGCAGTCGACGGTCGACATTTCAAGGTTCAAACGTTTCAATAGTTCAAATAGTCGCGTCAAGTTACAGATTATCAATTAAACTCGCATAATTTTTAAAAACCGTAAATGCAGACTATAAAGAATCTATTGAACAAAGTATAATCAAATTTATTGCTTAAGAAAAAGCATTATAAAATATCTAATTGTGCAGAATACATACTAGAATGAATATTAAAATATGCTAATAACTATTTCGCTTTGTTAACTTTGTAAAATAAATTGTTAGTTAAGTTATTAATTAATATATAATTATAATCTTACTAATGATTGCTTTAAAAAACAAGCTCAACTAAAACTAAAACTTACGCTGATTTCGATTTCTAGTTTGGTAAGTATCTCAGCTATTTGCACATAATTTACTATACAACAACTAATAAATTAATGCCAGAACTGTATACGGAAAGTGAAAAACGGTACTACTCGATGCAGTTGCACCACGCGACGTCCAGCAATGCGCTGGAAACTCTCGGAGCAACCGACATGCAAGACGCGCATGCGACGACTGTCCGATCGGAGTTCCCGTACTTGAAACGAAATCGAACGCTGAGCGCGACCGAACCAAACAACAAACTCACTCCATCTGATTCACTAGGTGTATATACGTACGCTCTACTCGTTATAGTGTATAATGCGCACGGAGTACACCAGTCGACGATATACTGTTGGGAAAGCATGAGTACTGCACAGGTAATGTAATCGGATTGAAGAAGATACTAAATTGCAAACTGATGAAGCTTAACTTTTAACGATCTTTTCCTTTTATACTAATTTGTTGCTGATACTTAAATACGCTGAGAATTTTGCTTCCAATCGGTACATGTTTAGTTTTCTCAATTAAATTTCAATGTGATTGTAAAATAGAAGTATGTAACAATTTGAATTCTTGAATCCCCTATATAATAAAATCGTATGTTGGTCGGTGTGTATGTCTATCCGCGGTTTTAGCGCGCGTGCGCACCAAGCAATAGTCGCGCCGAGCAGCGGACGAGTGGA
>JAODVP010030142.1:0-15823 GCA_025400035.1 Tetradonia laticeps
ACCGGCTAAGGGATGATCACTATGACTACTGACAAATTTTGATCTCGGAGCTGCGCGGGACTGGTTGATTGCGCTACCTGCTGGAAATATGTAGCATTATGCAATATATTTGAAATTGACCTTATTAGGAGACCGGCCTTATTTGGCGTCGGTACCTTATGATCCTTATGATACTGTAAACGCAATACTTTCAAGCGACAAAGTTAATGGACTACAAATATAATTGGAAGAAAAAACTACGTTGCTTGGTTAATATCGTTGGCATGGTGACCGTTGTTAATCGAAAGAATCGACAGATTGTATTTGAAGTCCATTAAGCAAATAACCTAGCTTTTTAGATTAGTATTTAATTTAAATTTGTGTTTGCAGGACGTTTCAAAATTTTTAACTGTAAGTATTTCCTAGCCTAGGGTAGAATTGAAGTAAGTCTAGATTTAACCACGTTGATTATTAGCTCGAGTTTTTGTAAAACCTCAAGTGGTGCGTTAAGAATAACAAAATGGCGAATGGTTACGTCCAAGATTTTCGACCACATACAGGTCGCTATTCATGGAATCGAGACTCGGATAGTGACCATAGCAGCCATAGTTCATATTGTACGAGCATCCACGATTTTCAAACTGGAAGCAGAGTTGCAAGTAGAACATCGCTTAATGAAGTTCCAAGCCGAACTTGCAGTGAGCGCAATCGGAAAGGGTTTATAAGCAAATACGGACCTACAGTTGTTGCATTGAGTACATACATATTAACATACAAGAAATACATACCTGCAAGAAATATTAATTCACAACTTACTAGTTATAGCTGGTGTCGTATCAACTGTTATAAAATCTCAGGCGCTGACAGATATAATTTCATCAAGTAGCAATGAATTGGAACATTGCGATACTGACTACGTTAAAGCTCAATTAGAAAATGTTAAAATGTCGATAGCTCAACTTCATGCTGCTCATCAAGAACTCGAGAAAATCTATATTGAGGCCCAAGAAACAATGGAACAGTTTCATATGACACATCAAATTGATGAAAATGCTGGTAACACGAATGGAATTAAAGGTAATGTCGAAAATTCTCTACATTTACGCCTTTGGCAAACATTTCGTTGTAGTCGGTTCTAGTTTGAACACAACCACTTCAATAGCTGTACTTGATCTGAATTATTCGCCAGCAAGCAGCACATATGAAAAAGTAAATGTAAATGATCTTGTGGATTATGCATTAGAGTCGACTGGTGCAAAAATTATTACCGTTCACAATACAACAAACTACCGACAACGAAACGAGATCGAATTGTTTGGAATTCCAATTTGCTATAAAGAAAAAGGACCGGAAATAATTCTACAGGTAATAAAACTAATGATAAGCTGTAACCATAATTTAATCGTTATAAATTCGGTATCTTCGGTATTTTCATAGCTTCCCAATAAGGCTGGAGAATGTTGGGTATTCCAAGGCCAAAATGGCTGCATCCTCATTCAACTATCGAAAATAATTCAAGTCACTGGTGTTACCATAGATCACATTTCATCAGATGACTCGTCGCATGGCATGACTGCTGCACCGAGGGAGTTCAGCCTAGCTGTAAGTAAAGTTAGTCACTCTGATATAAAATAATAATAAATTAAGCGTGGACAATTGTTACCAGGGCATGAATCGCTCAAAACCATCCTCAAAAATATTCTATGGCCTCTTCATTTATGATATCGATTCCACACCAACTCAGTATTTTGTTATCGACAAGCACACGTTTGCTGTAAATTCTGTGGAACTGACAATTCATACAAATAATGGAAATGCTCAGTACACGTGCCTTTATAAAGTTAGAATTCATGGTAACCGGGATGAGATGATGGAAATTGACGACGATGGCGACAATGACGATGACGATGATTATGATGATTGTGACGATGATTGTGTTTAACTTTCATGCAAGTGCAATACATTTTTAATATGCTAAATAGATTTCTAGAAAAGAAGCCATTAATTATAAGTTCTTCCTTATGTTTCTCATTTACAACCTTGAGGATCATTCGTTCCAGCCGCGTCGTTTCCTTTAAAACAATAAAACATAACTGTAAATTAATTGGCACTGGGCAATTACTAATTATAACTATCTTAATTTTGGCCGAATTTTCGGGAGCTTACTGTACCTGCATTTTCATCCTCAATCGTCTCATTAACGTTTCAGATACCTCTTCTCAGGGATTCAACACTGGTATGGTTTGTGTTTAGATATAGGAACTGGCCTTGACGATTATCCCATTGTCTGCTCTTCAAGCGGGTACTTCTAACACTTATAATTCTGATGAGATATTCCTCGAAGCCAGTTTCTTATAATCTAAAAACATTTATGTAACGTAATTAATTCATATCTTCGAAATAAATTGAGATATCTGAAAAGTGCAAACGGTCTTCAAATCAGGAGTACATCGGATACAACTTTCTAGGCTTTCAAAATTGCACTCTCAAAGAAAAATTTCTAGGGCCCTTTTTATGGGAGGCTATTAATGTAAACAAAATAATAGCTTTATGTTTTCATTATCACTTAAATTGGTAGATTCATTGGAGATTTTTGAAAAATGCAATTCTTCGAAAAATACACCTTTTTAAAATAATAAAATACTTTCAAAATATTGTAGTCCTTTAATGAAATGAAAAAATTAAGAAAATTGTGTTGCCTCCTCATATTTGATACATCGAAGTTTAAAAGTTAAACGCAATTAATTCATATCTTCGAAATAAATTGAGATATCAGAAAAGTGCAAAGGGTCTTCAAATCAAGAGGAAATTGTTCATCGGACACAATTTTCAAAGATTTAAAAATTCCACTTAAAAAAAAAATTCTAAAGCCCTTTTGTTGGGAAATTATTAATGTAAACATAATAAAACCTCTATGGAGACATAGTTTCTGCCCATGAGTACATTATATCAAAATTACAGATCGATCCGAGGACTTTCATGCAAAACGATCAAAATTCTTCTAAGGGGTAACACTGCCTATTTTTTTCGGAGAAAAACTGAAATTCACGTAAACGAAAAATGAAAAATGGGGCTCGGTGCAGACTGAAAATCTGCATGCAATAGTGTCAACACTTTTTCCGTAACTTTAATATTTTCCTATAAAAACCGGAAAATCATTTTCGGAATTTTGGGAGTGGGTCTCGGAAAAATTTGAAACTTCCAGTTCACATATAGATTGAGCTTGCTCGACCATATTTTAAGGTATTTTTTTCATGATTACTTAAATTGGCAGAGTTATTAAAGATTTTTGAAAAGTACAATTCTTCAAAAAAATAATTTTTTTTAAATAATAAAATACATTGAAAATATCGCAGTCCTTTAATCAAATGAGAAAACTAAGAAAAATTGTGTTATCACCATAAATTTGACAAGTCGAGTTTCAAATGTTAAACGTAATTAATTCATATCTTCGAAAAAAATTGAGATAACAAATAAGTGTAAACGGTCTTCAAATCACGAGGAAATTGTACATTGGACACAATTTTCAAAACTTTAAAAATTTCACTCTCAAAAAAAAATTCTAAAGCCCTTTTGCTGGGAAACTATTTATGTAAACAAAATAAAAGTTATATTGAGAGATAGTTTATGCCCAGGACTACATAATATCAAAATTACAGATCGATCCGAGGATTTTCATGCAAAACGACCAAAATTCTTCTAAAGGGTAACACTGCCTACTTTTTCGGAGAAAAAACTGAAATTTACGTAATCGAAAAATAAAAAATGAGACTCTGTGCAGACTGAAAATCTGCATGCAATAGTGTCAACACTTTTCCCTCGATTGTAATACTTTCCTAGAAAGACCGGAAAATCATTTTCGGAATTTTGGGAGTGGGTCTCGGAAAAATTTGAAACTTCCAGTTCACATATAGATTGAGGCGAGCAAGTCATATTTGAAAGTAATTTTTCATTATCACTTAAATTGGCAGAGTTATTAAAGATTTTTGAAAAATACAATTGTTAGAAAAGATCAATTTTTTTAAATAATAAAATGCATGGAAAATATCGTAGTCCTTTAATCATATGAGAAAATTAAGAAGAATTGTGTTATCACCTCAAATTTGACTAGTCGAGTTTTAAATGTTAAACGTAATTAATTCATATCTTCGAAAAAAATTGAGATAACTGAAAAGTGTAAGCGGTCTTCAAATCACGAGGAAATTGTACATTGGACACAATTTTCAAAACTTTAAAAATTTCACTCTCAAAAAAAAATTCTAAAGCCCTTTTGCTGGGAAACTATTTATGTAAACAAAATAAAATTTATATCGAGAGATAGTTTATGCCCAGGACTACATAATATCAAAATTACAGATCGATCTGAGGATTTTCATGCAAAACGACCAAAATTCTTCTAAGGGGTAGTAACACTGCCTACTTTTTCAGGGAAAAAACTAAAATTCACGTAATCGAAAAATGAAAAGTGGGGCTCGGAGCACACTGAAGATCTGCATGCAATAGTGTCAACACTTTTTCCTTAACTTTAATATTTTCCGAGAAAAACCGGAAAATCATTTTCGCACTTTTTGGGGTAGGTCTCGGAAAAAATTAAAACTTCCAGTTCACATGTAGATTGAGGCGAGCAAGTCATATTTCAAGGTATTTTTTCATTATGACTTAAATTGGTAGAGTTATTAAAGATTTTTGAAAAATACAATTCTTCGAAAAAATCATTTTTTTTAATAATAAAATACTTTGAAAATATTGTAGTCATTTAATGAAATGAGAAAATTAAGAAAAATTGTGTTACCACCTCAAATTTGATACATCGAGGTTTAATGTTAAACACAATTAATTCATATCTTCAAAATAAATTGAAATATCAAAAAAGTGCAAACGGTCTTCAAATCAAGAGGAAATTGTTCATCGGATACAATTTTCAAAGATTTAAAAATTCCACTTTCAAAAAAAAAATTCTAAAGCCCTTTTGCTGGGAAACTATTATTGTAAACAAAATAACATCTATATGGAGAGATAGTTTGTGCCCATGACTACATAATATCAAAATTACAGATCGATCCGGGGACTTTCATGCAAAACGACCAAAATTACCGTAAGTAACACTGTCTTCTTTTTCGAAGAAAAAACTGTATGTAAACAAAATTAAACCTTCATTGTGAGATAACTTATGTCTAGGACCAGGTCAGAAACTTATAGAACTGTTGCAGATTGAGAAGAGGAAGTCATTAATAAAGCGGGAGCGAAGAGAAGCGAGCTATGATTGTCATATTTTGGATACAATGACGAGCCGTATGGATAAAAATCAAAATTCCGGCGTTCGGAGGTGGCATGCTTTACGGCACTTATATTTTAATATCATTTGAAACAGTATTTTTTCAAACTTTTTAAAGCTTCAAAGTAACTTAATAATTCACTTTAGTTACTATTATTTACTATTTAAGAATAGGATTATAGAAAATATTTCGTCCTTATATTGGTACAAAAGAACTTTTCGGTGGAAGTGCTATGTTAAATTGTGTTAAATTAAAGAAAAAGTCCTCATAAGGACTTATTTTTCCTGGAATATCAAAATAAATATACAGAATGTGCGTCTTACAATCTCTTTGTATATAAAATAAATTCGTTTCCACGCTTACAAGCAGCAGGACATTCTCCATCCGACGCAAAGGCGCGCGAAGCGCACGGCAGGAAAAATAAAATCATATAGCCAATAAAGATTAGTAGTGTATAATTAGTATGTGCATATGTATTTACTATTAAACTCTGATCTTCGTGTAGGTAGCTGACTTTAACTGGGAAACTCTTGGAGCTTATCTTAGGAAGAACGGTATCATATTGTCATCACCAGAAAGCGTGAAGTCTGCTTGCAGATGATGAATAGAGTAATGCAGACATGCATATCTCGATCATTTCGATATTTTTTACGCGTATAACACATCCGAAATTCAAATTCTTGTAGAGAATTTAGCTTCCCTTTATCAGGGAAGTCTGGTGGTGATATATTAATCAAACATTTAAGATAGGCAACTTCTTATGCTTATTTTTAGCGTGTTCGCTGCTGCCGCAAGCGCAAAATTCCGACGCATATTTATTAATTACTGGAACTTTGTCCTCAAATTTAAGACTTCCTTTACGAGAAAGTGTCTCATCCTCTAGAGAGTGATGTTAGGCTCATAAATTCATCCCTCACAATTCGCAAGAAAATTTAAAACACTCACAAATAACCAAACTAATGCTTTCAGATTATTTTGCAAACATGCAAATGACAAGCACATGAAAATTCTGTCGCTCTGCTCACCCTGGTAATTCGAATTAATTTATTAATAGAATACTCTTTGTACACTAATACTCAAATGTACATATTGTATTTACATGTATAAACCAGAATATGTACAAATATCGAACCATCAATCAGTAATCAAGGTAATCTTACCTTTCGAAAGCACTACCATGTTACATCACCAATGAATCTTGATTTATCCATTGATTACAGATCCTCCTTACGCTTTCTTAGCAAAGTCTTGCTAATCTAAGTGTAATTAGACTATTTCTCATTTCACAGTACATCTTGTCTATTACTATCGTTTTTTTTTACTTTTGATAAGTGCTACGAGCATCTTTCCCCGTTTTAAAATAGGCACTGAGTTTGTTTTCGTGTCTCATCACCACAAACATATTATTGTAAACAATTAGAATAAACTTACGAAATATTTTACAATCGTAAATAAAATGCACTGAAAAACCATATGCATGTTAATATTTTACGAGTGTTCTCGTAAAATGACTAGTAGATAGTAGTAAATAATGCTTATCGGATTAATACAATAGGCGCAATGACGAATAATACAAATAAATACAAATAAACCTAATAAAAGTGAAAATATAGGTTAGCGTTAGAATATAGAAAGTCATGCAGCGCCTGGTGCGCATAACATAAATTCAAAATGGCGTCAGGGATATTTGACAATATTTCCCTATAAACATCATTCGTATTTTGAAATTTAAATATGTAAGTACAACCTTTCCTCGTTTTGACTTTGAGCTTCGATATGTAAAGATATAGACTTTGTTCGAATCAAGAATTTTTACAATGTGATATACATACTTGTCTAATTATTGCCTAACTATAAAGTGACACAGCCCCAAAGTCAAAGTACACTCGCGCGTATTTAATGTCGTACCACCAAGATTGGTATTGTTCTAGTTTCTTCTCCATATTTCATATTAACATAGTCTAACTAATAACAATACGAACAATAACTGCATTAGTATAATTGGTGCTTGATTTCTAAACATTAAAACTTAGAAAATTTCTCTGTTCTAATAATAAATTACTGCATCACGTCCATAACCATCAACCTCGTTGATCTGATCCACCTAGGGTTATCGTTTAACTATTTTAAAATATTATGGTTTAATTGTTAATTGCACGTTTTGTTTGTATAAATATGTCTTCAGGGTATTTCACGTGTGTTATCATATGACCATAGAAGTAATGAAAGTTAAACAAGAAATATTCGCGTGGCGAAGCCAAGACAGGAGGAAACAGTCAATGCGTTATGAATTATTTAAAACCACAGCCAGGAAAAGACTAATAACATTACTATTTACTTTCCGTTATCAATCCAATGTATCTCATCACCGCCAATCATTATTTGTCTTTAATTCTTTCTATTAACTATGTCCGAATCCATTATCTTTGTGGTCCGCCTGCGCAACACACATGCCCGCACCCCGCAACAACACCGCTAGTTAAATTCAATTAATTGCGTGTTAAAATATTAAGTTAGTAATCCAACATTTGTTTTCTAGTAGTTTGTTTAATGAATGGCAATTAGTGTTATTTTAATAAATTAGCGTTGCCTTGAGTTTATTTTGTTTGTTTGTGAGTGTCAACGTGTCAGTTGTCAGTTGTTAAGTTTCCGTAACTTGTTCCTGATTGCAGCTGCGCGTGCGCGACACTCGCCCTCGAGCCGTCATTTGAAAAAAGCCAAATTGCACGCGTTGAGCTTTATCAGGTTGGTTAAACGCTAGCACGTCGACGATTCCCACAGCCGATGTCCGCCTGCAAGTTGCAATTGTTGCTGCGGCACTGCCGCCGCCGCCGCTAGTGCCACCGCAGATGGTGGTTGCGGCGCTTGCTGTTTACCGGCTGTAAATGTCAATTTGAAACTACTACAGTCGCTGCACATTCTCGTATAAGATGTTTATATGAAGTAAAAATGATAATGTACGATTCACATGCAAAATAAACGATGCAAAACTAGTCCATAAAAGATGCGTAGAGGGCGCAGTGTTAGAATGCAACATTCATGTTCATGCAAGTAAACTAAATTCAGAGGAATAAATACAAAAGAATTTCCATTCTATAAATGCAAGATAGGATAATAAGATGCAGAACACAATGTAGCGGATGTTGCACGCATGTGTGTTGTAGTTCTTGTAAATTAATTGATAAATCGTTAGTGCTAGCAGTAAAATAATTCGTTGTATGCTAATTTCTAATGATGCGTATATACTTAGTAAATAAAACAAATGCCGTCACCATCTGCGTGATTCCACTAGCAACTAGTCAACAAGATGGCTACTGGCTAACCTTGTCGCGCCGTGCTGTACAATTTTTCCACGTTGCGAAACGGCATTGGTGGTGGGAACTCCTTCACGGAGCGGAATACATAGCGGCTTTCAAATGCTGAAGTGGAGATAGACGGCCGCATTGAGGAGTTGCGAGGTGGTGGCGCTGGTGCATTCGTCGGAACCTAAAATAATTCGAATTAAAACGGACCCTGAATAAATACACCAGAAGTACCGCAGGTGCTGCTCGTGTCGGCACAGGCGGTACTGTTCTATGAGGTGGTGGAGGCGGCGCATGTGATGGTGCTGCTGGTATCGAAGTCACATTCGTCGCTATAGGCGGTGGTGGCGGTGCGTGTGAAGGAGGTTTCACCTTATTTACAGGTATCGATGGTGGAGGCACCGTAGGACGACCTAAAATTAATCAAATATTAAATTATATTATATAGATATTTCTTTGTGCAAATACAAACTCGAAAAATAAAACAAAACTCAATAGCTACCATTAATGGGTCTAAGCTTAATTTGAGAGAGGTAAGGCGTGCTGCCACCAAGCGTACGCGATCTCTCCACGTCGAGGTGATGCATTGATGCTGCAAGGCCCAGCGGATTGAGGCTGCCGTAGTGTGCAGGTGCGACTGATAGTGGTGAACTGGGTAGGCGCACGCTGTTTGATTTACGCAGCTTACCATTGCTCATTGAATTGTTTGGTTTTTCTACATGTACAAAACACATGACAAACAACCAAAACAAATCAAACAAGTATTCAATCAAAATAAGCTACTAATAAAACGAAAACATAATATTACAATATACAATAACAAAGTATTATACTGTAAACGTTTTTAAAAATCATGCATTCTACAGCGACACTACAACTCTGTCTACTTTTCAAATTGTTTTGTTTACATACCTAGGACTGGAGGTTTAGGTGCTAAATTCGGCTTCCCAAAATTCCCTTTAGCTGGCGTGCTGGCATTTGAACCAGGAGCGTAGTTATTATTCCGCGTCGTAGGCGAGTCTAAGGTATTAAAGTTTCCGTTACTCTGCGTTTTTCGATGCTGAGCGTGACTATGGTTCGTGTGTTTGTTATTTAATTGAAATCCGTTCTTTGATTGTAGACTAGATAATTCGTTCTAGAACAAAAATATATTGTATTGAACAAACAAAAAGAAACGAGTATGACGTCATCTTTCTTTAAACTATGTATAGGTAATTGTAATCCATTTGATAAATTAAAAAAATCAAAAAACATATGAGTGTATCTAAAAAGAAGAAAATAAAGTGGTCAACTTCTATGTATGCATCACAAAATTAGAGCGAATTCTGACTGTAATAACAATAATTAGAAAATAAATTTAAAAGTTGGAATTTAGTTCCGATGCCTTATGTCGCGCTCTTAAAACGTACAGTTTAATCCTATTGAGATATGATATGAACAAAAAACTGCTTGATAAACCGCTTAAAATCTCCATTTCGCCAAGTTTCCTCCTAAATTACTTTTTCTTTGCAGTAAAAGTAAAAAGCCATTGCGGATTTTTTTCTCATCTCCCTGGCCAGTGTAATACTTTCAAAATGATATCTAAATACCAATTCCAGATATCAATAGGGTCCGTCTAGATGCGTATGATACACGTAAAACTGCTGCCGCAATATTATGTTAACAATTTTGATGCAATTCACTACTATTTTTATCGTTTTCTACGAATTTCTGAAATTTTAGACGTAATATGATTTGTTGACGTCTTGACATGGCTTTCTGCATATGCGTTACATTGGTGGAAATAATAATCTAAAGACATTAGATTGTATTAAGGGCAAAAATCCATTTAATATAATCATTTGTAGCTTTCACGAAGCACTAGCGTTTGATATAAAATAAATTAATTATTGCCACACGCTAGTTATATATTAACTAGCTAATATGGGGCCGTCGAAAGTTGTCATGATTTTTATCAATGTAATATTCAGCGGATATAGTTAGTCGTTATAATTCTAGGAGCATAGATTGTAACCACAATTAATTATTTAGTAGCAACACACGCCAACCGCTGTCTCACTCCCTTAATATTTTGTTTGTTTTGGCAACTATGTACTCTAAAATCAGCCGTTTAAAATCGACACTCTAACAAAATATACGTGGAAAGGCTTAATAGTTATTTCGCCCTCAAATGTCGAAGAAAAATGCCCGTTTGGACGCAAGTTGTCGCATCTATACCTTGATGGTGCAAATTTCGATGAGGTCTAGAATATAGCAAGTCTACGATTGCGGCGCGACAGACTATGTCGGGGGTTTCCAACATTTCATTACTTGAGAGCCAAATTGGAACAAATAGAATAATTCGAGGATAACTTTTAACATTTCTTTCTAATTTTTCTCCTTCTGTCTCAGTCTACACACCGTGTCAGCTGTCAAAGGCTCGCAAGGTGACTTAACCGTAATCATTAAAAAGTAAATACACTGAAACCTCGATCTGCCGATCCCCGTACACTCGGAACACCGGATAACCCGTGGCCGTAGCCAAGGCGTGTTTTTCCTCTACAGCTACGTGAACGCGAGCAAAGATTGTTTCTTTTTCTCCCTTCTGTTTTAGCCTATGTTCTCGTACGTTTTAAGACTCAATGAGTCTAATATAGATTGCCTGAATCTAATATAGCAAATGAAGAAATGTTTATAAAATGTGTTTTTATGTGATTTTCCGCGATTTTCTGTTCTTTTCGGTGATTATGTATTAGTTTTTATGCTCCTGCACTATAAAAATTAAAATGTTCTGCACGCATAGGGAATTTTCCTTGTAAGTCCGTTAAACCCGAAATTTCGTTCACGCGGAACGGCTGCGGTCCCACCTAGCCCGGGAGATCGAGGTTTCAGTGTACTGCAACAATTTTTTTATTGCCAAAATAAATTCTTGCCCCGATTTTTTTCGGCCCAACTCTCTAGAAGCGTAACCACAAAACTTCTGCAAAATACGAACAGTCTATGTTAATATGTCTATGAAATTATATACATAATAATGTAGAATTTTAGAGAAAACAATATTATGTAGCTAGTTAGTAACACCTTTTACATTTTGTTGATACAATAGAACCAAAAATGGGAGAAACCAAACAACTCTAAATAAAGTTATCAGACAATGTAATCTTTAGTTCTGGTCAATTATTTTCCTCTTTTTTCGTTTCTCTTGATTCTAAGATGGCAAATGAACACATCGGTTATTTATGGCAATACAGAGTAAACATATTTATAGAGGAACTTTGAAAGTTTGAAAAGTAAAGCTATAGAGCAGTAAAATTGAAAGAACAGGAGCCTCTGTCATAAACTACCTAATATAGATAGTTGATTTCCAATAGTTGCAACAATTTCGACCAAAATCTTTTTTTGTGGTGTCGAGGTAACCGATTGAATTTGCATCCAATGTCATTCGGTATGACATTTCATACACCAATCCTATTCCAAATAGTTGACTTACAGTTATATTCCTAGATGGCGCAGGTGGCGCTGGCCCTCGACTAGCGTTCCTACTATCGTTGTTTAACCGCTTCCTCAACTCCTGTTGAATATCCCCCATTGAACTAGGTGAGTTATTCATAATTGGACTGGAGGAAGAATCAGGACCGTCTAAAATCCCAAAGACAATAATAATTCTTCAAACGTCTTAATACGCCTTATGAATACTAGAATTAAATAAATTCAAAACTTACTTGTGATTGAATTTGATTGATGATTAATTGTATTATTCCTATTAACACTCTTGAGCTTCGGCATCCCGCCTTGAAACAACCCACCCAGTCCATTAGGTGGTCCATTCGTAACACCGCCTCCACTTGCTCCTCCCCTGCTACCAGCACTCCCTACTGTACTGCCGGAATTACTACTAGATTGGCTCGTAGATAAGGGATCGCTTCTGTCGTTGATTAACGATTTGTCCACGCGGTTGAGCTTTGGCTGTTTGCGGATAGCGTTGAGCAACGCGGAACGTTCGTCGCCGCCGCCTTTCACGCCTTTGGAAGTTGGAGGCGAGAAGGCAGGCATGGGTGGAGGAGGGCATCCTGAAGGTGGCGGAGGTGGTGGAGGACCCGGCATTTTTACAATTTTCTGCTTAACAAGCATACAAATCTAAATATAAACATAAAAAAGGTGTAATAATCATTAATAATATTTACCAATGATACTGAAACCAGTAATTCGACACGTTTAGCACTTAAAAACTTGATTTGTGTATAATATTGATATCAACGAACATATCAATAGTTTAAAGTGCTTCCAATTCTCATATAAACAATGGCACGTAAATGAATCACTGATAACACATAATTTCGTGGGTGAAACATGAAGCAAGCGCATATTGAATTTCGTTACGTGGATTACTGTTAGTGAACTATTACAAATGCTAAGGTAATATTATCCTAATGACCCTAATTTCTATCCTGTCAATCCACCAGCGCATCCTTTTAAGGCTTCTAAAACCTCATTCTAATTAGTTCCACATGTTTCCACTTGCTTTTAATGGGTTAAAACCTACTTCCTGGTTAATAACCCACACAATATTTAAAACAGCACTGGATACCTACATTGACACCCTAATTTATTGCAAGTTAATGCAAACAGCCTCCAAACGACGGAAATTTGCATAAACGAAGTTACAAGGCCAAACAACTAAATGCAACTATATATTCTCAAATCTACAATTGTGAAAACCACTAACCCAACAAAGATACAACATTCAGAGTCTGCTTACCTAAATAATATCACACATGAATCCACTGCGTATCAACTATTCAGTTTTCACTTGAAATCACATCACGTCCTCGAAGTTGATTAATAAGGAACTCTGTCATCGCGGAGCAAATTTCCACTGTTTACATCCGTCGATGACTGTTCCAACGACGTAATCGGTTCAGCCGTGTGTAGCCAGGTTATCAGTGATCTAATCACCACTCGTTGTAATCTATTACCAGAATGATTTATGCTTGGCTGGTTAGATTTGAGATTCTGGCTCGTCACAGTGGTATTGAGGGCGGTCCTGTACCTGCCAGGAACACAGTCGTTGAAAACGAGCAATATACTCAAGATGATGCTGTTAGTACGCAGCTGACGTTCTTAACAGAATTCTCGTTTATCGTAATATTTTCGTCAAGCTTTCCACGATAATTCGCTAGAAGTTCTCTAGTATAATGAGTTTTGGCGTGCGTTTGACGTATCACGACTATCACGAAACTCGTACGCGCTTGACTCGCCAGAACATGGCCGCTGCTGCGAGGAACCTTCACGATAAGTACTGCGCATGTGCAGTGAAGAAAGGTATTGCGCAGGTTACCAAAATGTTAAACTCTCCATATAAAAAAATACAATAAATATAATTATGTTAGAGAAAGACGTAAATATTATTATATATAAATAATTTGTATTATTCTAGATATATTTGGTATAATTCCATACTGTGTACATTATATTTGATGAAATTATCATATTATATATTTGTTATTATTTAGGACGGACTGTATGCAAAACTATTTGACATTGACAAATGTTGACAAGGTAACGCACACCTGAAAATCCCTAAAAATAATTCAATTTAATTAAATTGTGAAAAATTCAATTATTATAAATTATTTATTAATATAAATCAACGTTATTGCATATATATGAAACATGCGTCACAATAAATCTTTTCTTTTTAAATGGCTCTCTCAAGGAGAAAGTTATGAATCATTTATGACAAGTGCATCAAGGCCAACAGACCCATCAATTAACAGAGTGTTCCAAATTAATTTACAATCACAGGTGCAAGAAGAAAATATATCTCATTTAATAACGAAAATAAAATATGTACTCAAATTGAAATTTCAGCATTAAAAATGACTATTTTTTAAGGTGATTCAAGTGCTTGATCCTTGTGATCCGCTTGAAGTCACTGGTTCTTGAGCACTTTTATACACACTTTCCAAGGTCATTGTAATAGTTTTCACATCAGCTTCAATAGTTTTAGCCCAATTTTCCACATCTCCTAACTCCTTCAATGCACTGCTGAAGGATTCCACTAGAGTCAGCCACTGCTGTGTCTGTTTAGAAAAGTTTGCTGCATTTGTATGTAGTTGTTTTGCTTCAGCGTCAAGCCGTTTTTGATTTAAATAAGCTTGGGCCACTCTAAAAATATATAATAGTCATGAAACTTTAGTGCGATGGTATTGTAATAGTACGAGTATTGTAATAAATATTTACCCAACATTTAGATGGTCTACGAGTGCCTGTGTAAGATTAGAGGCAGAGCTACATGCTTCTTTTCTCCTGAGCTCTGTAACATGAACAAGATATAGTAAGAACAAGTAAGAACGAAGCAAACTCCTTATGTTTACCTTGAACTTCCTTGCGTAGTACTTGCTGTTGATGGTGTTCTTTCACCATAGACGTCAACATTTTGATAGTGTTGTTATTGATTATATAAATATGGTTAATTGTGGAATGTTATTACATATCACCAAAGTATTTTTGTTATGGCATTCTTTTGTTGAAGCAGCAGTTGATAAATTTGATAAATATGATTTGACGGTTGTTAGATGTCAATCATGTCAATCGTGACAATCCCTTCCAAGGTTAGTTATTAACTAACCTTGAATCCCTTCCTATCTTTCCAACTAGGCCTACAATGAGTTCTGCTAGAGCATGGATTAATCTATAGGCGCACGAGGCGCCCCCTGGAATGAGCCGAGACATTTCCGCAAGATGGTGCTAGCATCCTGCGCTAGTTCTAGTTTTATAAAAACTTATAACGCTTGTTGTTTTATAAAATTTGTAAGTTCCCTTATCATCTATCTATTTTGTTCGATTAAAAGGTGTCTAAACATTTCCATTATTTTTAATCTAGTTGAATGCAACGCAATGATTCAAGAAAATGAAACATACAAGGCAAGAAGAAATCAGAAGAATTGGTGTTAATCAGTTAATTACCTAGCATCAATTCGAAGAAAGGTATGTTGGTAATGATAAATATATAACTAGTAATTAAGTTCCTTCTTTTCTTTATGGCTTTCACTACATCAATAATGGATATGTTATTTTCACTAAGAAAACTTAGTATTATTCATCTTATAAAAAATTTAAATCCATAATAAAAATGCAATTATATATGTATGAAATTAAACCGTAACGGGCAAGCATAAATTGTATTAGATGCGTGTATATGCGCCTTGGGTGCATGAGCGTATCAACTATATTCGAACTCTAGGAGATCGATATTTATAAGGAAGAATAAGTGTTGAGAGATGA
>JAODVP010030253.1:1609-15818 GCA_025400035.1 Tetradonia laticeps
TGAAAGAATTGCTCTTCGTTATGAATTAATGATAAGTGAAGTTTGACAATTGCTTCGCTTATTATCGACGCACGCAATGAATATTTTTCGAACTCGTTAACAATTTAAGGATACACCAGCGATGAAAGAGACCGCAGGAACTTGCAGGAATCGTTAGTTTTGTAACTTGCGATACTAACTTAGATACGAACAGTCAAAATTATTCTATGCGAACATACATGCCGTACAATAATAAGTTAATATTCTGTTTAAGATTAATAAAACAATTTTGGGACATTGGTAATTACACTTACAATTGCGTAAAGATGTCTGTTCCCAATAGTTTTATTATAAAACCTTTACAATTGCTAGTCCTATCTTCGTCTGAGAATAAGTTAATAATTACACAGTGAGATAATCTGGGGTCAATTCATCTACGCAGAATGAAAAATTTAATTCAGAGAATTAAAAATATGTAGAATATTGAAAAAAGCGTTCAGCTCCGTACCTCAGCTGGTTTTCGTAGAATAAATTAATGAAAATAACGAGTAATTATATGGAATTGCAAATGCTAATGGCATTCTTGAATTTACTTCTTTGCTATCGCGCACTTACTGCTACAGCGGCTTTGATCGTTTAAATCAAAGGTTTTACGACCTGCAAAGAGGCAAATTCAAAAATGCCGTTCGCCTATGCAATTCCATATAATTACTCGATATTTTCATTAATTTATTCTGCAAAAACTAGCTGAGGTTCTGAGCTGGTCTCTTTTTGTAAATATACTGCATATTTTAAACTGTCGGAAGATTCTGCGCAGATTAATTGAGCCCAGTTTGTCTCAGCGCGTTAGGGATCGGATTTTGTTGACGTTAAAATCTGCAAAATAAAAAAATGCATTTATGACCTGTTCCAAAAATCACGTAAAATTTTGAAAAAGTTACATAAATTTTACTTTTCAATTGGCAAGACAACAATATAGTTTGCAAATTTAAGTTAATAACGCAATAAATATTTCAGTTCGTAAGAACATCATAGGAAATAATGAAATAAACTTTTGTTAAAATGCAATTAAATAATGAAGGTAATTTTTCGTGGTGGTCAATTGCAGATTAAATGACAAAAAAAATTAAATTCTTAATTCTTATGGCTTATAATTGGTGTAACAATTGTACACAAACAATACAATTCCTGAAAAATATAAAGAATGCACCAAAAACAAAAAAAAAATGCAAAGATCGCTAGAAAAAAACAAACGAAAACCTCAAATAATGCTGAAAATGCAGAAAATGCTCCATTCAAAAAATGCGAAATATGCACACAGTGTAATATCATCAAAATCCGAGCCCTATAAATAACATACCGGGTGACGCGAAAAACCCGTCGATTGATTTTAATTGACAATGAGCACAATCAGAATTTTTTCATTGTTTATTAGAGCGTTGCAATTTTTCAAAATTCTTAAATATGTCAAGATCGCCTTCGAAATCCAAGACTCACTAACTTTCAAATCTTTGAACTATGTATTATCGATTTTTATTGTTTTTTGAAATACATTACAGCTCGAAATTCCTAATTGTCTATAATTCGTAGGAAAAGCCCGGTCCCTTCACATAGCCTAAACAAAATTAGTAATAAATAGATACTGTATACAGGATGAGTCAGAACCCTGCTGACAAGCCTACAGAGAATGATCAGGGAAATTTTGTGAATATGTAATATGATGGCAAGACCAAATGTTCTCTGATGGTTGCTTCAGGAGTTAGGCTACTTTGTTGTTCTGTAATTGCACAACCTAGAAAGCCACATGAGACCATAGGTTCCTAAATCAAAATACATACTCAGAAAATATCACGGATCAACCTCTGAAACTTGGTTAGTAGAGTTTTAACACCAAGTATAATTTCAAGCGGGATATTTCGAACACTTTTACAAATTTTTCCCAAAGTTTGGGTCAGGAAGGAGGAAAAATATAGATATTGCTCTCAAAAATTGAGAAAAATGTTCTGATTTTACTTAATAATAGTTACTGTAGAGCAATAGATGGATAGTATAGTAGGAGTAAAGCATAGAGTGTGGAATGTGAGCCGGTGTCGCTACCGCATCACAATGACCAGTTCACTGCCATCCCCACTACTTCCCCATCAATAAATATCACAGTCCAATGTGTTAAATGTTCAGTCGTTTCTCAACAGTCGACTGACAAACAACTCTTATTAGCCCTAAATCCCCCATATACAATATTTTAATATGTATTCACTTTTTCGTAAATAACTTTTAGCATGGCAATTGTTATTTATAAAGAGAATTACTAAATAGACGATAGACTCAATAGTATACGTGGCTATTTTACGTATGTATAAATATGTTTGCCTGCAATAAGGGTGAAACTTTGCCTCGACACACGCACTTTGCGATTCGCGTGCGAGATTACGACGATAACCGCAAGTCCGGTTGTGTGCCTATGCACTGACCCTAGGGGCCACCGTGCAGAATGCATAAAACAGCCGAATTTTCGGAAACCCGTCCGAAAATGCGCGCATTAAACGCGTGCAATATAAAAGGACGCATGGCAAGCCACCCGCACCAAGCCGTCAATAATTCACCGCGGTGTGTGCGTGGATAATTCGTTTTTTTCGGGGGCCGCGACTAGGTATATTTTCATTAGTCATTGCGAGCGAACGAAGGAACTCACCCCTGGAACATGCGTCGCATGCATGCAACCCTATTTTCCGTGGCTTTTTAGCATTCATTGCATTTTTGAAAATTACCCCAAAAAACCAAAATACCAGGATATTGATTATATATTCTACAATTTACTACAAACATTTAAAAATAACTGAATTTGTATGGGATATGCAACTCCTGATACGGTGTAAGATTTTTATAAAAATTAGTTTTAAATAAATATCTTTGAATATGTAATTCCTGAAAACGAGGAATTTTGGCGTATGTAGCAGAAAATTCGCGCATTGCACTCTCCTCTCAACTGGGTTACACCCTCATGCACCGCCCCTTGCCGCCTCCGACACTCTGATATCTAGCACCTCCTGCTAAAACCGTAGACCTTTATGTTTTAAATTCAAATAGGTTGAAACATTCAAGACCTACGTGTTTTTTTGTATGGAAAGAAGGAAAGAAAGCTGCAAGACCTTGACTTAAGTCGACAGCTTTCTTCCAGAGTTAATGCGTGGTTTCTAAGCATCTCTGCCCTGCGCTTCGCATCAATAAAACGCTAACCAGTCTGCGTAGAATTGGTAGGACACGCAGCAAGCAACTAGCAACAAAGGGACCTTGAAAGATGTGATGTGGAGAAGTAGACGTCGTTCGTCCAATCAGCGGTCTAATAATCCCGTGGATGGTGTGCGTTTTTGTATCTTTTCGGATGCACGCACAAGGACAACCACTGCGTTCTTGTAGTACCTATATATGCGTGTATTTTATCATTTTATAAACTACCTATACAAAGTGACTTCTGGTTCCTACCAGGAAAACTGTAAGTTTATGCGTAACTAGACACAACTTTGCATATGAATAAAAGGATTTTTAGCGACAATGTCCTTGTCCACTTCCCGTCGCATTGTTCGCGCCTCCCCCACTCGCTACCAATGTCGTATTCGCATGTGCAATGTGCCGCCGCTGCCGCCGCCACCGCAGGCCGCACCCCCGTGCGCTGCTCATTGCTGCACTGTGCGCACGTGCAACTGCAGCCCCCGCAGAAGTGCGCGATAAACAGTGTACCGCCGAGCAGTTTCTTAATTTGTGCGTAGTCTGCCTTCGTCTCTGTTGCACTGCTGGTAGACACTCTGCCGAAATTTCGTGCGTGCATTTCGTCCGTCTGTGTCTAGCCGAGCGGCGCGCTGCTAGACGCACCCGATGGCCCTACTGCCGCTTTGGATAGAGAGAAACGCACGCCGGCGAACTTTTTGGGAAAAGTTGCGTGTGGGTTCCCTCGCGCTCTAGCTGCTGGTGTTGGTGGAGACCATGGGCCATAGACGCGAAACGCAGCGGTTCTAGGCGGGCTAGACTCGCGGGCGTGCGTGTGTGCGTGTGTAAAAAGTGTGCGCGCACGGTGCGTGCATTTCGGGACAGTCAGTCGCATTTTAGATAGCGGTTCACATGCATTGCACCCGAATTTGGTGCCACACGTCGCGTTTCGATTTTCGGACTTTTTCACCATTATGTGATTTATGTGAGTGGTTTTAAAGTACAAAATTTCATTACCGAATATTGGAGGAATTTTCAAATGTAAGTTTATCTGCATTTCTATGAATATATAAAATAAATAAAAAATAATTAGCGTGAGAATAGAAATATTCAAATATATACACATAATTTATTCTAACGCACGGTGAATTTCGGAAGAAAAAATTAGAAAATTCAAATGCGAATTTTTTTTATATGTGTGTTGCAAGATAAAATGAAAATACGTCGCCTAAGCCCGGAAATGAGCTTTGAAAAGGGACTTTTATTAGCATAATATATTCACAAGCCTCAGCGAAACCCCACCCTACTTTTAGACGACTGAAATAGCTCGTAAAATTTCGGCTAGAACATCCGAAGGTTCCGAACCCTTCGCTAGACCCAATGCAGTTCAGGTGCGTTTTGTTTCCAGCGTTGTGTTTGCGTGTCGACAATAAAATGACATAAAATGCATTCGCACCGATGATGCGGACGCACAAAAGCGGCGATTAGTGCAACAATGCCGACAGGTTTTATTCCGAAACTATGGGCGGTCGAATTTCTCTATGTCGAAGTTGTCAAGCAAGGTGCGTTAATATAATTATATTTATCAATGTTTTGTATATAGACACATTTTTGACCGAAAACTTGCTTCGCGTGATATCAGTAATATCGGTGAATGTGAGTGAATTCCAATAGGAAACGATTTTTCGCTTATCGATTGCAGGGACGGTTTGATATGTTTGTATCGGAAAGCGTAGTAATTAGCGATTGGTCGCGCATTTATTTGCCAAACCTCCCACAATAGAAATACAAAAGTCACTTTTTATCCATCCTCGAACATAGTGATATAGGCGTAAGAATGAGAAGAGTGCGCAGGAAGGTGGTGCGACCACAATTTCGTAATAGGGAAAATTGGCCAATTGACGGGAGTAGGGGTAGTTTTCTGCTACGGGCCGGGGTTGTGCGGGCCGTACCGCATTTTTGTCTAGCAGCTTAGTCCTCGTCTTGACATCGTCTAGTCGAGGTGTGTGCAGCTCGCAAAGCTCGGAAAATTTTCGGAAACTTATCATAATTTTTTTAATAAATAAATTAATAAATTTTGTTGATAACGAATAAAATGAATAAAAATAAAAATTAATCAAAAATGTTTTCGTGTTTATTGATGCATAGAACTTTGTACAAAGTTACAAATCATTTGTTCGGATGAATAAAATAAAGCACGAAATCACGAAAGCAAATAACTACGCCAAATGCTGATACCGTTGTTTGCTCCTCGCCGCTGTTGTTGTTTGTCGTTGCGTTGTTGACTGTGATTGACTGTGCGCGAATTTTGATTTTGTTCTTGTTGTTCGCAGTGCGCTTGCCGAGTGCGCTCTTGTTTACGGGCCGCAAATAAACGTTGACAGCGCGAAGTTCGAGCCGGTACGATGTACAGCAGCGCGCAGCACTACTGCCTGCGATGGAACAACCATCAGTCCAACCTGCTGACTGTCTTCGACGAGCTGCTGCAGAACGAGGCTTTCACAGACGTGACTCTGGTCTGCGATGGTGGTAGTCCTATCAAATGCCATCGTATGGTCCTAGCCGCGTGCTCGCCGTACTTCCAGAACCTCTTCACTGACCTACCTTGCAAGCATCCGGTGGTGGTGTTGAAGGATGTGCGATATACGGACATCAAAGCTATCTTGGAGTATATGTACCGCGGGGAGGTAAATGTGGGCCAGAACCAACTCGCTGACTTGTTGCGGGTAGCCGAAGCGTTGAAAGTGAAAGGCTTGGTAGAGGAGAAGCGTGGTAGTGAGTCCAGCGATGTAGCTCGTACTGATTCCAACCATCCTAGCCCTACAGGCGTGAGCACCTCTAGTACATCACAGAATCAATCTACAGTGCACAGCAGTAGTGCCGAATCGCCACCGCATTCCACTAATGGATTCGTCAGTGCCTACAAAAGTCCCTACATCTATCCAGGGGTCCATAAGAAGAGTACTACTCCCGTTATGGAAAGACAGACTTCTCCTTCACCCAGGATGAATATTCCTATGTGGCCGGCGGCGGGGCTCCCTTTACAGTCTAGCCACTCGCCGAGCGAGCAGCCGAGTAGTAATGTCCCTGCTACACAAACCGCGACCATGTTGAGTAACTGCTACCAAGCTGGATGTACCGATACGAACCCCCTCAAACGTAAGAAGTTGTCGAGTCTGCTCATGAGCCGTGATACACCGATCCTGCGGACGGTCCTTGGCCAAGCCGACTCCTCCCAACCGGTCAGTCTTGTGTGCCATCCAGATGAGAGTCCCGTCAATGTGAATTCCAATGGACTTGAAGAACCTCCAAAGGTAAGACTTTTTATTACCGATTTTTTATGTATGATTTTGATTGGTTTGTTGGTAATTGATAGCATATCAAAAATGAGCCTTCCGAAGGTGCTCAGTCCCCTTTCACGGACATATCGATGGAATACGATGACAAATCCAAATTGGGCCTTAATTCCGCCTATACTAGCGGGATGTCCGGAATCGCTACCTATGTCCCCAGCAATGTGAAACCCGAATGGAAGAGGTACAAGCAATACACGCGGAATGATATCATGTCCGCGATTGACGCTGTGCGTAATGGGATGTCAGCGCTACAAGCAGCGCGCAAGTATGGAGTACCGTCCAGGACCCTCTATGACAAGGTGAAGAAACTGGGGATCACCACAAGTCGTCCCTTCAAACGAGGCAGCAATGGTAGTAGTCTAGGTTTTCCGTATGGAATCAGCGGAACAAGCTCGCCTTTTGGGATGGATTCCGCGGATGAACACAGCATTAACAACAACTCAAGCCTGTTGGAAGCCAGTAGTATACTACAGCACGCCTTGGATGCGCGTGATGATAAGGAAGCTCTAGCCGCCATGATAGCCGCGCATGCAGCAATGAGTGGACGTAACACCAGCCCGAACAACAATTCTTCAGCACGTAGTACAAGCCCACATCTTAAGTACATGAACCGTCTGAATAGCCTACCGCCTTCGCCAGTCGTCGGTAGTGATCTGAACCACAGCGAAACCAATGGGAGTGGCAGCAGTGAGCATGATCATGATGATCCTGACCATGATCCAGACCATGAAGAGCATGATGAGAATGATCATGTGGAGGATTTGTCCGTGGGACGTAAACAGGTCATCATGCCGCCGATCAACATGTCGTCGATTATCAAGAAGGAGGAGATGCTGAAGGAGACGCTGATGGATGAGATACGTCGCGAGGTGAGCGTTGACCAGGCTGAGTAGATTAGGCGACACCTGCAACTGCTGACTGAAGTTTTAAAAAACCAGTGTTAAGTTTTCAAATATTATTATTATTATTAATAGTACATATTAGAGATTGGGCGCATCTGTCTGTAATTTTGTTCTTATGCATGGCATGCCAGACTGACATCAGTGCAATATCTTATCTCTTATCTGTGGACCCCACCCGTACTCAAATCATTTTCGTCCCGATTGAAAATGAATCTAGTTTGTAGCGTTAGTATTGTATCTGCTAGGTAGGTAAATTCTAAGGAGTGAAGGAGTGAAGCACACAGTCCGAGATGATTCCAAAACTGAACATAACCTAATATAACCTATCGTGTGCCTGTCGTACTCTGTTTTTCTAGACTAGATTAGCTAGACTAGAGATGGCACAGCATACAAATGATCACAATGCGCCATATTTGCTCGTCAACGAGCTGGTTTGCTATATGCGAACGAACCAAAAGCACGGGACCATGTTTGCTACAAGTTCCTCGAACGTAAACGGAATATGTAACTGTTAAGACTGATTAATTAGATGAAAAATGATTAAATTATGATACGAAGACATACACGTTTATTTGTAAAATGAGACTGAATGATAGCGAAACGAAGCGTAGTGTTGTTTTTATTATCTTTATTAGTAATGATTAATTATTGCATCGTATCATTGATTACGTAAAAGTACTATTATTGATCTTAATTAATTTTATCCGCATGAATTCAAATGATTTCGACACGAAATGATACCGGTGCAAATATGCAAAGAATTCATCTGCTTGAGTGACGTACTACATAATTATATGGATGGGAAATTATTGATTAAGTGGAGATATAAAATTGTGAAATTCCGGATCTAAGATCCACGATTCAATTGTAATTTGTAACTTGTAATTTGCAAAGTTGAGATTTCTTTTTCTATTTGGGAGGAAATATGTTTGTAATGTTTGTAACTGTAATCGATGTGATTATCTTAGTTATTATTCATATTTTTTACAACATTTCTATACATTTATTACATAAAATTATATTTTAGACGTACTTTTGTCGTTTTTATTTGTCTTCTTTATTTTGGTTATGGTACAGATTCATTAACAATTCATTAACTTGTTTTCACAATGTTACATTAATCTAGTATGTAGACAAGGAAATTTGAAGAATGCGCAATGATTGTGAATTATTATAGACAGCAAACATTAAGGAACAAACATGATAATATGTTGTTTGTTGGGTACAAATTTTGACGAATCACTATGGAGAGTGTGTTTTAGTGTGTGCACTAAAAACTTAGGTATTTGTACCACAACTCACTTGTCATTAGACATTTCGAAGTACCTAAGTAGCCTAAAGTTTTCTGCGTTTACTGTTTGAATGTAAAGATACACAAACAAGATTTATTCGTATGTAATTTATTCTTTGGAATACGCATCAATCAATCATCAATCGTTTACTAAGTATACTTACATATGAATTCAGTCATAGCCGGATAATTAGAAGCGCCAACAAGTTTTATTTATCCGAGTTTTTATTGTTTTTAAAGCAATGCTTATATTAAATTCCATTGAAATGATGAATCATTTATATTGTAGAAGAGCAAATATTAAATTTCAAAGTATATAGAAGATTTCTTTTGGTCCAATGTTTAGGAATTCCAATTGCACAGAAAAGTTTGGAGTGATCGGGACTCGAACCCGAATGTATCAATACCTGGTTGATTGTAATTTGAATTCCTAAATGTTGGACGAAAAGAAATTATTCATATGCATATTATCCAGGTGGTTATTTTAATAGTCCTTTGTCACTTTTAATTATCCGGCTTTAACTAAACATGTACAACATTATTTGGAACTTGTAATCCTGATGTATTTACTTTAATTTTTCTTTTCCACTCCATACCTGTGATTTCTTATTAGACTGAATTGCGAATATTTGACGTTTGATGATGAAAACACGATTGAATAAAATCACCTTGAAAACAAGCAAATTAGCGTGTAGTTAATGAGTGAGCGCTGTTTACACCTGTTAACGACACAATTTATTCTGCACGTGTGACTTCTTCGTTGCGGAACGACTTTCATTTTCGCATAAATAATAATGTTGATTCATGTTGATAATGTTGTGGTTTGTTGATGGTAATTAAATTCACACAACAAATAACAAAAGTTCTATTATATTATTTATATTACAATTATCAGTCGCAAAGCAAAGCACAAAAGGATAAAAATCAGTGGAAACTCACATTACTGTAAATACCAATAATCAAAAACTTGTTTGTGTATATACACAGTCACATAAAATAATTAGAGAGGGATATTGGAATAATGAAAGTGAAATATAAACCTTGATTCATTTTCATTCAAATTATATATGAGCAGAAGTTTTGCAATATTGATACTGCTTAATATTTAATATTTTCGGATCAGAATATGAAGCATTACTATTTGAATATTATTCAAATCATTGAAAATTCACAGAAGGTGCCTTTGATTCTTAGTAAACTATTGATAGAAAAACTTTGTGTGGCAACATTCCAATCGAAAATTAATCAAATATTTGAAATTTCCAACAATGGATATTAATTAAATTACTGGAATTATAATTCTCGTTTACATATAGACTTTATAATTATTATTTGAGACTGAGCAGGTAAATTGGATCTCGTAAATTACATTAAATTGAGTAAAACTACGTAAATTTTACGTTACTATCAAAATCTATAAATATTGTGGAGTTTAAAAAAGTATATAATTAATAATATCTAGATTGCACTATCTACCTCATAATTTAGTTAATTTAGAAAATATTTTTTATTATTGGTGTATTTTCTATTATGTATTTCTATAATGAAGCAATATGAATAAATTGAACTTATCTTTAGTTACTACTACGTACATAATAATGAAAAATTAAATGAAGGAACGTGAAATAATGTTATTTTTATTTGCTTCGGTTATTTACAAACATAACACTTTAAGTGTTTTAAGCATCTGAAGATGTTATTGCTGAATAATGTTTAAGAAATTAGCGATCTTTTATGTTCTATATATTATATTCAATACTATGTTACAACACTATTATTGTAAGCTCAAATAAGAGTATCAACATATAGATATTGTATTATTTATCAGTGTGGATCTTTATAGTAGATATTATATATTATATAGTACATATTGATATTGAAACTTAGCAATTTTTAAATAAGGTGAGAAGCTATAGCGACAACTATTCTGGAAAGATTACTAAAGTTATAAAGCTGTAAATCTTGTAAACATACAAAGTGCACTGATATTTTGATAGATACTGTTTGAAGATTGTTGTTTGGAACCAATTAAATATATTATTAATATGTATTACGCACTTTATTACATCTACATTCATATTTCTCTCATTGCCTACATTGTGGCAAAACCCATAACTAACATTTTTAATAAATTGTTATTTTAATCGATATATAATTTTCGTAATATTACGCGGCGTTTCGACTTAAGCGCTTATTAAATATTCATTCTTTCGATTGTAAGTTGAGAGAAAATAATATTTTCTGTTAATTTTGTTTTAGAAGACGAACTTTTTAGTTATGAGGTTGTTGCCAAAATAACTTTTATTAGTTTTTGATGTAGTATTTAATACGATTTTTGTAATTTTTGAGTTGTGCCACTATAACAGTTAATGAGCTATATTTTGAAAAGCATTTATATATTTAAATAATTGTACATATGCATATTTTATATTTTAAACCTGCAAATATTAATTTTTATTTTTCTTCTTTATAAATGTTTGAGAATTCTTTATATATGCAATTTAAATAATTTTTTATTAATGTAAAAATAGTGAAAATGGAACATATTTTGAAAAATATTCATTAGTAATTTCTTTAAAACTCGCAAATATTGATTTCGATTTTTCTTCGTCGTAAATAATTCAGAATTTTTTTTATATATAATTTAAATAATTTTTAATTGTTATAAAATGGGGGAAATGGAACATATTTCGAAAAATATTTATCACTTTTCTCTTTAAAGCTTGCAAATATTGATTTTGATTATGACTGCGTCATCACACGCTGCTAACATTTGATCAACATTTGTTTGAATTTTTTACGCATCAAAGTCTTTGTCTCCCGCTACACCAACAAGCCAATAATATGTACATCCCAACAAATAAACTTTGAACTAAATAATACCAAGTTTCTACCCAGTTTTAAGCAGGGCAATCATCACAGTTCATGTATTGAGCAATTAACTTTCATATAATTAAAAATATTTGTACTACGTAATAATTAACTTCGATAGATGGTTAATAAACAACTTAACCATCTATCGAAGTTAATTCGATAATACAGTAACTTCACACTTTGCACATTTTACGAAATTGTTTTTTTTATGAGATTTACATTTTCAATTTATTGTTTTAATGTTATTAGAACTGCATTTGTAATTTTCACTTCCTTCTTCCATTTCTTTTCATCTCATACCCCATCTAATACCGTGTATGTACTCATACATTATTATTGTATGGTTTCTCTTTTTATCACAACCGGATGTGAATTATAATGGATTTTATCTCTTCATATAAAACATATCCAGTGATTTAGTTAGGGTTGCAAGGGTGAGTATTGAAGCTGAGGGCAAACCCATTTGAATACCACATATAGGTAGGTAGGAAAGATAAAACATTTGGGGTGCTTGCTGTTTAGCTTGCATGTCATTGAATGTGTTTTAAGTGTTAATAAAGAATGAGGGTTTGTTTTTTTGCGCACTTAGGTGACTGATGGTATTGGGTGGCAGTCTAGGAACTAATATGTGGCCTGAGAGAACATTTTATGATATCGAGTTACAATGGACAATTGGTTGCAGCTTCCTAGTCAATTAAATCATCAGCATATGTATTGTGTCTTTAATTATTCACAACAACTGCTTATTCATTAAAATTTAAACTTATTGTTAGTGAGATCTAAAACATAGTATGATCTTTTATTAAATTTCTTTAGTAATAATACAAGGAATTTCATTAATAAGGTAAGTGGAGAATGTATTATTCATAATAAACTTTATAAAAATATATTAATACAGTTATTAGTAAAGTATATAAACTTTTGAAATAACATAAAGGAAATAAAACGTCATTTCCTCTCCCTAATGTCGTGCTTATTCGTGTTTTCCGGAATTGCACGACCACCGTCAATGCTAAACATAACCTCATAATCGCAATTTCTCAGCTGTCTATGTAGTCATTTTCAAAATTCGTATTTCCCACAATATTTATCTCGTAACTCATGAAACTAATACAAATTCGTTATATTTAAGAAATTAGCAACAATGTATCGATTATTTACTAGAGCATTTAGCTCTATGGCAGTTCCCAGTATTAAACAAGTGTTCTCAAACAATACAAAAGAAACAGTCACTATCAAAGTAAGTAAAATTACAGAGTTATTACTTCTAATAGCAATTCTCTATTTAGGGATGGGTCAAATCTCTTAGAAAAATGAAAGGCACTACTTTCCTAGACATTTCTGACGGTTCCACGGACTTAAAACTGCAAGTAGTTGCAGACAAAGCAATCCCACTTGATAATATCACCACTGGGAGCTCAGTTACAGTTATTGGAAGCCTTTCTAAAAATTCCAAAGGACAACTAGAGTTATCAGCTAATAATATAGACGTATCAGGGAGATGTGTAATGGAAGAGGGGTATCCTTTTGCTCCTAGGAAGAGTTATGCCCCGGAATATATAAGACAATACTTACATTTGAGACCTAGAACCAATAAATTTGCTTCTCTTCTGAGAATAAGAGACGGGGTGACTCAAGCAATGAATTGGTACTTACATGATATGGGATATATTAATGTAAATACTCCTATACTTACATCAAATGATTGTGAAGGAGCTGGTGAAGTGTTTAATGTCCAACCGGAATCTGCAAACGTTTTAAAAGAAATGGCAAAAGATGGTGTACCTATAACTGAGTGTTATTTTAATGGTAAAGTTTATTTAACAGTATCAGGACAATTACACCTCGAAGCTCTTGCACATGGATTGAGTAAAGTTTACACTCTCGGACCGACATTTAGAGCAGAAAATTCGAGATCAAGGCTCCACTTATCTGAGTTTTATATGCTTGAAGTAGAAACAGCATTTGTTGATAATTTAGAAGATTTAATGCAAACAATTGAGCGACTACTCCAGAACGTAACTAGGCATATAGTGAATTTGTATCAGGATGACTTAAAACAAGCTCAAATTCAAGATATGGATGTTTCCTGGATGCAAAAGAGTTTTCCAGTTATTTCGTACGACTATGCAATTGAAACCCTACAAAGAAATGGGCGTACAGTAAGTTCGGATAGCAATTTGTCTAAGGAAGATGAAATTTTCTTAGTGAAACATTGTGGTAATGTTCCAACGTTTGTCGTGAATTGGCCGAAAGAGATGAAACCTTTTTATATGAAAGAAAGCGCAACTGAGAAAGGTAAAGTTGCTGCTTTAGATTTACTTGCTCCTAATGTAGGGGAGCTTGTTGGTGGGAGTTTAAGAGAAGATGATTATTATTTACTACAAAACAAATTACCCAGTAATAAGCTTCAGTGGTATTTGGATTTGAGGAAATTTGGTGGTGTTCCCACAGCTGGTTTTGGCTTGGGTTTTGAAAGATATTTGCAGCTGCTGTTGGGAATCGGGAATATTAAGGATACGATACCATTCCCTAGATGGCCGCATAATTGTTCACTGTAAATTAGAAAATAAATTTCGAAAATTGTATAGTATTTATATTAC
>JAODVP010030364.1:0-10773 GCA_025400035.1 Tetradonia laticeps
ACAGAAGTACGTAGGGGAATTTCAATTGGTTAATACATATTTACAGTTGATACAAATGATGTACTCTTTATTTTCTGGTGACACAGCAAAAATTTTGTTTTAAATGTTCCCAATAGACTGCATGCCGTAAACTGTTTGCTAATTGTTATCATTCTAAAGTCTTATAATAGTGGGGGTCACTATTTTACACGGTTATGTTATAGGTAATAGATAGATTTTGACGTCTGAGTAAAACTTTATATTACAGTGTATGGGAGTAATAGTACACTTTATATTAATTACAAATCTCAATATGTCGCAAAATATCACCAAAATAGCGGCGCTTCCCCTTCCACTAAGTTTGCATTCTAACTGCGCTTAATGAATTCTTTGAATCTGCACCTTTGTTATGGTATAATTTCCATTTGATATTGAGCTATAATATCAAACAGGGGATACCCTGATTTTGTTACACTTGGTTTTTTAGATTTACCCCATCTAATCCTCTAATATAGACGTATTCACTTCAATAAAACTTTCTTAAACATTAAAACGGTTAAAGCTAGTATATGTCTAACTTATACTATACCTGTAAGTTATCATTGTGGGATTCATGTCTAAGCCTCTTGCCATTAATAGTAAACGCGGCAATGTTACCCTTCTCATAGTTGACCACAATTACACCTTCTCTAGACATAGCGATATTTCCTGGCGAACTGAAACCATTCGGCGGCTCCAGTGAACGTAGGAGATCACCAAATGTTGTGTGAACTAACACTGGACCGTCTATAACACACCACATTTACATTAAGAATATGTTCTTATAAAATAATATTTTTGGTCTTACTAATTGAGCCTGACACGACAAGTCCCAGTTCCGCAGAGATGACAACACTTGTCACTGGTTGTTCGTGTCCGGTTAACGTCGCTCGCGGTGTCGGGACTTCACCCTCGCCGACAATCGTCTGTGTCCTCGCATTCCAGTGCCACAGCAAGACAGTGCAATCTGCCGAGCCGGAGGTTATATAACAATCAGACGTGATGTTGCACTCCGAACGCGACAGACATGTGACAACTCCGTAATGCCCAAAGACAATCTGCACAATCTTTGCTGTTTCAGTTGAAAACACCCTGAAGCTGTTGTCCCAAAATCCGCACGCCACTAGGAACTTGCTGTCGACTGTAGTGACAAAGCAGTTCGAGCGGATGCGTAGATTTTGACTAAAGTTGTCACCCAAATGGCGACGCAGTGCGGGATTTGTACTATTATTTGTTTGCGCTGCAGAAATTGCTTATTTATTAGTTCATCTTACTAAAGTTAGGTTTTTTAAACTTACACAAAACAGGATCCATTGTCAATGGCACATTCGATCCGGCATTTTGAGGAGAATCCGCATAGCTGGGACTTTGCGCTAACGCCGCATACGTAGAATTCCATCTATTTACAGCAAATTGTTGGTGCATCGTCACTGTGACCACTGATGGAAGTGGTAATTGCGGATAAGTATTTGCAGAGATGTGAACAATCGGCGAGTTGGACAAGAATTTCATTGTCATACAAATGTCATCCGGAATTGTAGAGAACATCATTGGAGACTAAGAAAACACAACACAACAATATACAAATTAACATAAATTTAACATCAATTAATTACCAAATGCATAGCAGAACTCCTAGGTGGGTGCGGTTCCATCAATAATTGTGAAGGCGTCTGTCCAAAATTGTGAATTTGATTCTCTATCGCTTCCCGCATCACTTTATCCGTAATAGAATCCATATCCACATTTCCTTCATAGGTTAAGTAATAAAATACATTCGTAGCGCGGATGGCCTCAGGGCCCCGCTGTTTATATCCAAAAATTAAATCAATCCATTGGTGTAATTGACAAGAGACAAATTCGGATTCAAGTGCCATTCGATTAATGCGCACAAACTCTTCTGGGGAATTAGCCCAGGGTGGTAACTCTACATCATCTACCATACTTCCACCATCTTGATTGCCCAATCGATATCGGTTAGCATTTACAAACATTTCCGGTAAGAAAAAGAACTCGGGTATAAGTTCCTTAACATCGGAAGTATCCCGTTGGCTATTTTTCCACGAGAGCGCAATCGATGAAAATAGTCGATCCGGGTGATCAAACTTCCCACCCTGGATTGCCAAAAACATCGTTGTCATGGGCTCTACGCGAATTAGCCAGTTGAGAACAAAGGTGGCGGTGGAATAATGCGTGCCATAGTGAAACGGTGGAATACTCTCGTGATCCCATGTGTTGTACCGATCTTCAAAGTATGCACGTCGGCTGGGATTGAGCGCGCCGATGGGCTTAGAAAGGTCCCTATAGTTATTGGGCTGGCTAAGATCTAGCTCTTTGCTCTCGTAATTCGTCAGTACCCATGGAAAGACGGGATACTGATTGAGATCGTTGTAAGTCCGGCCTGGAGAGAACAAAAATAAGAGAGAAAGAAATGAAATTGTGCGCGCTCTGCGCATTTACAGTGAAATATAGAGCATTATTTTGGGATCAAGTCACTGGCTGGGGGGCTACAAGCTGGCTGGCTGGCTGGTACGGAAGGGTCCCGTAATCCCCAGTTGGTTTCGGTGACTGAGGTGGCGTCTAATTCGACCTGACGTTTTCCACCCGGCGCCATAAGAAAACGAGTCATGCACCGCAACACAAATAGGGGAGCTGGATGAGGAAAACAAATAAAAAGTTCTCCAATATGATCCTCAACCAATCGATACTAAATCAAAAGTATTTTTTAGTCAAATCATACTAAAAGAAGAAACTAGCACGTAAAGAAATTAAAGGTATTCTCTTAAGAATTCCAAACTAATTGTTTCCATTAGCAGACAACTAAATCAAACTGTCACACCATCATCTATTAATAACCACGCATCACCCTGCGGCCTGGAAATGAGTTGATGTATTTGTTTTTAATTTACCTCCAGCCCCCCGTGACAACTGTTAATTTTGCATGCCGCGTCGACTTCACGCCCTGTCAACATGCGGAATGATTTTCCGGCCACGACGAAATTCCCCATCGCGTTCTATTACAGCGTCTTAATTGGATGTAACACGACTATTTATATACTCAACGTCAACTCCTTTTTGCGATCTTAATTAACCATTTCCTTCCACGCGCCTTGCAACTCTTACAACGTCAAAAAGCTCCGGATGCGCGAGAGGGATTTGCAAAAGAAACATTATACATTCATCTTACCTGCTATCGTATTCAAGAACATCAAATATTCAAAGTTAGATATCTCACGCCGTTGCCACTTCTGCGTCATGTTGGAATTCCGCATTAATTGCCTTGGAGACATCATACTTGCTCGTCTAACATAACATAATAAAACACAGACAAGAAAATCAAATACAATTCAGCTACTTTAGTATTTAGAGGAAAGGAATATATTATAAGTAGAGACTAACCTTGTTTGTGGAATACCATATTTTATTCCAACACCAACACGAGGAAGAACTTTGATTACTTTTTTCACGGTGGCTTGGTCCGGGAAAGCAAACAAAATCGATGCTGGAAAAGCAGTAACTTATAACTTCTTTTCTTCTATAAATTAGAAAACACTTACTTCTACTAGCCAAAAATATCTCAATTGCAACATTTTGCAATAAATATCGCCTTGAAAAAATCGCTCGCACTTCAGAAAAGTACCACTTGCCATGTAGATGATCACAATATTTGAGAACCTGTAAATAAAAAAAATCATCAGTCCCCAGTCCCAAGTACTTAGTTCACTAGTCATTTACTAATGAACAGCAATTAAACGAAATTAACTCGTAATTAATTCACGCCGGCGTATTATTTACGACTGTTGCCTGATAGTAAAACATTATCACAAGATGGCCGCCAGTGAGTAGAAGGGAGGAGCTACTCCAGACTGGTATCATTTAATATCACAAACATCGATCGCAAACGCGCGGGCCAACCAGAGTCTGCGCGAACTCTGCGACCCCCAGCAGCGTAAAAGCATCTTTGCTTTTCTCTTCGCTTCCACGCAAAATTCACCCATGTAAATAACCCACGCAAAGTGCAACTAAGGCATTAACAAAATGGCCGTCTTTGCTTGCAAGACACGATAATAGGAAATAAATTCACTGATAAATTCATGTTGAATAAAGTAAACACATTAATAACATTTATTGACGTCTGCCGAGTGTCGCGTTTTTTGTATTCGCAGCGCATGCCATCGACAAGGACGGGGAGTGGTGTGGAAAAGAGTAAAACAATAGCTTCTAGAATATCGGTGTTATCACCGCATACCGATCTGGGCAGGTTCACATAAAGTAAATGTCACAGTGTCATTCGAAGAAGCGCATATAAATTACAGAGCGCGCGCTCTATCTCCCGAAATGCAACGACCATTAAAAACGCTCGCTGGTCCCTCAAACTGGGTATAAATAAGGGTGTAGATGGTCTCAAATACGCGCATAACTAAAATTATTAACATATTACCTGACGAGAATACCCGATGTGCTTTAAATGCGCATAAATTTTGTTATACGCCCGAATTCGGAATAAATTCTTTCTTTCCTCAACGCCTGTACAACCAATGCAGCTAGATAAGGACAAACAAAGACAAAAGAAAATATCGTTGACATTGTCAACAAGGTATATAGACAGATAGTTAGTCTTCCAACCAAGCGTAGGATCTGTTTAATTTTAAGTTAAATTCAATTTAAATTTAAGAGTTCACTTTCGTTTGGTTGTTGTCATGTGTTGGAAAAATCCTATGGTGTAAAGCGGGGATAGGTGGGCTGTTCTTGAAAACTATGTATCAACTCCTTGTTGTAATCCTGCAAATACATTTTTCCTAGTACTATAAACATATCTACAATAAAACTCAAACTAACGCATTTTTCAAAAATGTGTTTTTTAGCATATCTTGGCTCACGATAGAGGAGGGACGAGCCGGAGTGGGGTAAAATGACAATATTTTTTTTATTGGCAATATTCTAAAAAGCATTTTATAATAATTTAAAAACCGTTTTACGCGCATTCAACAGAGTATGTACCGCCGTCCTAAGATCAAAGATCGTGTCTATTAAATTATCAAATTTTAATTGTTGATGCACGCATGCACATAAAGATTATATTCAAACTTGTGAAATCAAAGGCAGTATGTTTATAATACAACGCCTAAAAGTTACTGCTATTTTTTTGTATGCACATGACTGCATGTCCTTCCCAAAAGTAAAATGTTGCATATCTACGTCAAAATTATGATTTCGTAAATACGACCTTTGGTCTTAAGACGGCATACTGGCATCATTGGATGACACGCAGGCTTATCTCATGATATACAATGATAACATTGCCAATTTCTCAGCATAATGTTTCCAAGGTGTGCATCGCGAACCACTAGAGCGTCGCCAGTAAATTCTTTGTATCAGTAGTATGATATATAGGGTGAGTCAGAACTCCACCGACAAACTTTTAGAGATTGTTTATCAAACTACTTGGGGAACACCACGGATCAACCTCTAAAGTTGTGCAATTCTACACATCAGTAAAGTGGAATAACTCCGCAGGGTGACATCGGAGACCATATATTCCATATATTATATATTAAATATGTTCATAGAGCGTCCGTGATCAGCCCCTGAAAATTTGACCCTCGACTTCTGGATTCACAAAAATTCTCTTTAACGTAGTTGTATACAACGACAAAATGCAATAACTCCGTAACGAATCAGTCTTCAAAACCCATAGGTTCCTGATATGCTCAGAAAAAAACCCTGAACAACCTCCGGAAGTTTGTGTGTGGAGTTTTCACACACTATGTAACAACTGTTACGGCGAAGCATAATAAACAATTTTATCCTTCCAATTAAAATAACATCATGATGTACATATTTGATTAATTGTATTTAACCTTTGTAACTTTCATTCCTTGTTTTAGGTGGATCGTATTCCAAAGAACTGATCTACAGGATCCTAACAGTGGAAAACAACACTTAGCAATTGTATAGACGGGATCTAAATTACCTAGCACATTCATGTTCCATCGTAATGTGTTCTATTTCTTAATAACAAATTTGCGACGTGCGAAATAAAATTTCAAGATGATAGAACGCATGCAACAGTTTGTCTAGCCAACAATAAATATCCGAATTCCATATACCTGCGCGTAGATATAATTTGGAATCGGGGGCGAGTGGACCAATAGGCACCAAATGTGCAAGCAATTCGTTTTAGGAGACTAGCAAGTCCAACCGTTCGTACAGGTTGTCTGACGGGCATATAGAGTTCTCAAATCGTTGAGCATTCGATAACATTTTTGAAAAATACTTTTTTATAGTAAAAATAGCAATATTATAGTTTCTAATTTTTCAATAATGTTCATTTTATCAACAAAAAATGTAATTTATAATCTTGAAATTAGACTGATTTAGTTGGGAGTCCACTAACCCCGCAACCCATCCCATGTTGCCGTTAGTATGCGGTAAGTGGGACGAAGTGCACAGTTTCGAAAATTGCATTATTTTTGGTTTTATTGTAGAGCAAAATGGGGGAACGTGGAGAACGGTATCTTATGCCGCGACATGAAATTTAAGCGAATTTAGATAATTATTGTGATAAAAGATGTGTGTGGAGATGTGGTTTAAGGGCGAATTGATGTTCACAAGCGCAATTGTCTGCCCCCAAATAAATATATGTGGAAAATAGTTTCCACCGTCGCTGCAACTAGTGTCAAAAGACAACCTAAGGATGAAATTTTTACATGATGAAACCAGATGCTTAAACTAGTTATTTCTAAAAAATAGAATTTTTAGACTTAAAACAAAGTAGTGATAAATATTTTTCAAAAAGCGTCCCATCATCCCCCGCATTACTGTAGAGTAAAATAGGAGAATGCTGACCTACGGGGAAAACATGTGCACAAATAATAACAGTAAAAAGAAATTAACACTTGCCTTGTATTAAATAAAATCTAATTGCAGGCGAGTGTAATTGCAGGCCTTAAATAAAGACCTTATAAATATTTTTTGAAATACATTGCAGCAGAATTTCTATCTGTTTTCAAACATAATGAAACTTAACATTTATAGCTGCTCTTAATAATAACAAAAAGGTCATAATATCGTACCAATTCAAAAACCTACAAAAAAATCTAATGATTGCTTTGTTATCCTTGGGGAGCACAAAGCGCAAAGCATGATTGACAAATGAAAGGTGTTGTGTAATGCGGAGGGTTTGGCATTGTATGATTGTCTTGCTGTCGACGCTCAGAATCTGCAACCCTTGGTAATCACATCATCGGTGAGCTTTACGTACCCCGAGTACCCCATTAGTATGCCCTCATTTGTCGACTTGTATTCCCTAGAGGAGGAGGAACTCAGTGAACGAGATTAAGAACCTCTTCATATAAATGAACAACAGTTGATTGAAAACAATCCGTATTCGTGCTAATATTCAATAGACAACCGAGGAACAAGTAATTTATGTAACGTTCATGAAAATATTTCATATTTCGTGTTCGTGTGCAATATCGAACATATTTTTGGCCTACACAATAGACGTAGATATAGATACCGAGGAAAGTTCACAACTTACCAGACTCCATTAAAACTAATCGTGAGCCTAAAGACACCTGGACAGCTTGTGTACACCTTCACTATTCATCTATCTATTTCTAACCTAGTCATGTGTCGTCGTTCACATCCCCACAAAACCAGTAGACACAAAATCCTAGTCATAAATCTCCAAGCACACCCTTATGATGCACCACAATCATAAACTGTGAGGTAATACCAATTCACTGTGATCAAGTGCATTAGTGAGACTAAATCTCTATAATGCAGTCGAGTATGTAGTTGAATGCACTTCACACCCCTGCTTTTAATATTAACATGCACCATACAAGCATCAATAGCGTACACACAACATTAAAATTCAAATTGCGGATAGCCACGTGTCACTGTGTACCAAAATACTCAGTTGGTTTATTCCTTGTTTGCTCTTGTTGATCAAGGGCTGCGAGTGTTCAGTGAAGCGAGAGATAAACCACGTCCTCGTGCTAAATACTAAATACTAACCAAACAACACTGTATTAATTTTATTCGTTTTTTTCCATTTAAGCTTTAGTTACATCAATTATCAACATCTACGTCCTGAAATATAAGCTTGTGGTCCCTTCCCACAAAGCCAAATGTCAGGTGTGAATTCGTGTTCTGTTTCAAGATAAGACACGGAATAATGGAGAGCGAGTGCTGTGTGACAAGATTGATTAGTCCCTGGTCTCAAGCCACGACAAAAACAAAGAAAAGTAACTTATCGGAATCAGCCGCATTAAAGAAATGATTAACCAACCAGTCTAGCGTTTCTTTCTTGTGCTTTATCACCGAAAGCGATCGTCCGCATTTATCGCCTTGGCCAGAGGTGCACCAAAGGGGACACGCAGTCAGCGATCGTGTTTAGTTTCATTTGCTTTATTTGTAGAAAATGTTTATTTCGCCATTACGCGCAGCTAAACACGACCACGCGGACGGCACTAAGTGCAAATTTATGCACGGACCAAAGTGACCAAACGCAGCAGTCATGACAACGTGGGATCAAACAAACATTAAACTGATTTTTTTTAAATAACCGCAAAAATTCACACAGAAAACCCCAAGCAAGAAACGACAAGTAAGGACGAAAAGAAGACAGACCAAAAAAAAATTTAATTGGAGATCTCGGCGACTGCAACTTGTCCTTTTGGTGCTCGGTAGAAGTTTACTAATTGACGTTTTTAACGAATGACCCATCGATAGTAATCAATTACTTGCTATCATGATATATAAATTTTCTTATTAAATTAATTGTCATAAAATTATATACAAAAACCTTCAGTTATTACTATGTACCTACGCCCCGCAAGTCAAAGTATCAGGTGAGGAACTTGATTCAAATGAAATCGAGAAGAAAAAAGAATTTACGAGCGTCTGCCAAGGTGGACACGTCGTGATAAAACTGTACGGACCGCGAGCAGTCGTAAAGATAAAACGCGCATTAAGAACACGTCCCAAGTATCCTCCGAACGGGGCGATTTTCGTACAACAACGACTACTACACCACCGACGACAATTATTACTGGTTGGAGAAACTGATTGAGAACATATTTGATACGAAAGAAAGAAACTCCTGCTTCGTTTTTATCTAAATGGAGAATATAAAATAAACTACGTTGATATTTAATTATTTTTGAATTTATCATACACTTTACTGTTTTTGTGTAAGATTGGGTTTTACTTTTGTTCGGATTTTACGGAAACTCAACACATTTGTTTGTTTCTAATTCGTTTACAACTCTACTTGCTCCCCTTAGCCTACGGACTGACAGTAATTCGGTTTTATATTGGGAGGGTCCTGCAACTTCTCTTTCATTCCGCACCGCTGGCCAGGATAATGTAATTTTCAGAATACTCTGCGTCACTGCACTGTAACCTTCTTCGTAAATTATTGTTAATGCAGAGTAAGTGCATGAACATCCAAATGAAATATGACCCCATCGATTTTATGTTGACAAAATGTTATGTACAGAAGTAAGTAATTAAAACATGAGATATGCACTTACTTCTTACGCCCTGTTGAAATCTACATTTTGTAGACATAACAAATTTTGAGTCACCAACACAACTGTCACTCAATCTTCTCTTTTGAAATAGCAACGACCTCACAACAAGCTTGGAGATGACAGGATCTCGCCATATGGTTGTACTTATGTAAAGAATCCGGATGTGCAAGCGCCAGAGGAATTGCTCAATTTTGTCTGATGGTGAAACCGTCATGTCAATTACCTAGGTATTAAAGCACAAAACCTAATCCTTATAATATAACTGCGTAACTTTTGTATTAAAACCAATTTTGTTTTTCAATAACGAAATACTGCAAATATTATTTAAATTTGTTGTCTGTACTTGTAGTTCTTTAACTGTTTATTTTAATTTGAAGCGGAACCTAGGCGCCTTCGTAATTTAAATTCCAAATTGCTTCAAATGTGGCATAATGGGCGTGTAAGATGTTTTCTGGCACGTTTCGAATATTTACGTAAATTGCCCATAATTAACCACAAGCACCACCCAAAAAGGTGCACATTAAAATTCTAAATGAGGTTTGGGAATGTATTAGGATAGAATTGGAATACAGGCGGGCATGAGGAACTCATAAATCTCACTTATGATGAAGGAAGTTGGCCCGGTGATGAGTCTGGGGTGGTATTAATATCAAACTTCTCACCCCAACCACAAAACGTCAAATAAACTTGAAATGATTCCAAAGTAAAATGTTTAACAGAATCTTTGTATAAATGCACAAAATACGTAAGTAGAAATACATTATTGTGCAAATATTGCACCAATATTAGTTTCCAATATTCCAATATTGAACAAATATCAAATGCAAACACCAAACAATATTGGTGCAATATTGTTTTCCTATCTAAAAATAATAAGTAGATATTGAGACAATATTGCAAGTCAATATTGGAAAGCAATAGTTACCCAATATTATACCAATATAAACGCCAATTATGGAAATAATTTATCAATATTATAATTATATTACATGATTTCTACTAGGGATAAAACTACTGCAAAAAGATATATTTACGTATTTTGAAAATTATTTAATCAACAAAACCAAATGTAATTTTAAATACATATTTCCACGTTGAATATTTATTTATGTTTACGTTTTATATTACCCCAATATTGTAGATTCATTGGAATATTAGTAAATTGTTATCCACTGAAAAAACAATATTCGGGCAAAAATATATTTGCAAT
>JAODVP010030475.1:0-15816 GCA_025400035.1 Tetradonia laticeps
TAGTTGCAGCGTGATGTTATATAGCCTAAAGCCTTCCTCGATAAATGGTCTATTCGACACAAAAAGAATTTTTCAATTCGAACCAGTAGTTCCTGAGATTAGGCCTTTCAACCAAACAAACTCTTCAGCTTTATATATTAGTATAGAGTATAGATATATTATAATATAACCCAACATTACTCTTATTATATTAAAACACGTTTGTAGGTAATGAAATTCATTTCTTTGACAAACACTACGCTACCGGATTTGAATGGTACCGCCAGCATATGCCTCCGACCCTCGAAGGTCAAGTCACCATCGAGAAGACCCCTTCGTACTTCATCACCAAAGAGGCCCCGCACCGAGTGCACTTAATGAACCCTTCCACCAAACTACTGGTGGTGGTGCGGGACCCTGTCACTCGAGCCATCAGTGACTACACGCAGGCTATCAGCAAGAAACCGGAAATGGCTAGGTTCGAAGACTTGTCCTTCATACAGCGCAACACCAGTAGTAAGTGGACCCGCGCGGTTGATACCAGCTGGGGGCCTGTGAAACTAGGCCTCTACGCGAAGTACCTGCTACGATGGCTGAAGTACTTCCCACTGTCGCAATTCCTGTTTGTATCCGGGGAGAGGCTGGTGGTGGATCCAGCAGTGGAGCTTCGCAGAGTGCAGGATTTTCTGGGCTTGAAGCGCGTCGTTAGTGAGAAACATTTCTACTTCAATTCCACGAAAGGCTTTCCTTGCTTATTCAAGAGTGAAGGGCACGGGGCTCCGAAATGTCTAGGGAAGACCAAGGGTAGGAATCATCCACGTATTGATACTGTGGTCTTGCAGAGGCTTAGGGATTTCTATAGGCCGTTTAATTTGAGGTTTTATCAGATGACGGGGATTAATTTTGGATGGAGTTAGGGTTAGGCCTTCTTTAAATGTTGCAATTTTTATATTTTTGGACCTTACTCATTAGTCCTCCCATCAAAATTGTAATCTTTTTTGACCCCCACCATCATATCTCTATATTTTGATCTTCCGCTTCGATTATGTTAGTTTTTACGGATTTTATTTCTAATCTTACTCGTCCCCCCTCCCTATTTTTATCAGGTGACTGGGATTAATTTTGGATGGAGTTAGGGTTAGGCCATCTTTACATGATGCAGTTTTTATATTTTTAGGCCCCATTTATTAGTCCTTCTCTAGTTGTTATCAATTTATCCTAAATTTTGATCTTCCACCTCCATTATTTTAGTTTTTGCGGATTTTATCCATAATCTTACTCGTTTCCCCCCTATTTTTTAGATTTCATCCCATCCCTAACCGATTTTTTCATTGATTCATCCATTATTATATTATCTTCTTATTGTAAATGTAAATGGACGAAGGAATTCATTGTATTTTCATATCAAGTAGTAACAAACCAAGGAAATGAAGCACAAAATTAACCCTAGAGCCCAATTTTGATAGCTTAACTCCAACATTAAAACAACTATGAAAACATTAAATCATAACTTGAGCAATACTGAACAAGCAAAAGGATTTACTTCTGTTAAATTTTGTACGCATTGCCAAGGATGTAGCGTTGAGTAACGTAGCTGATTTTTTATACAACTTTACTGTAGATTGTAGACATATACATATTTATACATAGTCCCGAGTAAGCTTGGAACGTTCGTCAATTGTTGGATTAGCTCCCTCCTTTACAAGTTATCATGCATAAAACATAATAACACCATTGATGATGCAAATAGGAACTCAGTTCAAAACAGTAACACAGTTACTGGCCGACTGGCAAATTGTTAGCGAAATTTAGATTAGCTGAGTAATTGTAAGTTATTCATAATCACAGTTATTCAAGAAAGGCAATCCAAATACGTACATATTACATTTACAATTTTATATGTTACAGTTGTCATTACACTCGTAAATAAAATGATTATATAAATAATTTTTATTGTGCAATTGGGATATCGGAAGTACAGAATTGCTGCAACCTTGTAACACGTGGCTTACCTTTTGTATAACAATAGAAGACTTGCTTACCTTGATTTAGTTCTTCTCCAAGTTTGTCGATATCACTAAAATTTTAAATTTCGCGGTATTAAACAAACTTGGCAACACTGCAACGCACATAAAACGGGTTTACACGACTAAACACGAGTCTCAAACATGGCGTCTGCAGTTCACGCGTCGAAAATGACAGAATTTACAGAGAAAACTAAGTAAATTGAAGTTTTGTGAAGAAAACACTAGTAAAATAAATACATACATGTAGTGTACTTCCGCATCCGTGTCCTGTAAAGCTGGTACATTCACCTGAGGTCCCATTGCTTTCAACTCGTTAAAAATGTCAGAAAATGTCTTAATTTCCTTCGAACATTTCTCATTTTTGATATCACCAGTACCATTAGCTTGATTTGCAGGCTTTATACAATGAGTAGTTTTTCTTTTCTTGACTTTCGGTGACACTACTAAATTCCTATTCATAAAACCATCAAATGCAAGTTTTCTGTAACACGCGTACTTGGTAATATCCTCGTAGTTTTTCAGAAAAGTCTGGTATGCTTTGCTCACTGACCAGGGTATATCGTTCTGGAATATTTCTAATCTATTCTAGAATTAAATAATTCGTTATTATATTGGAATGATTCTAATAACAAATTGACAATGACCGGTGACAACTGTCATTCGAACTTGTCACCGTTGTCACTGTTGTCAAAAGATAATTTCAATAAAAATGCACGAAAATATGTACTTACAGTTTCTAGCAGGTATAATGCTTCAAACCCGGAGAGAAATTTACCCTGCGAGCTTTGAAATCCAAGAGAGTTTACAATTGTTCCCCATTGGGAGATTATTCGAATGGTTGCGTCTTCTGCATGCCATCTGCCTTTACTTCTTGAGGGTCTGCAAAATGAATGATTACATTTAATTAACGCAATAAAATTATATCCTACACTAAATCCACTCTGTCCAAGCCTATAGTATCCACTAAATGCTTGATTCTCGATTGAATTTCTTCTTTGTCGTCCGACTTCAATTCTAGTTGCTTGGTATTATCGATTGGCAAGTGTGTTGCATTGTTAAACCCTGCCAGCATTTTTGAAACCCTAGAAGCACGTAATTACACCGAAATTATTAATTCCGTAATTATTCAATTATACAGTTAATAAACACTTACCACTCAGCAAATTCTTGATCATTTCGATACATTTTTATATTAATTTAAACAGAAAATGAATGTTTCACAGTACCAACATTATAACCTCAAAATCACGAGAAACTGCTAAATTTTGACGGTTTCATTTAGGTGCGAAAGAATGAAAATAAAAATACAATTAATACTGAAAAATTCAGTAATTTTACATTTTGATAAGTATTATTAATATTATTCGTTTATAAATGAATAAATTAAGTATCGATAAATTTACAAGTGGTTTGTATCCCTTGTAGCGCTTGTACCCCTCACGAAACATCGCGACAGGCTCCGTCGTCGCACGAAGTGTCATCGTTGGCTAAAATGGGTGTGCAATGTGCATGGCCGCCGAGAAGCTCGCCATTTTCGTGACAATTTGCTGGACCGAGAAGCAACCGGATTCTCTGCTGTGATATCATTTAACAGTGTTGTCAAACATTACTGGATTTCCGATAAGCACAGGAATGTTGTGTTACTGACAACGGGCGCGTATGTAAGGACGCGACAGCATCGCTCGCTTCAGGTATGTGCCTTTCCCGTTTTTTGCGTTTGCATGGCGATGCAAGATTAGGGTGTTTTACACTGCAATTGCAGCATTTGATATGTAACAATATGCAACTAACAACTAAATGCTGATGATTGCAGTTACGTAGTTTTGTGAACGACAGTGGTGTATGAGGCTGTGGCTGTGTATACATACGAAGTTGACAATTTTTCATGAATCTATGAAGAAATTAACTAGGTCGTGGAGTATTAGATGTAATCTCTCCACAGCAAGTAATCATGCACTGCATTCTTATGATTTCTTAATCATGCATGTTTAAATATTCAGTTATTAATGCATGTGGAATTTGCGTAAAGTATGTGGCCTTGAATGACGTCACAGGTTGTCATATCTTATTGACAGTTGAATAAGTGCAAAGTCACCAAATAAGTCACTATATATTTTGAAGGAAAATTTTTGACGCCTTTTGATACTTGCAACTGCTTCCAACCCAAAACTAGTTTCTGGAATACACAGAAAAATGTCCCTTTTACCCCTCTTTCCCCCCCCCTCACTAACTCCCACTCACTGCCTGACGTCATATACAGACAACTAGACTAAATTGCACGCAGTGTGAAATTATTACATTAACTAATGAGTGCAATAACTGAGGAAATAACTGATTACGACGTATTCGTCCCTACAGATCACGCGCGATCCTCACTCGTCTACCCACGATGCCGCTTCCGAAGAGACTCGTCGAGCCAGTGCATGTTGCACGTGGTACCCTCCCCCAGTGCGACTTCCCACTACCCTCTGAATTAGAAGCAGTGACTAATGGTACCTTGGCCAACACCGTACGCCAATTATCGTCGTTGTCGCGGCATGCTGAGGACCTCTTCGGCGAATTAGCACGCGACACGCACCAGCTGTATGACCGTTCGAACTCCCTGCAGGCACGTATTGACCGACTAGCCATCAAGGTCACCCAACTAGACAGCACCTATGAGGAAGTGTCTCTACAAGACATTCATAACCGCAAGGCGTTCAAGAGCTCTGCTGGATTAGAACAGCAGGTATGTATTAATATTATTAATATATAAGTTTTACTGACGTCTGTGCCTTTGACAGATCTTCTCTCGAAGCACAATGCCTACTGCAATGCAGGAAACCTACCAGGCTTGCGACAAACCACCCCCGCTTTCGTTGCTTAACAAATTCCGCGATGATGACAAAGACAGTCTGAAGTTCTACACAGACCCGAACTACTTCTTCGAGCTGTGGCGCGAGGAAGTGCTCAAGGACACTGAGCGTGCCAAGCAAGGCAAGAAACCGCACAAACCGCGCAATGCGCAGAACACAGACGGGTCCCGACAGAAGAAGCGCGTACGACAGCCGGTGAAGACCATCGAGCGTCACCGAGACATCGCCGTTGGCCATGGTGAGGTCCTCATGCCTACTGAGGAGCAACGCGCGCAGCCTCCACTGTACCAACCACCGGCAATGCACGCACAAGCCATGCCCCCGCAGGCCATGCACATGAACGCGATGCACTACCGCAGTCCGATGCAGTTACAGGAAGAAACACACATGGTAGACAGGCCTAATCGGCCCAATTCCATCGAGATCCGCCGTTCTTACCAGCAGGAAGTCCCGGATGGCGTACACTCCCCTATGTACATGCCCTACGAGGATCAGAACCAATACCAGCCGGGCATGTACGGCGGCCACGCCCAAGCCGGCGAGCAGCACTATCAGCCGGGCACGCCCACTCGCAAAGTCCGGCCTACGCAACCACCCCCTGCCCCGCCCAGCAACCAGTCCACGCCCTCGGCTAACACGCCCACTCGCGGCCGGAGTATGTCTGCAGGCCGGGACAATCTTCCGCCGCCGCCCCCACCGCCGGAGTCGCTCATGTCGCCGCCCAACGGCATCCCCGCACACCTCATCCGCCAAGCCAGCGGATCGCGTTCCAACAGTCCACATTCCCACCAAGGCACGCCTGAGCCCGACCAGGACTTACCTCCACCCCCGCCGGTGCCCAAACAGGCCTCTCCGCCGAAACAAGCGACCCCGGTGCAGGCTCCTCCGCCGCCACCACCTCCGCCGATGCCGTTGGTTGCCAATGGTCCTGCTAGCCCTCCTCCACCTATCACGAACGGAGACTTGGCGAAGATCCTCAACTCGGCTCCGCCCAAACTCATGCCTCCTAAGGAACGCGCTATACAAAAAGCGCCTCCTATGGTAGACCCGCGCAACGACTTGTTGAAAGCCATTCGCGACGGTATCAAACTGCGCAAAGTGGAGAAGATTGAGCAGAAAGAGGTGGAACGTGGTAACGGGCTACATGACGTGGCTAGTATCCTCGCACGGCGCGTTGCTGTGGAGTTCAGCGACTCGGATTCCGCGAGCGATTCCGATTGCGACAGTGAGGGGTGGGGGGAGAACGAGACGTCCGCGTGACATCGACGCAAGGCTAGTACTTCTAGCCATTCCTATGTCTAGGTAGGCGCTACATTTTCTTCTAACTGTAACTGTAAGCAAAAATAGCCAAAAATATTGAAGCGTGGCGTGTGAGGACGAGTATATAATTATGGGGTATTATTAATCGGTACGAGCTAAGTATAAATATAAGTAAAAGCAATGCGATCGGTAGAAATAACTTGAAGATACCATGAGGTTAATGAGAAAACTCGCGGATTAAATCTATTAAATATAACATATACTAATGCTACAATAGACACACATTTACAGCAACTATATAAAAATAATTGGGAACTTTATAAAATATTTATACTTGTATTAATCAACTTTTATGTATGTCATGGGAATAAAAACGAGGTAACTCGAGTAGGCACAATCTACTCGTATGTAATATTTGTAGCCCTTGAACATGCAATCGGTCATTTCATGAATGTATATCATGGATTAGTAATATTATATTCCTTGAGACACTACTAGCTCCTCAACACCCATGCGCCCCCGGTGCCTCCAGACACGGTACCTTGCTAAATCTTTCCTGGTCACCATACCGACAACCTCGCTGCTGTCATTCACGATAGGGAGGTGGCGTAATCCCAACGCGCGGAACAGTCGAAACATGCGTGGGAGTGATGTTGACTATAATTATATAATATGCATTTATATGGACATAGTTTATCACTATTGGAATATTGATGTTTGTCGGATAAAATTATGCACTTACATGTAACACAGTGAACGGTGATGGATTGATGAACGGTCTTAAGTCGATGGAGAAAGTTTTTTCTTCGTCCGTTATCTCAATTTGCTAGAAATCACATTTTAATATGTATCATATATTTCACGTTAAGTGAGCTAAATATTTTGAGAAATTTCAAAGTTTCCGATGTTTACATAATTTAGGTTTCAAGTATTAGGCCCTCAAAGGTTTTAAAAAATGTAATTTTAAGCAAACCCACAAATAAAAAGACTTACATCAATCGTAGGATAACGAGGATACTCATCTCTGAACATGTCAGCACTCACATCCATCCAAGCCCTGTCAGTCTCATTGAAAATCTTGTTTTGAAGCAGGACTATGAGCTGAGATCGAAGGATCAATCCGCGTAGTTTGCCATACGAACTACCAAACTAATGACCAATACAATTAAATTACTTATTTATAAGATCCACATGTAAATTTTCATTATTTCTTATGTTGTTATGATTTATAAATACATACTGTTCCACTTCTTGGAGGATCTACCACTGGAAAACCATTATAGGACTTTAACGTCAACAGTTTCACGATTTGGCCCACATTCTCAATGGTTTGTAGAGTTACTACCGGATGTGACATCACTTCGCTAGCGTAGATTTTGTGTGTTAATGGGGGAGGGTCCCACGCTAAGAAAGGCACTGCTCCTAGTTGGATATGGATATCATAGATGCCCTATAATATTCAACATAGAATATAAAACTTTTTTCTCAAAAAAACTTACTTCATTGAAGAAATCCCCAGTCCATTTAGCAGCTATCAAAGTAACAATCAGTGGCAAACCAAAAGAAATATTCTGCGTGGTTTCCATTATAATGACAGTGAGACTGATTGTCATCCTGACTAAGCCCCCCAGCTGCGCTGCTGCTCCTATCAACGCGTATTTTCCAGGATGTACCATAGTCTGTTGGGTTAAATTATATTCATATGTTCATCCGCCTTCAATTTCCACTTACTGTGGGGTATATATAGGATAAACCAACAGATACCAGCCTTCCCCATGCAGCTCCTGTTAAGAGGGAGGGGATAAAGAGGCCGTTGGATGTTGATAGGCCAAACGTCCAGCAGGAAATGAAGAAATAGACTATGACGAAGATTACCAGAGACGTGACGTCATGGGTGTTAGGGGGATCGTGAAGCAGAGATCGGACTGATGCTTCTGGTGTTTGGAACCAAATTGAGGCTAGGACGTTATATTGTCCGTCACCACAATACAGCTACAATCAGTTTGTATGTGAGATATAAAGTTATATAGGAAATTGTAACAAATTACTAAAAAAAAAGAAAAATTTCTTTTTTTTTTTTCTTGCGCATGCGCAAACGACCTTCGTTAAGTTTTCATCTCGCTAGGTATTATTTCTATAAAGTTCTGGTTTGTAAAAAAAAATGAAATAAAAAAAAGAATTTTTTTCTCGCGCATGCGCAAACGATATTCGACAATCTATAATTAAATCTTGTTTTTACATTGGTATACAATATTTAAATATTGGAATATATGTACAATATTAAAATCTAATATAAATAAATATTGTAAACGTATATTGTACCAATATTGTATATAGGAAACTAATATATAAAAAAACATACCTGAGTAGGAAACCTTGTGGGATCCTGCCCTAAAGGCTTACAATCATTCAAGAAGAAGATCATGAGAAAACCCGCAGTAGCCGTCATAGTCGCAACCAGACAAGCTTCGATCACTTTGAGCCATGGCCTGTTGATATACCGAATTCTAAAAACTGAAAGTTTATAGTTGATGCTGTTCCAGAACGCCCCAAACAACCCCCCAAATGCTCCAATCAGCGCGAAAACCGGCAGTTCATACAGCGAATAAGTAAATTCCTCAAAATGGCCTAAGTTTAGAAGTCCCGGGTATTGCAGGTTGCCTGGCTCGCCGTAGTACAGCGACAAGAACAAATTAAGAGTGAACGTGCTCACCACGGACGCAAAAAAAATTCGCCATGTCAAACTCTGGTTCCAGAATGACGCGCCCTCTTCCAAACTGAAAAGTACTCCACCTGCACACAAATGTTATTTACCTAAGTTAAGATCATATATATAAGCTGACACTATTTACCAACAGGTGCGCCAAAAGCAGCAGATACTCCTGACGCTGCCCCACCAGAAACAAAGTCTCGTTTCTCTTGATCCTCCCGAAAATACCGCAAAACATGAAGGTCAGTTTTAAACGTCGTGCTTTTCCCTTGTGAAATCCCCGCAGCCACCGCAGCGCCGACATGAATCATCGGACCTTCCTGTGAGTCAACAAGTCATCAATAAATTTACGCGGAATTAGCATGATTCACAAGTTTGAATAAAGTAATACAAGTCAACACGTACTTTTCCGCCGGCGAGTCCTCCAACCACAGAACAAACAACACCAACTGCTTTGACTATCAGAGTACGGATACGCACGATTCTAGGAACTTTCACTCCGTTCAGGTAACATTTCACCTGCGGGATTCCACTACCACCCGCAACTGGTTCAACGTACGCAACCAAAATTGCACCGATCATAACTGGCCCAATATTGTACAATACCCAAAAGAAATATGGTATGTACAACTTTCCTTGGAGTACATACTTGTCAACCACTGAAATCATTTTCAATTTACAATAATTAATCTGAATCGGTGTAATCTGTCAAAACTTACAAACATGAAGATGTCCATACTTTATATGACTCAAGCTGTCAATCAAAACGTCAATAACACAAGCAATCAAAGCTGTGATCATTCCAATCAAGAGAAAAATTATCCATTTGGCGATTAGCTTTCTAATAATAAACTTATAGCCTTTCTTCTGCTCTTCATCTAATAATAAATAGTTTTCCACGGTGTCATAGTCAAGACTCTATAAAAATTAGTAAGTAGTGGATCGGGATTGATCGGGAGTGATCGGACATTCTCGTGTTAAGATCTGTCACTCAGAATTTACCTCATATTTACTTGAAAGAACATTCAATGATCCTGGTTCAATGGTAACCTTATTATTTCGTCTGTAACATCCTGATTGAATAAGAGGATTTTTATCTGAAGTGCTAGCAGTGTCATCCACATCAGTAATTTCAGTAATTTCAGGAATATCAGGGATTTCAGTGATTTCAGTAATTGTACTATAGTCCACCTCAGTTTTAATCTGTCATAGTAAGAATTGTAAGTTATAGGTTCCTACAAAATATTTATAATTCACCTCGGATGATTGTGTTGGGTGTTTCGTTTCCATTGTCAGGATATATCTAATTGCACATGTTTACTACGCGTTCTCGCACGTTCCTACACGTTTTCACACCCTTTTCACACTGGTTACTTGACGTACTACAGCGATAAGAACCAATTACTCATAGCTTATATTCTCATTGTCAACATTGCTGCGTGTGCAATTCGGTTTTATCTGTGTCTGCTATGCATTGTTTTAATGGTTTTGATAGCAAATATAGTAAACAATGAAAAGTGTTATAACTGCGTTCAAGGTTAATGAGGCCGGCCTAGATCGACCTACATTGGTAATGTTCGGCTATCATCGTGGAAGTAGTGGAACTGTCATTGATTTTGTTTGGCACGCGTTTGACATTTTTGACATTCTTATTCCGCTTATTCCATGATATTGTCTGTATATCATAATAAAATGAGCAAACTCGTACGAAATTCTTTAGATTTAACGAGAAAAGTACACAAGTTTAACAGCAGGTATGTTGAAATACTTGTTTTGATGCCTGACATGATGTTCATAATGTGTAATATAATTTTAAGGTTACTTTCTCAGTACAAGATTAGTCCCAGCATCACTCAGAATGCGGCTAGAGAAGAGGAAGAAGACAATTCCCCGATTAAATACACGAGTTCTCCTGCATACAAATGGTCGGCGGAATCATCGCGCAGTGGAATCGTAGCTCCTCGACTCTGGTACGAGCCGTATGTGATCATAGGCAGTATCTTTGTGTTTATGACGTATTTCTGTATATTAAGAGAAGAAAATCACATTGATAAGGAGTTGGGAAGGACTCTATATAGCCGTATTGAAGGCCTGGAAGAGCAACAGTTGCGCTTGTCTCTACAACATAATAAATCACGAGATCTGAATACAACCGAGATTGAGGCGAGATTAAGTGAAATAACTAGCGAAAAGTAATTGTAATTAATTAGTTATAACTAAAAACCTTGTAATTATTATGTAGATGATGTTCATAATATAGTTATGTGTTAAAGTTCTCGCTGATTCGATTTATTGTTGCTAGTGGAGACGTGAGTAGTGTCTTTTTTAGTTTTATATGTAGGCAACCAAATATACTTTAAAATTCTTATTACATAAATTTTTCTTTTCGAACCCAGAATGTCAAATTTCGAAATGAAAGTTGTAAAGTTTATCAAAAGTTTCTATTTTGGATGTTCTTGAAGTGTCCAATCATGTTTTTTCACAAAAATGCAAGGAAAACAACGAAAATTCAATAAAAAGTCCCAAAAACTATTTTGTAATTAATTTGTTGTTTAAAAATTTGTATTATTATGTGGATCTGTTCATATTTACCAAAGTAAATCCGGTAAAATGAAAATTTGATTTTTGGTGTAATAAGTAGGCAACCAAATGCACTGTAAATTTCTTACCAACCAAAATTCTAGCTTTTTATACCCTCAGCGTTCTCGTAATCAAAATTTCGAATTAAGAGACTTAAAATTTGCCAATATTTCTAATAATCAATGTCCTTGAAGTGTCTAGTATTGTTTATTTGCAAAAAACTCAAGGACAATAACAAAAATTCAATAAAAAGGTGTTTGCACTACTTTTCAATTAATTTGTCGCTTAAAAACTTGTAAATAGTGTTTATATCTACTAAAATAAGTCCGGTAAAACTGAAATTTGATTTCTGGTGTAATAAGTAGGCAACCAAATGTACTTCAAATTTTTTTTGACACAAATTTCAAGTTTTTCAATGTTTTTAAAGTGTCTAATCTTGTTAAACACTATAAAAATGAAAGTAAAACAAACAACAACCTCAGATTCTTTGAATCACTGTATTTTACGATGATGATGATGAGTTACAAAAAATAAATGAACGTAAACATATCAAGTAATGAATGAGATGATGAAATTATTAATTTATGGAATACATTTAATACACGCTATATGTTGAATACACTTTAAAACTAAACACCGATATTTTTTAACAATAAGATGAAACATTGGCAGTTAAAAAAAGACTAATGGTCCTAAAACGTACTTTTAGATGTGGCGTATGAAAACCTATATATTAAATGAGACTCTAAGTCACTTTTGTTAAAACAAATGATTACACATGTACATGTAATCGAACCGAACGTTACCAGAACTAACTATGAAAGTATCTACTAATAATACCTCGCTAGTGCGAAAGAATTTAATCGCTACGTGGGTTACAGACATAGAACGTTGCCGATGTACAGTTCACCAACGTAGAATGCATTGTCTAAGAAATATGTGATAAGTATTCCAATACAAATGTACGTGAAGGATGGTAACCGCGCCGCCTTAAGCGCGTTCTCCTCGGATACGTCTGGCCAACTGGATGTCCTTGGGCATGATGGTTACGCGTTTGGCGTGGATAGCGCACAGATTTGTGTCTTCGAAGAGACCCACAAGGTATGCCTCACTGGCTTCCTACAGAAAACACATAATTTACTCAAAAATAATACAAGATTCAGTGGTACCGTTACTGCTGGAAGGACCAAAACCGAAAAATTCAAATAGGCATGGACCGCAACCGGACCGGAATTATATTTCGGTTCGAATCCCTGGTTCATATGCCGAAAATTGTGCATTTATATATTTATAGTGTATATTTACCTGGAGAGCACCAATAGCAGCCGACTGGAAACGCAAATCAGTTTTGAAATCCTGGGCGATTTCTCTCACAAGACGCTGGAAGGGCAGCTTGCGGATGAGCAGCTCAGTGGACTTCTGATAACGACGAATCTCACGAAGGGCGACAGTACCTGGGCGATAGCGATGCGGTTTCTTGACACCTCCAGTGGACGGCGCTGATTTACGCGCGGCTTTAGTTGCCAACTGTTTACGAGGAGCTTTTCCTCCCGTGGATTTACGGGCTGTCTGCTTGGTACGAGCCATTTTTCTTCACTCTAAAAACACGCCATGTTTAATTTCACAGAAACATAAAATCCATACAAACAAATACATACACCCGTTTACTAGTGATTATTTTACATAAACATGCTTGACTGTATAATAACGATAAGAATTATTGATTACGATGTACTTGAGTTACAATATCAGAACAATAAACTCAATAAACAAACATGGCGGCGTGTGACTCTGGTTCCGTGAGATCGGAATTCGCAAAATCAGCACATCAGCAAAAATCATTCAGAGATTTGATAATAAACACATGCATGACACAACCGTGGGAATCAAGTTAATATAATTCAACTGAACATACCTTTTGTTATGTAGTAAGAATTTCAAGGAAAGAAGAACGAGGCGAACGCTTACTCTGCACTGACCGGAATGACGAATTCATCATGGCGACGGTTCGCTGTTGTCGTTCACGTCGTTCACGTCGCCAACTCGATTTGTGATTGGTAGAAATAACGAAACTTGTGATTGGTCCGCTAGGTTTAACACCTTTCCAATTTAAATTTGTGCTTTTCGCATGCCAAAAATTAGCTAATATTGTACAAAATAAGACGTGAATTTTTCGAAATTGGCTGGATTCTAATAAATCAGCTTTGTTTCGAATGATGTCCAGTTGTTTCTTTGCTAATTCTACAGTTTGTTGTTATTTATAGAACAAATACGTCATCTCTACGTGTAGTGCTGGCTATTTGGTGAAGAAAAATGAATAAATACAATTATTAATGCATTGTGTGATTGTTATATAGACTTTAATTGAATTTCAATGTAATTTTCTATAGTATACACATTGAATTTGTATTATTTATAACTCAATACGATATTTTATGTTGCTAGTTGCATGAAATCAACTTCAACATCCTAGTCACTCTAGTGTTTTATTTTATATTCTGTAGGTGGCACTGTCTACTAAAAATTATTGATTATTTTGTTTAATGTTTTAATTTTTTTAGATAAATATATTTAGTTATTATTATTTTCCATTCACGTTGTTATTTTATATAATAACATTATAATTCGTTTATGTCAAATAGGAATAGAAAAGGTTCGTGTGGGATCGTTAAAACTCGTGAATTTTTCCATCACGTGCTTAGATGGACTGTTTATTTATGCCAAAAATGTATATACTATAAAAACTTGTATTTTTTATATTATTGTATTGTTTTTAAATGTAATAATGTTTTTTTGGGTAAATTTAGTAAAAACAGTTTATTTGTGATCGTCCGGATTCGTTAAGACTCGTGGGAAACAATATAATATTATAATAATCGCATAAATTTATTTGTTTATATAAAAACTGTATGTATTATTAAGAACTCTTATTTTTTTATATCAACGTGTTATTTATAACATTAATAATTGTGTTTCCATAAGATAAATTCGATAAAAATAATGAAACTGAAAAACAGTCGTGTGTGATCGTGCAGACTCGTTAAAACTCATGAGAAACATAATACTCGCATAAATTTGTTTGTTTATATAAAGATGTCGGTATTATAAAGAACTTTTATTAGTTGATCTTAATGTGTTGTTTTCGATAGTGATAACTGTGTTATCATAAGAGAAACGTGATACAAAAATGAAATTGAACCAGAGTCGTTTGTGATCGTGCGGACTCGTTAAAAGCCGCGAGAACCCAGCGCCATTACGTGCTCAGATGCATCGTAGCGCCGCTTTTGTGCGTGGTGGTGTTCTCACCGTTTGCTAGTTGTTCGCGCGTTCCCGATTAAGGAAAACAATTGCATATTATTCAGTAACACCGCTGCCTCACGGAGCTCGCAGTGTCGCGCGCAGTGATTTCCCGTCATCGCCAAGAGTGATGCGAAATTCGACACTGACAATTTTCCGCTTGGCGCCTCGAGCTTCGACCAAAACATTCTCGTCCTTGAAACCAGTGCATACCACAAAGCAGTACGGTCACATGACGCTCGCGAGCGCCGAATAATTGGTTCTTTATGAGCGTGCCCTGCGCGTTATACCTGCGCGCCAGTGATTACAAAATGCCGTCAGAAGCTAAACCTTTATTGACAGCCCAAACCGAAAAACCCAATCATTACTCGTAAGTAAATGCGGATCGAGAGCGCGCGGCTGTTAACGCCGTCTCGCATTGCAGATATCTCAAGGAGTTCCGGGTGGAACAATGTCCGCTCTTCTTGCAACACAAGTGCACGCAGCATCGGCCGTTTACATGCTTTCATTGGCATTTCATGAATCAAAGACGGAGGCGGCCCGTGCGCAGACGGGACGGCACTTTCAATTACAGCGCCGACAATTACTGCACCAAGTATGACGAGACGACTGGCATCTGTCCCGATGGCGACGAGTAAGTTTACGTTGTATTCACTACGCACGATCAATGCGCTTCAATATGTCTCGTCTCTCGCGATCACAAAGAACGTCGCACGCACCTAACCTTACCTCATTCTTCTAATGTGTTTCCACTCTTTTTCCTCTATATTTTCACTGTTTTTTCGCCCAAAACAAAGAATATCCTACAATAACACACACAATACTATGTGTATATTGCTTATCATGCATCCCAATGTGATTAGTGATGTTTTGGATTTGTAACCAATTCATTAATATCTATTAATTATGTAATTATACAAATTAGGCTGCTCAGCACAAATGTCATGCATGCTGTAGTAATTTCTATATATGTACATGAATATATTTGGGTTTGATTACACAATTTCATAGTAATTATGATATTCATTGATTTGTCATTTAACATACCACCGTTTTGTGTGTGTGTGTGTGTGTGTGTGTGTGTGTGTGTGTGTGTGTGTGTGTGTGT
>JAODVP010030697.1:0-15809 GCA_025400035.1 Tetradonia laticeps
TGAGTCATATGTCATAAAATTTAGTATAGTCAAAGTAAATGTCAAAAATAAATCTATATATATATATATGTAGTATATACTATACTATAATATGTTGTTCGTGGTGTAACCCCTGATGAAATTTCCTGTAATTTTATATAAACTAATTAAATATTGCAGAGGCTGATGTAAATACAGCAACGCCGAGCTTAAGCAACGCAGCTGCCACCTGGGCGGGCTGGGCAGTGACTGCTGTGACTGCAAAGTTCTATCGCAGTCAGTCGGACACTGTCAAGTCCATGAATCCCATGGCCGCCCGCATGCTAACCAAACCTGCTTCTTTGGAGCAGCCGTCCAGCAGCAGCATATCAACGACGACCTCTAGCGTCACATCTATGACATCTTTAGAGCACGAGGATGCGAGTAGAGGCAACGAATCTGTGTCTGATTATGATTATGATAACTGGGGAGATAACGAAAACTGGGGTGATATGGAGGTATTATTCTTATATCCCGCCTATAACAAAATTTAATTCTACATATTTTTATAGACTGGGGGTCAAATGGCGAGTAGTAGTGGAAGCGGCGGTGGAGGTGGCACAAGTGACCCCATATCCCCTCCATCAGGATCAACTACTCACAAAGTTACCGATGGTTGGGATAATGAAGAGTGGGGTAGTTTAGAGGAAGAGCCTGTGAGTTTTGTTATGTCCAATTGATTTTCAGACGAAGAGTTTCTTGTTTTCCTTGTGTTTTCCAAGGTACCCAATGTTTCCTATTTTCCTTTTGTTTACTAATTTTTAAGTTTTGCCTCATAATGGTCTAGTAGCTTTATCGGGTGATCCCAAAAAATTAATTTCAAAAACTACTCCTTTAGAGTCATAATCGTCAAAATTTGTTCAAAAACAATCAATTTTGACAATGTTGTGTTGTGCAATATATAAAGTTACTGCACTATAATAAAATTAAAGGGGTTGTAACATTGTTGTTGTTAGAAATAGTGTGATAACCCCTTAAACACCGCTTAAATGAAAATTAATTATGTGTTTTCTGTTGTATAGGAAGCTGAAGCTGAATTAACATCCCCTTCAGAACCCTGGTCCCCTAGCGATAACACTCACGACACCTCGCATAACTGGAGCTCAGACGGTGTGAGCAATCGTAATAAAGCCAACCAGAACCAAAACGCTTGGGAAGACAGCGAGTTTGAACCACTGGACGACCAAGTGATTAACCCTAAATTAGAAGAAGCTAAGAAAAAGCGCGAGGAGCGAAAACTAATGCGGCAAAAGGAATTAGAAGCGCGACGTGCAAACCGACCGGTTACTGGAGGCCCGATGAAATTGGGGTCTAAAAAATTTTAAGAAAAACTGAGAATTGGGGTTTAGACATTCGAATATCCAGATTTCTACCGATTTTTGACTATTTACCCGCGTAACTTGTGTTAATTTACCAGATTTGGCTGTCATCTTAACAAAACCATTGAGTTTTACGTAAGTATAACTTAAATAAGGCATAATTATATAGTTATATTAAATAATAGAGGTATAAACCAAAAATTTAACTGATACAGAGAGTTTACAATGGAGGAATAATCTGTTTGGACAATCGATTCCGCTTAAATCGTGTATTTTATTATAAACCGGTGACGTTATGAACGCGTATTGAGTTTTTATAACGGGAAATCCTGAAATTACGATATCTTGAGGATTTTGTTATAAGCGGGATCGACTGGTCTTCAATTATATGACTGCTGGTTACGAAATGATTGAATGAATGAATTATTATTGAATAAGAAGTGCAGATAGGGAAATCTTGAGCTACCAGAGCATAAACGTTATGTTTATAACCAACAATTTATCTATCTAATATTTTTCAACGGATCTAATACATCATTTTTGCAATTGCGAACGATATAAATGTAAATAAGTGTATTATAATTGCATTTTGTCGCCATATTAATTGATATTCTGTAAGTAAGTTATTTGAAAATATTTTTAGCTTCCTGATTAAATATATAATTATAATCTTTAAAAAACTGGGATAGATTAAGGGATTATACCACTGTTTTTAATTAAGTATTTATAGCTATTTTATACGCATACTGCGTAAATACTTCTAGAAGGCAAGTTGCAATATAATTTTTACGGCTAGTGGAGGACGGATTGAAATAATCTTCAGGTACGTAAACCAAATAAAAGTTTGAATTATGTGCAATAAAGCGATGTTCTCTTCCTACCGCATGAGGAATTACAACTTTTGGAGGACTCCTAAGAAAACGTTACTTGTAGATCAGCTGTAAATGGAATGGACTAGCTCTTTGGTCTTCATAACTCCGGATGTGGCTGCAATTTGGTAGAATATTGGCGATGCTATATAGCTTTCGTGAACTTCCGCAAATTATAATCTTGCAATCGTGGTATAGGGGAGAGCGGGGAGAAACGGCTTGGTTTTTCTTAGAGAGGTTGTAAAACAACGGGGTGTAGTTGAAATGCATATATTATGGTGTGAAACTGTTCCAAGGTCAGTAAAACTACACATGAAAGCCAGATCCCTATGCTGCAATGTTATCTCAACGCGGGGTATCCCGATGTCACTGGCGTCCCAGTCTTAGGCAACTGCAACTGGACTAGCGGACTGATTATTCGAAGTAAGAGAACGACGTCAATTATCCAACCCTCCAGAACATCAAATGTTTACAGCTACCTAATTAGTGTAGCACAGTGGTCACCAACAAGTGTCATGAGAGCTCCGTTTCCTTAAAGAAACGACCGTCCCGGCCCGGATAGGATTAAAATTACTAGATGGCATACGTTATTTTACATATATTACGCATTTTATATTGTTTAAGGGCGGTCCGCCCCAAATAGGCCGACGGTCCGGATACGAATCAAGCTCCATCAGTTCACGACCACTGGTGTAGGGAATCCCTTACGTCACGCGACCACGCTAAAGAATATGCGTGATCTGGCCATCCTGTGTAGTTTACTGTCCTTGAAACTGTTCATTCGTTCTTTAAGAATTATTTGACACCAGCTGGAATGATTAGATTTATCGTTTATTTAAAATATTAATGTTTTTTGCAAGAAAAGCAAAGCGTGCTGGAATTTACAGCACTAAATGTGACAAAAAATATGGAAGAAATATAAATAAAAACGTAAACGCACTCCAAATATGGAATTTATTCTCATTAGTGACATGAAGTGTACATAATTCTGAGCGGAGCACACAAAATTAACAACTACGCATCTTCATTATTAATACCTGCGCATTAATTATGCGCCCTTTGTCTCTTTATTCCAATTTTGCCATTTTCTTGTTTTTGTGTGAAAACTAACTATCTTAGAAAGAAAAGAAACGTTCCTTAAAATACTATCATTTACGATAAGCACTGTTTGACGATTATTTAAAAGCTGACAATAATTGAATTTTCTAACGTAATGTTGATACGGTAAAATATAGCTTACCGCATGCACATAACGACCGATACTACAAGGTTCGTAAAAATTTATATTTCAAGTTAGTAATACAACATCGATCTTATATTTGACCACCGCAAAACAAACAATATTCTTAATTAAATGCAGCGCGTCGGTTGATGGCAGTGTAGTGAATCATCAGATGATGTGTTAGGCTTGAAGGAATAACTTACAAGTGATTCGAGAAGAACTTCGTAACATACACAGAAAAAAATATAAAAAATAGACAATTCTAGCAAATTCAACTCTGTAATGTGGACACTTTTTTATCAAAAGAACACATATTAAACTGTACTGTGATTGAAGTTACGCGGTGCCCATAATTTGTTAACGTACTTTTCAAAACTACTTCGGTTGTAAAACATAGAAGACGAACGTTTGCATAATTTTTAACCAATTTTTAAATTCTATTTAAATTTTTTTATGAAATTAAACGAATTTCTAAGCTTTAAATTTACAGTATTATTCCAAATTAGGGAGGTGTTTTACTAGTACGTAATTGATTTTTGTACTTTGCACAGTGAGATAGAAACATTTTACATAGAGATTTACATTGTGTGATCTTCTAACAGATTTTATTTTTTACCGACTCATACGTCATCTCATACATCATCATTATTCCAGACTGTTATAAAAGGTACAAAACAATTAATTAAATACTTTGCGTAAATAATATGTCCCACCTCTCTATTGTGGACTCTCCCAAATATAGACGCTTAAGGTGGGTCCTTTCGGTGTCCAAATTTGGGAGGTTTTACTGTATTTCTAAATTTTGTATTTTTACATGTTCCTAACAAATGGAAATCGCTACTTTAGACCAATAACTTTACACATTGCAGTATGTGTCAAAGCTGATAGTTTACAGGATTTTACACAATTGTTTATGATGTTGATTTAATGAAGAATTGAAGTTTGTGACCTCGAGCCCCCAATGTAACTTTGCCTAAAATTAAATTATGATTATAAGCCCTACTTATTGAAAACAAATTCGTGGGGTGTTTTCAAACTAAACTAAAATTTTATTATGTTAGTGCACAACAATACATGTTTTTCAACATCGTTAGATTAAGCGAATAAGCGTTACATTTAACTACGAATAGCTGGAACTCCTAATTCATTTAACGACACATAAATTTCGCAGTGTTAAAGTGTTAACGTGATGAATTAAACATCGGTTTATCACTTGAGGTTCATTAAATGATTGTTTCAATCGACAACGAATTCTGTTATATTGCTAGATTAATTCGCGATATAGTCCTCATGGTCTACGTGAATGTTCATCATTTAAAAAACTTGCAATATTTCAAGAATGCCGAGGAGTGCGAATACGAAGTATGGACCTTTATGATAGAAAATTTTCTTATCTAAATTATATACAATTTTTTATCAGTTGTAGTTTTCTAAATGTATGCTGGAACACACGAAATTCTTCTTCTCTGCCCTTGGATAAAACCTTAAGCTCACCTCGGATCGTCGGAGACTTTTGGCATTATCATTGTAGTGATCTTTAACCAAATCCATATCCAAATTTATGCAAGGTGTTACCGTTATTTTGGCTATTTTGACCGGACTAGCAGTTGTAGATTTCAATATATATCCGAAAAACAAAATTTATGCTAGTCAATAAGCATATTATAAAATAGCTAAAATCGGATCAGTATCAGTCTATATCCAAGACTGGAGCTTGGAAAGAGGTGTGCTAAATTTTTGGCACACAAAAAACTACACAATTTATGAGAGTTTTTCATTTTTTCACAATATTTTCTAAAGTGGAGTTTTTTGCAAAAAATATATTAATAATCTGTTTTGAAATAGATTAAATTTGCTACAATATGAGACTGAATTCAACTCTCGTGCATAGACGTTGAGATATTCAAAAAAGTTCCTTTTTCACAATACTAAAATTTTTGCTCTTTTTAGTGAAGAAAGTTGAATTTAACTCAACAATATGTAGGAAATTTAATTAGTTTTTCTACTTCTTTTATTCGAGCAAACTATGAGAATCTGTGGCAGTCGAAAAAAACATAATTTCTTATAAAATGTTTCGTAATTTTCAGTTAACCTCCTAAATTATTTATTTTTCAAAAAACAAATATGCAATTGTAAGTAACGTACGCTATTTTAAAATTTGATAGGATTATTTTAATTGTAAAACTTGTTCGCCTCAACTTTAAAATATATGAATTTGATGGTGTCACGATTCCTGGAGATGACTTAAAAGCCAAAACACGGCGAATCAATAAATTTACATTGGAACAGGCACGCTAGTCTGCAAATTAGATTACATTTACAGCAACTTAAGACAAAAAAAGGGTGGACGAATAAGAATGAAGATGCAGCTCTTTAAAATGAGTATTGTTCCCAAAACTGAAATTTCCAGGTTTACTCAACTTTAGATTAAAATTTCGAGGTTTGCTAGAACTTTGATTTATTCAACTTTCCTCGTAAGAAAATTGGTCTCCCCGAAATTTAAGTGCATAGTGTAAAAAAAAACGTTTATAAGACTGTTTCTGTAGACTTGTATAACTTACACAGTTGATATCGAACTCATATTGTTGCAAATTTTATCTATTTTAAAAACGATGCTTCAAAGATTCTTCATAATATGTAGATTCTTGAAGATATTGCAAAAAAATGAAAAAGAATTAAATTATTTGCTGTTCTGGAGCCAAAAATGTATTACATGTCTTTTGAAGCGCAAACTTGGATGTAGACCACTGATATTGGTCCTAACAACACACGATTATTTGTGATTTTAATGTCTTTATGGACAGGACTATTTCTTCACCTTTGACTTCGAATAAAACTTTGATTTCACCTGGAATTTCACCATAGAAATCTATTGAAAACAATAAGAATTATATTAGATTAAAAAATCTAAAAATAACATTTTTGTGTCTCAAAAGATGAAAATAAAGTGGTCAACTTGGATGCATACATCACTCGTAGTAAAAACATTGTGCGTTTAGTTAGTTACGTGACAGCGGGCACACCATGCTTTTAGTACGAGTGATGCATACATCAAAGTTGACCGCTTTATTTTCATCTTTTTAGACACTCATAAATTCGTTCTTTTTAGATATTTTAATCTAATACAATTTTATAAAATGTAGGACATTTATTTTGGTCCAATATTTAGGAATTCAAAGTTTAAAGAACTGGTTGGAAACATAAAATTCTCATATCTAATGATAACAGTCGATCAGGTACGGCACCAAATATCCGTCAGTTAGGTTACGTTAGTAATTAGTAAACTAAAGAATTTGGTGCACTTTAATTCAATAATAAAAATAGAATAACTTTATATAGAAGAATATTCATAAATTGTTGGACATAACAAATATTTCATATATTCCTAAATTAATGCAGACTTAAATATAAAATGAACAAATGCATGATATCATTCAACTGATAATTTTATGGGTATAGATTATATGAGAAAATGACATTTTACTCAATAATTAAAAACCGAAAGATTACTGATTGGTACATTAAATCTTATTGCAATTTGTGAGAGTTTTAGGGTGCGTTGTACTCCAGTCGCGCTCGTTTTCGAATCTGGATGTGTTCATCAATTTCAGCCATTGAGTGGTCTCTTTTCTTTACAATATTCTATAAAATGCCAAATGTATTCACACTTATGGTATAATACAATGAACCAAATGTGGGTTTATAACTTACCTTCTTTTCCCAATGCTGATGCAAATACCTTAACAAAATATTGGTTTTCTCTGTCACAATAACTAAAAAAAGATTTATTTATCTAGTGTTCATCACTCCTGCATATCAAAGTGATTTACCTTGTTCTGAGGGATAATCTTTTGTAGGCACATATACTGAAGGCCTTTTCAGAGGTGACCTATTATTGGCATCCACGTGAAACTTAGTAAAATTGCTTTCATCGAACGAGGGCAAACCCTTCAAAAACTCAGCTACTGCCTGTGCAACATAAGGAAAGATCAGGTTGGCGAGTAACTGGTAATCATATAAATACGAAATTTGTTTACCATTATAATTTGTAGTCTAAATTCTAATTTATATTGATTGAAATGAGTATTTGAGTTCAAGAGGTGGAGATCGAAACGGTGTAAACATGAATTTCACAACAAATACTTGTGCTGCAGTTGTGCAAAGTTGATTTGTCAAAATCATACGTTTGCTTGTCAAGTATGTCAACGAAACTGACACTTGACAACAAAATTGAAAATGAATATTCGGAATACCAACTGCACCAATCATACCAATCTTTAACAAAAATCCCTGGGTTCGATAAATTAGATACAAAACATTGCAATTACAACAAATATATTCCTTAATTATATCATGATTTATAGAATAATGATTTCTATGAACTAAAATAAAAATTCATTGATGGTAATCAATTGTAATATATCAATAATCTTAAAAAATAAAATGAATTCATACTAGATTAGCTTGCAACCCTATTTTTTATTCAAACACAAAATTCCCTAAATCCATTTCAGGATATTACTATCTAGGGACTTTTGCTCTGCAGTTTTCTCATACGCATTCGCCTGTGTGCATCGCGTATGTATATTAATACGACGCTAGTATTAAGTGTATTAAGCGGGTAAAGCGTTTATGTGGTTTATGTGCTGTAGAATTTTCTCCGGAAATTTCTTCGAACATTAAAAACGTGTTAAATTAACATCTATCAAACGGTAATATTTAACAAATTAAGAAATCAAAAACATTCAGGTGCCAACACTGTCAGTGTAATCACTGTATCGCAAGGACCTCGGGTTTTCTGTTTGTGCATTTATAGGTTAATAGAACACCGTTCATGTTTCCTTCATTTCTGTTGATGCACAAACAAATTTTTCAACTATTCGTTTATTTATTTGCATAAATGTCCCACTCTTATACCATTTGTGACCTGGAGAGTGTAACTTTCGGAGGAAATGTCCGAAAACATCGATGAATTGCGGGTAAGAGAGATGTGGAAAGAGTTTTAGCAGTCTCAAACAACTTGCTTGTTTCAGATTATGCTAAATTCTTTCAGGGTTTCTGAGCTGCAGACATTGTTAGGGTTTGCTGGGCGAAACAAAACCGGGCGGAAAACCGAGCTGCAACAACGAGCGTTCGAACTTTTACGTGTAAGATCCACTTTTGTGCATCAGAAAATCAGAGACTTGTACAAGACTATACAGTAAGCTATTGTAAATGATTGTAGGAATCCATGTTTGTCATTTGTGTTGTGTTTATAGGCAAAACGGTTCATTGAATTCTCTTCAATCTGCTTCACCTTCACCGTCACCAACAGGTAGTGCTTCACCCAATATGCCTCAACATCCTGCGAATATTCCACGCGCTGCTGTGAATCCTTTCACTATGGATAACAGACAACATCCAGTGAGAGTAAGTACATTAATTTAATTATATTTTTTATTAGTAATGATAATAATTTACGTAAATTCAAATTATTAGCAAACACGCTCTGCCGCTGCAGCTGCAGTCGCCGCAGCAAATGCGACGTTTAGAATTCGTGATGGGCAAGCAGCTGCTGGAGCCGCCGCCGCCGCTTCTTATTCGCAACACCAGAATATGTACCAGCAGAACTATCACAACGCGGCGGCGCAGTACCAGGCAGCAGCAGCAGCCAGAATCATAGCGCCATCTAACGTGGTGAATATGAACACGAGTTATCCCGTGCATCCCGACGTGGAGTTTAAGCGCTTGCCGTTCTTCGACGTAATGGCTGAGTTGATTAAACCATCGACGCTCATGCCCATCACTACCACTCGAATGCAGGAGTGTTCGTTCTATTTCCATCTCACTCCGCAGCAGGCCACGGATATTGCACAGTCGCGAGATGTACGGCATAACAGTCGCGGGGATTATTTCAAGCAGATTCAGATGCGCTTCTGTTTGATGGAGACTACATGCAAACAGGATGATTTCTTTCCACCCGGGATTGTGGTTAAAGTTAATAACAAGAACTGCGCTTTGCCAGTAAGTTATTTAGTGTATTTGGCTTGGTTAGAAACTGCGTCACGGCATTAGACGTGTAATGAGATTCTTATAGATCTGGCGTGCGCAGTTTAATGATTGCGTTATGTCACGTTACAAAACTTTATCTCAAGATACAAGTCACGTCACGTTACAAAATTGCGTCTCGTTCGGTTGCAAACCTGCGTCATCTCACGAATCAAAGCTGAGCTACGTCAGTAAATTGCTTTCTTTTTCCGCTAAACTTTAACGTTATATCGCTAAAGTTCTTTACGTTATTAACCTGCATTACGCTTTAGATACGTGACGTAGTGTGAGTCACCTCAACAAACTACATCTTATTTTGTCTTGACCCATACAATTAAAAAAATTTAGCGTGGGTTATCAATTAATTGTGATATACACAAAAATATAGAATCCTGTTCCAACCAACAAACCCGGCGTGGAACCCAAACGTCCCCCAAGACCTGTGAATATCACCCAATACATCAAACTCAGCCCCACGTCAGCCAACACGATCCATGTGCAGTGGATGCATGATTACGGCCGTGTGTACGCTATAACTGTATCTTTAGTACACAAACTAGCATCTTCTGATCTCCTCCAACGATTGAAGACCCGAGGAGCCAAGCATGCTGACGTCACTACAGGCTTAAGTAAGATTCCGGTATCAAAATTCTGAAACCGCAAAGTAGTTAATATTGCCTTCAATTAATTCATATTGAATATATTTGCTGCAATAGTTAAAGAGAAACTCAATGAAGACGCTGACAACGAGATTGCAACCACATCCTTACGAGTTTCCCTCATGTGTCCTCTTGGGAAGATGCGAATGACGAATCCGTGTCGCGCGAAGACTTGCTCTCATCTGCAGTGCTTCGACGCATCGTTGTATCTGCAAATGAACGAGCGTAAGCCGACGTGGACGTGTCCAGTATGCGATAAACCGGCGTTGTATGATGATCTGGATGTGGACGGCTACTTCCAGAATGTGCTGAACTCGCCGCTGGTTACATCGGACACCAAAGAGATTCAATTGCATAAGAACGGCACGTGGAGCGTTCAGAACGAGGTGAAACCGGCGCCGGTCGTCAAGCCTGTTGTGAAGACAACCACGTTAGATGATTCTATTGAAATAATTGATGATGGTAAGTTGCCTTCATTTCTTTTATGGTTTTGACGTGGATACATACAGAGGAGTAAACCAAACCAAATAATGTAACAAAATCGGAGTATCGGAGTTCTTTGGTATTAAGTAATTTCATACTGTGAGTTATGTTCTGTATAAAACTCTTCAAATTTGGTTCGAATTAAGGTTGGGGTACATTTCCGCACCGTCACCGACACGTGTTCCATAATAATAATAATACCGGCGCATCGGTGCGGTGAAGCGATGAACTTTAGTAGTTTTTTAAATAGCTCACAAGGTTCGTGGCTTAAAAAGAAATATCCTTGTTCATCCTTCTATCATCGGTTAGCTTTTCCTAGTGTTGTATTCCCATAATTTCAAGATCTTGCAGGGCCTCTTGTTCTTTGGTCTGCCAGAAGGAACTGATTAATTTATTCTGCAAAGGCCAGCTCGGGTTCTGAGCTGCACTCTTTTTTATAAAAATTCTACATATTTTTGACTCTCTGAATTAAATTTTTCATTCTGCGCAGATTAATTGGCCACAGTTTGTCTCAGCTTGTAATCGAATCAATTTTGGTTGATAAAATGTTTAAAATAGTTGAAAGGTGTACTTATGATCTATAACTATTTTTCGGTAACTGTAAGGACATGCTTAATAAGAAACCTGTGAAGTTACTTTCTGGATTGCCTGTTACATTGATTTTTTATAAAATTCCGCCATTACACGACACAAAGTTAAATAGATCATCCGAGACATTCCTAAAATGTAAATACTCAGAGAACATTCCTGATCAACCCCTGAACGGTTGAGTTTAGACGCGCCCTGTATCATTATTAATTTTTATGGATGTGCCTAACCATTGTATACAGGGTTATCAAAAAGTCCGCGAAATATTTTAACAAACACGAAGTGTAGTTTATTTCATATTTGAATATTGAAACTTTGAAACATTGAATAGATTACGCCCCAAGTCCAAATGCAACATCGTCAACTGCGCCGATACAACCAGAAACGAAAGAAGAAATCCCGGATGAAGCGCCACCTGTTCCCGCCAGTCTGGGCAAGAGTGTGGTTGATCTAACCCTGTCTGATTCCGATGATGATGAGCCACTCGCCAAGCGCCGTGCTGTCATGACCAAACCAGATTCAACCAATAAGTTTTCAGGTTGGTACTACACTTAATCTCAAATATATACATTCGAAAAGCTAAAGAAAAGAAGATAAACTTACATTTTATTTATTGGTTATTAGGCAACACTTTACACACATATACACACTATATTTTATATTCTAACTTCATTTTCTTGTTTAACATAATTTCTAATAACTTTTCTATATTAACTGTAAAACGTTTATGTAAATATACACCTTGAACACGTAAAACATAGTGTTTATCTTAGAATCACTGCAATCACTAGTCAATGTCTAAACACTCGGTTGCAGACACAACCAGCATTTCTTCCAGTAGCAACCAGTCCCGAGTGACCGTCACACCCGGTCCACCGTCGGTGTCGTCCTCCGGCTACCCGATCAGCCCGTCAGGAGTGATCGCGCTTGATAGCCCGTCCCCGCCGCCATCTTCTCCGCAAAATCTAGCAAACACGCAGTTGCAGTCTGCGTCGTGTATGATGGCGAACGGATCTGCGGCGCAATCGGCACAGTCGCCGTTGTTCAGTCCTGGCATGCCGTATCTCAACCCGGAGGGCGATGGCAATATGCAGTCGAATCTCAATAACTACTATTAATTCATTATAATTTATTACTTTTCTTTTTGAATAGATTCTACGTAGCGACTAAGAGAGACTGATTGTGAGTGCGAACTGTGAGTCTTACATTCTTATTTTTCATTTTAAGGTTTGATTGAGTTAGGTTAAGTAATGTAATGTAAACTCGTAGTATCTCTACTATGCGGAGATGCTGGTAAAGTTTATATTGTATTGTATTTATTTTATGGAGTATTTTTTTCTTATGTGGATAAATTTACCAGATAATTATTTACTACATATTTCGTTTTCGCTTGTTTTCGATCTACTTTAAGTGATAAGAGACTTATTCTGACACTTAGTAATGTTGATATAATAAAAAGTGAACTGGAAGCAGGAAAAAGATGAAAATTTCAAGAAGGAAATGGAATTATGTGTATTTATAAGGAAATATAAATACAGAATGAAACCTTTTCAATTTTTTAAAATTTAATTAAAAAATTAATTAAGCATAGGGTTGCCATATTTCTGGAAATCAATGAACAGTCAGAGAAAAACTTTGGCTAGGGACGACATGGAATAGTCAGAGAAGAACATAATTTATCGATAAAAATGAGCAAAGACAAGCGAACAAAAATTTTGGAGCTTTTCAAAAGAGAAATATAAGGAAACCTTGATTATCGTGTCTTGTAACTATTTTTGTCTTTGAAAATGCTTTAAAAAACTTCGATAATTACACAGTGAGACAGTTTAGGATCAATTAATCTACACAGAATTATAAATTTAATACAAAGTTAACTCTGTATTAAATATGTCATTATAAGTAGAATTTTTAAGAGTGCGCTCAAAACCTCAGCTGGTTTTTGCAGAATAAATTAATGAAAAATATCAATATTTAGCATAGAACCTTACGGTCAATTGGTAACTACAATAGAACTCTGTTATAGCGTCACCGAAGGGACCGTTAAAATAGTGACGCAATAACCGATGGTTGTTATAAAGCTGCGTCCACACTATGCCGCGGTTTGCCGTTGGCATTGCCAGGTTGGCAAAACCAAAGTGGCAAAGCCGACTGCTGGCCTCCAGTCTACATCTGAGTTGGCATTCAGTCGCAGAATGTCACGTTTGTCCACGCCATAACCTAACACGTCGCTGTCCTACGTCGCAGACACACCTGAAGCCGCGTGGAGCCGCGTGGAGCAAAGTGTGGACGCGGCTTAACCGTACAAGCAAATTTTTAATATTTTAATGTCACCCCTCTTGTTTAGATTGCATCACCATTGTTTTATTTTAAATAAACGGCACTAAAATTCAGATTTGACCATTAATATAGATTAGATCTTGGTTATAACGTCCTCGCTTTGTGCGTCAACTGGCTTAGTGCGCATGTTAAAAAAAACGTCCTAATTCCCTATTAAAGCAATGCTTATAATGCCATATTTTTTGTACGTCACTGTTATTGCATCATCTGGCAACGCTCAAATCTCATTTCAACGTTGCAACCCGACGTCAAAGCAGGTAGTCCACCGAAAGGGTCTATGAATGAAGTTGTGCAATATATGAATATAGTTTGACCTTTACTGCATCTAAGGAATTTAAACTTTTACACTGCCTACAAAATTTTTTCGAGCAATACAGTGCAACTGCTAAGTTCAAACGCGATGGAACAAAGTGCGTGGAAAAGAAAAGTGTTGACCGTGGCTAATACAGTTAAGATTATAAAATAAATTGATAGTGGAAAGCAGATAGGGACTTTATGCCGTGAAGTTGATTTAGCAAATTCTAGTGCATACTATTTGGGAGAATACAACTAAAATTGTTAGTGCGTTTGAGTGCAGTAATACAAGCAAGGCAACGAGATCCAAATCGTAGTGATATTGATAAAGCGTTATTAAAGTGGTTAAAAAATACGAAATGAAAATGTACCTCTAAGTGGGCCTTTACTCAAGTTAAAAGCAGAAGAACTTGCCAAACTTCTGTCTCACGATGATTTCGTATGTAGGTACAACAGCCTGGTCAGACCGATTCAAAGTACGCCATAACATTTGCTTTAGAAAAATTAGAAAATTATTTGTGACATAGGAACAATTGAAAGTGATTTGCAAGAGCAGTTTTTACGACAAAAAAATCGGAAGATATTACTAATTTCTATATTCCTACTTTTTAATTGTAAATTTTATGTATGTATTAAGTATGTAAGTAGTGGCCTCGGTGGCGCATTGGTCATTAGTACCACACTACCGAACAACTGATGCGAGTCAGCAACGTGACGCGGGATCAAGTCCTGCGTCTGCCAAACTGGTGTTGGACAAAGCGTTTACGGGGGTCGCCAGGGGAGAAGTACGGTCGTCGGAAGAATTCTTGTCCGAGGGTGGTTGCAGTACTCCTCGTGTAGGAAGTTAGTACAATAGGCCTTAAACCACCTGTGTGTGGTGGCAGTAGTGCTGTCCATAGGTGATAGTCTGACCTCCCGCTCTTTATTATTTGTACCTACATATGTATTAATTTCCATATGCATATGAATTGTCAAATATAAATTGTAATGCGATTTATTCAAAAGGTAATATTTAGAAAATGGTATGAAAACATAACATTGAAAATATGCCTGTACGTTTATAGCGTCATTCGGTATTAAGTCATTATTTTGACGGTCCCTTCGATGACGCTATCATTGTCCGTACATAATATGTACAGTATGTTCAATTAATAAATACATACATAAATGTACGTATACGTAGAAATTTGTTACTTTTTCTGTTTTGAATGTTTCAAATATCGCCCCTTCAAATCATAAATGACGCACAAAGCGAAGTCGCTATAAACAGGATCTACTGTATTGGTAACAATATGGTAATAAATTATTTGCACCTTTTTACTTTTCCCCAAAAACGTCGTTTTTAGATTTTTAAAATAGAATATATATTTTTTTAATCCTAAAAACGTATTTGGATGTGATATTTATATAGATAGGCAAGAGAACTTCATAAACTTCATTAAACATTTTAATATGACAAACAAGGGTAACAAAATCCGCAATTCTGTTGACTAAGCCACAATTTTCTATTCTCTAGGAACAAACTTCTAACTTTGAATTATAGAGAGTGTTTACTGCGAAGGTGCCAATTTTTGTGTGTACCAGTGGCCCCCGTTTCTGCTATATGTCCCAACTCACTGTTTTGAGTACTGTGTTTGTCATTGTTATTTTTTCATCGATTTACGAAGGAAATCAGAATCTTCTCTGATTGAGGAGCGTTTTTTTTTCGACAATACTGTTGAATTTTTGAGCAAAGATGAGCGAAAACTTTGTTGTTATATAAGAAAACAAAGAAAATTTATTTGCATATGGAAAATTGTGTTTACAATACTGCGTAACTAGTTTTAATTTAAGAATACAATAGAACCCCGTTCAACAATTTTTTTTTGGTTTAAGCCATTGTTATATAGCTTTATAGAGGTTATAGAGCTTTACAAGAATCTCTGAAGTTTAACAAATTTTCTATCATTGGTACACTATTTTGCTTGTATCTAGCACGCCGTAACGTGCGTTA
>JAODVP010030919.1:0-15783 GCA_025400035.1 Tetradonia laticeps
CCTAAATAATATTGGAGTATGAAATTTCATTAATTATAATGTTAAATTTACTTCCGAAACTACTTTCAATCTTAATATTTATAAATATAAGTATTCATATTGTTTATATCTATTGTTTATTTGACTATCCAGGTTCAACTATGTACAAATGTGATGTGTGCGACCAAAGATTCTCCACTGCCACAAAACTGAAGAAGCACAAACTTGTCCAGTGTAAACCTTTCCGATGCGATGTGTGCAATATGCGCTTCGTTGATAACGCGCAGTTATGGATTCATCAACAAGTGCATACCGGAGTGAAACCCTACGCGTGCCCTAACTGTCCAAGAGCATTCGTAGCGAGAACCACCCTTGAGGCTCATCTGCGCGTTCATACTGGCGAGAAGATTCACGTGTGCGACATATGTGGAGAGACATTCAAGTTTCTCGCTTCGTTGAAAAAGCATAAGAAGACTCACTAGTATACAAATCCATTGTTAGCCATGGAATAGTATCGACTATAGGATTGACATATTTAAACACAGTGCTATAACAATTCGGTTTTGCGTGGGTGATAATTTGTTTGACCCAGTATATTCAAAATGTTTCTTTTTTAATTAACTAAGGCGCGTAACTATACGCTAATAAGATAGGAAATACGAGGATCAGAATGTAGTCGAGTACACAGGAATGCCATGGTTATAATCCAAATCTATGCTGTATTCATAGTTTTATACAAATTACAATTATATACCGGGTTATTTAAGTTAAAAATGCAAAAATCGCCAAAACTAGAAAAATGATAAAGATTTTAAAAAAAAATCACATTTACCATGGAATTATAAACCCAAACGGGTGTATTACAGAACAAAGTATGCCCAGGGATCATAATGGTAGATCTGAAATACGCGATTTCTTATTTAGTTTGTTATTTTAGTATTTTTAAATGCAAAATGTTCAAAAACTACCTATACAACGTTTATAATTTTCTTTATTTTGAAATAGGGAAAAACTTATTTCTATAAATTATTTACGCAAACACTTCAGCCAATGTTCGAATAAATCATCAGTTATAGATAACCTAACCTAACCTAGCCTCTTAAAAAAAACATCCTTTTGAAACGTTTAAAAGTTGATTGCACTTCCGTCTTTTGTACGATTGTTACATTTTTATTTATTTTAAAATGTTTGCCAAAAATGAAACTTTAAATGTCCATAAAGACACAATTAGTTGGGTATAAAAAGCTATTTCACGATATTAAGATTGAAACTAGTTTTGGAAGTGATTTTAACATAACAATTAATGAAATTTCATATTCCAATATTATTTAGGTTCAAATGATAAATGAAAAGATATCCTACGACTGGGAATCGAACCGCAGCTCAATGGTAGAGCCCTGCAGCACCCATGCAGTCGTCTGCGGTTCGATACGATATCTTTTCATTAATCATTTGAACCTAAATAATATTGGAATATGAAATTTCATTAATTATAATTTGTGTTAACACATAGTAGTTCTGTAATTATTCAATAACGCGCTACCGGGGATCATAAGTTCCCAATATTATAATCAGATAACATCCCTGATCAAGCCCTGAAAGTTTTCTAGTAGAGTTCTGGTTCCATCATGTTGTTTATAGAAATTCTCTTAGGCGTATTTCTATTTTGTTACGTTTTCAGAAATCATTAACCAGCATATTAAATGAAAAGACATCCAGAAAATAGTTTTTAAAAGTACTTTGCCTTTGAATTGAAACCGATGGTGTTTTAAATTCTATAAAATTATGTAATACTTATCCTATCAACATATTATAATCTCAGTATCTATTTTTTAATAGCTACAAAACTGTATTTGATTTCCTATAATAGCAGATTTAATCATTTTAATAATTGATTAATGATTAATGAAACTATACATAGGTAGTCATCTCCTAAATTGATCCTAACAGCATATTAAAAAAAAAGACCTAGGCGTCACTTGCGATTTATGCCATTTTAATTTCTTGATATCCATTACGGTTTAATACTATTATTGGAGAAAAAATACATGTAAACCAAGAACAGTTTACATGGGGGTAACTCTAAAAAAGACGAGTATACCAAACATGGGGGATATGGTTTTGTATTTTGAAATATAAAATATACCATTGTATAGGTGAAGGTTCAAAGAATTCATTACGCGCAATTAGAATCCTGACCATGGAAGTCATGGAAGTATTAGTATATGGAACCGGAATAACCTATCTTCGCAATGAGTGGCATCTGTCTGCAAGATGAGAGAGATAGACAATCCTCAATGCCACAGTGCGCATGCGTTTCAGTGGTTTTGCTCATTAAATTTATTCATGGAGAGTTCAAATTATGTATAAAGAAAAGATTGGCGTGATCCGGACTCGAACCGAAATCCATCAAATGCCGGTTCATTGCCTTACCAATTAGAGAATCACCAATTTTCTTTATCATTTGAATTCTCCGTAAGTAAAATTGGACCTAGAAATCTTCTTTGTTAAAACATTTAATTATATTATAATTTATTATAAGACCAGAATCCTAATTTAACCATAGTTGCTAAATTGTAATTGTTGTTAGATGCTGAGTAATCTTTAACCATGCATATAGGTTATTTCGGTCACCATGGCAAGCACACGATTTCGGGAACATGAATAAAATTTAACGATTCTCCCCTGAGACTCTCTCTGAGTTTTGTAATTCGGCTTGAAAATTCTAATTTTTGAGCTCCCAAAAATTACGGGCCCTACACACGTTTCTGGGTTTCCTACGTGGCTAATCGCATTTCTACTGCACTACTAACATAATTCATAATAACCTTCAGTAAGAGAGAGCATTTGTTTCCATTTTTAATATAAATCTAAAATTTTATAAAATTTTATTGCTCCCTTGAGTATTGTATTAAGACGATCGATTCTAATTTTTTTTACTATATAGAATTCTGACAGATGCTATTGTTTTACTTAAAAAGAAAGTTATATGCTGGAAGTTATGCACTAGACTGATCGCCACACAACCTTGTAGATCATTAGAGACTTAATTCAGAGTAGATATATCGAAACATAAAACTGGTGACCATTAGCTAGCACGTAGCTCATAAATAGTTTGGTATCATCTCAACTGGCGTTTAGTTCTTCGTGAAAGCAGCTACAGACAAGACGCGCAATCATCTCACTTGCATGTGAGTAGAAAATTAGTAAGAAAACTAATTAAATATCCAAGCTAATTGCTATTTTTTTATTTTACGAAGTTAGTACCCTCATCTAGTCAATAGTGAAATATTATATAAACTAAGTCAACATTCATTCCTTCCAAAGAAGGAAGTTATTGCCACAAATAAAAAAAAAAAAACTAAAAGAAGAATGAAGTTTTTGGTAAGATTCGGATAATTACTTATTGATTTAATTATAATTTCGAGAGTTTTACAAGTAAACACTTTATTAATTGTAGAAACATATGAGCATTGTCTTCGTATATCTCATCGGAGTAATTGCTGCACAAGAAGATGACGACGATGGTAAATATCGCCCAGATGCTATACCAGTTTGGGAGCATGTAAGTTTCTAGAAAATTTTGCTTTACCTGCATCATGCTCCATACGCGTTCGAAATACTAAACGTGCAAATTTGCTCCAACTGAAACCGCGATAACGTCGTATTATAAAAAGTGGAAAGTAAATGAGTAGTTAAGTTACAATCTTGCGAAGACACCGCGAGCGTACGTGCCTTTTGCTTATAATCACCCAAACAACAGATGGTTAATGCTCAAATATTTTTAATTCAATAGGTAGTTCAGAATAACACAGAATTAATGGTAATTTAAATTCAACCACTTGTTTGCAATTTAGAAATAATGAACTACGAAATTCTAAGAGAATTAAATGGCACAGCGAGAGTTGATATTTTACGAGTTTATAATTGCAATTTCTACGAATAGATGACAAAAATTTGACGTATGAAGTGTTTGTTTAATGTAGACGGGAGACGAAAGGCGCGAAAGAAAGTTTATGCCTTGTTTGTAATAGAAAACATGCTGTTGATGATTTCGAACGGGTTTATCTAGATAGGTGGAACAGTATGTAGGTAAAAATGGTTGAAATATATATATTGCGATAGGAAAACAACAGATGCAATGTCAACTGCAAATTGTATTGATTTATATGCGCTGTTAAAGTGGAACTTCTCCGGGCTAGAAGCGAAAGCTAAATTTTACGGCAAATGAAGGACAAATTTGATGTCAAGGTCACTCGTGCTACAAATATATAATTTCTGAGCAGGAACGTCAAGATTATACATTCAGCTACGGCGTGAAAGACCTTCATACTGGCGATGTGAAGAATCAATGGGAGAAAAAAGTAGGAGACACAATTCAAGGCCATTACACAGTCCTTGAACCGGATGGCTCTTTGCGCATTGTTCATTATACCGCTGATGAGAAGAATGGATTCAATGCTGTGGTTAAACATGAGGGACCTTCATATCATCCTCTAACTAAACCTCAGTCAGCAAATCATCAGATATACAGTCACACTAAGTTTACCTCCATTCCTGCGTCCACTTCCGCAGTTCCAACAAAGTCATTTCCAGTAAAATCACTAAACAATAATAATAAACTCCGACAATACCCCCTTAACAAATTCTCTCATATTGCGCAATCATATTCAGTGAAAAAGCCCAAACTTGAAGACGCCCAAGATGATACACAAAGTGTGAATATTGAACCGGAACTGGAAGCGATTGATGCATACTTGTACATACCATCACACCATAATCATAATCACAAGGGGAGCGATCACAAATCCTCGCCGAATCAGTACGAGTTAATCTCGGATGATCAATACCAGCACTTTGTGAGCTACGATGGACACGTGGAGCCAGTCCACCATGTGCCTGAAAACCATAAGTCTGTATACACTGCTATCCAACCGAATCTTAAAATTAAAAGCAATGAGGGCAAGCAGCCAATTAGTTATGATTTGTTGGCGCCGGTAACTATTGATTTGACTCAGTTGAACTTGGATTTGGACGCGTACAAGCAAGACGTGGTCGTGGGACAGGAAGTTGAGAGTGGATTCAAGCCGCTTCCGAAAGGGAAAGTGTCTGGCTTACATGTGCCAAATACTTTTAACAGTAACAAGAAAGTTGTTACTACACCGGGACTAAAAGCATTCGCTACTGCTCAGAGAGCTTTTCAGAGAGGGCCTGTTATTTTCCCAAAGCGCATTGACAAGGAGAAAAGTGTTCAGTTTACAAGTAGGAATAATAAGCCGAGACATACTAAACGTATTTCTTCTTATGATCAACATTAGTAATTTATAAAGTATTATACATTGATATATAAATATAAATAGTCATAATTTATTTAACATCAGTGAGTTTGTCGTGCAATATTACGCATAAGTTGTTGTTAAAGCTGTAAGTTAATTCTTTGGATGTAAACTTGTTATTTTGTTTTAATTGTAATTACACATTTGTGTAACAACTTGTTAATTGTTAATTGTTAACTGTTCGAGTGTCTGTTCTCTTGAATATAATATAATAATAGTAATGTCTTTCACAATTCAACTTTCACAGTATAAAGTTTAACAAAACTTGAAAGCTTAAGAAAAAGAAGATTTAATTGAAAAATGTTGAGAGTAGCGGTTATTATTTTGATTGGCTTGATATGTTATGCTAATTGTGAGTGCAAATAATCATAAATACTCCTACCTTATGGAACAATAACTATTGTTTTTAGGCCAACATATTTGTGCTATTTGCATGGATGTATACAAATGTACAGAACTCAACGATCATAGGTAACTTTACGGTTTAGTTAATCAATATTTAATGTCTATGTACTAATTATACTAATTATGCATTGTAGGAGGAAGGATCGAATGGTACTCTGTGAATTATTATGTTGTCCATATTACCCGCACGTTATTTATTATCTGAATAACATTAATTCTGCATCCTCATTCGGTTCATAAAATTTGAAATCTTTAAATTGTTTAATATTTATGGTCCAGTCAAAATAGCGAAAATAATGGCCAAACCTTTCATGAATTTGGATATGACTACTACGTAAGCTTAAGGTTTTATTTAGGATCAAATTGTAATAATGGATGGGTCGATTGATTGAACCCAATTGCTGTTAATTGGGGTCAATTGAAACACATGAACTGTATATATATAACTTATTTTAATTTAAGTGGTAAGACATTAAAAAAAACTAATTAGAGTCATAATTACAACAAATATACCAGGTGAGACAGAACTCAACCAATAAACTTTCAGAAGATGATCAGAGAGGGTTTCTGTATATTTTAATATAGGGAATGTATGGTCTTCGATGGTTCTTTGCTTATTTATTCTCTTTTATTGTTCTGTAATTTCACATTCGTTACGGAGTTACTGGATTTTCTTGTTGTATAGAATTGAGAAAAATATAATATATTTGGAAGAAGAAATCGAGTGACAAACTTTCAACGATTGACCATTGATATGCCCCGATTATTTTCATGTTAGGAACATATGGTCTCCGGTGCATCCTTCAGGATTTATTTCAATTTATTGTCGTGCAGAATTGTACTAAAGGGAATTTACATGCAATATATGATGAAACCCAAATTCGGACGAGTAGAGTAATTGATATTAGGAACGTATGATCTCAGGCGACTCGTTACCAAGTTATTGCAATTTATTTTACGGTAAAATTATGCAATTATAGATCAAAAAGTGTAACAACTCCGCTAAGAAGTATCAGGGTGTCCGATGATATCAAAATACTCTGAAAATGTTCCTGATCATCCCCTAAAAGTTTGCTGGTATAGTTCTGACTCACCCTGTACAAGAGACATAGCGGCTAAACGGCTCGGTTTCTCTTTGGGAGCTTGTAGAGCAACGTGGGTTTAGTTGAAATACACGCATTTCAGATGTGAAATTGATCGTTTCAGCAATCAATTGATAACAGTTGGAATGATTATATAATTTAAGATATTACTGATTTTCGCAACAAAAGCAAAATGGCCGTGCGAGGCGAAATGTCCTATTGAAATTAACTTTACTAACTGATTTAAAAAAAAGTGAAAGCAGCACAGAAAAATATAATAAAAACATAAACACTAAAAACACACTTGAAATATGGAATTTATTGTCATCAATGTTAAGTATCACACATAATTCTGAGCAAAATGCTCTACTTCACCATCGTTAGTATCAACACCTTCGTATGGATTATGTGTCCATTGTCTTTTTATTGTAATTTTGTCGTTTTATTATTTTTATGTGAAGAGGAAAGAACCATCTATGAAATAAATAACACGTTCTTTAAAGACATATTCTTTACGGTAAGCAACATGGGGCAAAACAGGCTACATGTAGGCAATTCCGCTTCAGATGTCTCTACTGTTTGACGATTATTTAAACGCTGACAACAATTGAAATATTATAACCTAATGTGATCACTGGAAAACATAGTTTTCTATATGCATCTAACTCCTAATAGCATGTTCGTAAATATTTGTACTTCAAGTACTTATAACGTTAGTAATATAACCGCGATGTTATATCTACTTACCGCAAAACTAACAATTTGTTTTTATTAAACTCTTCGGTTGATTGCAGTGACGTGAACTCGATGATGCTATAGACTTTCAGGAATAACTTATGAGGATTCTAGAAGATGCCAACAACACATGGAGACGAAACGTTTAACCATCCATTCCGCGATGCGAGCCGTTTCGCCCTGCCTTCCCCTAACAATACTTATTGTTAGTAATAAAGTAATAAAATTTCACGTGTTACAGAACAATTTACTTACAAATTCTACAAATTTTTGCCGCACCAGAACTCCACATTACCGTCTTCTTCACTTTGTGTAAAAGTTGGAACTTTACAGCGCACTACCGCGCACGTAGATAAAGTCCCATGGAATGTACATGAGATGCGTGAATTTCACTCTATGCTAGCAAAATTTCATTTTCTTTCCACAACAATATGACTGACATAGTGAAAATTACAGTTTTGCCGATCAGATGTGAAAAGATTTAAAATTTAATTTCAAAATATTTATTGCTATTTATTCGAAATAAGAATAATTCTCTACAAGCATGAAATGTCCTGTCTTTCGGTCTAGGTAGATATTCATCAGTAGGAAATAGATATTAGTATACAGGGTGTTCCGAAACTGAACGTTAAGTCGTAATCCATAGGTAGGCTAGATTACGACGGTTATTTGAAACATATTTCTATCGCATGAACTTTCAAGGTGGTAGCCATTTAAAGAGAATTTTGCAAATTGGATGTTTTTTAATTACTATGCCAATAAATCATTTCTTTCCTTAAAACTTATTAATTAGTCATAAAACCCTCTTAAAATAATGTCATCAAGGCGTTCCATGAATGAAAAAATAAAATTTCAACAATCCTGCACGTGTATGTCCTTCAGTATGCCCTTTCCAAACTTGTTCCGTGTGTCATGTCGTTCTTCGCCTCTTTTCTCCATAATGCATTTGTGAGGTATCAGTTTAGAACAAGTACGGGGGAAGCTCGAATAAAATTTGGCTTTTCAATCGACAGATTAAAGGAATTGGTAGTCTGCAACGGAAGGCTAAAATGGTACAATTGAATATTAGTTTTAAAACTAAGTAAGAATATGCTAAATTTCGACCTTCGTATGAATATCAATTTTTCGCTCAGCATCTAAGAAATAATTTAGTAAGTGTTATACCATTTTGGAAAGCTCATTAAGTGCACTAAGTTTTAAAGTCCCTTGCCAAAATATCAATGTTCATCTTTTAACAGGATAGGCTGTCAAAGTACAATCTTAATAAATTTGAATGAATAATCATTTTTGAATTTGTAAGGAATTTTGGACTAAGTAATATACAAAGAATAAAGAATATAGGGGATTTCTCGTACAATGTTATTGGAATTCAAATTACAAAGAAAAGATTGGTGTGATCGGGACCCGAACACCGAATCTGTCAATTGCCAGTTGACCGCAGGTCATTAGTTTACATAAAACAAATATTTTCTGGAATTCCAAGTAAACTGCTTACAAATTTTGAATTGGAATTTATAGCGACATTACATCAAAAAGAATGACATTAAATCACAATGAAAAAAGAAATGATTTGTAAGTACAGTATTCAAAAACACACCACATTTGGAAGATTCTCTTTAAATGGCTGTCCCTTTGAAACTACATGATATAGAATTTTATAATATTTATGAACAGTCATAAACTAGCCTATCTATGAGGTACGGCTTATCGTTGAGTTTCGGGACAGCCTTATGCATTTTCAATATACATACATATATTGACTGTAAATCATTGTTCTAAAATCAATTTCGAAATTTAAAATTTAATGAAATATCACTCTCACATTGCGCATGTGTTGAAACTGTTATCACTCTTACCATCGTTATCATCAATTTACGCTCTACAAATTTAAATATAAGATAAACTTATTGTACTTGAATATAGCGAATGTACTTAATGTACCTACTTTATACAAACTGAGTATAACAAATGATACTGGAACACGTATCTTGCTACGAGTTGTATGCAAAATATATTTTCTGCCAGAATTATTTTCTCCACATGATGTTGTTTGCTACCTATGTGAATCTCTTTACATCAATATTGATATATTAATTAATTAATCAACTTGTGTAGAGCCATAGTCGCTCGATGTAAGGTAAAAATTATCACTGCTTGGACTGCTTTGTTTTACGATCGTAAAATGTTAATAAAACTCAACGTACTCTCGTGTCTCATGGTGATATTCAACATTTATTTTCACCTCAATGGTAGGTATTATTGTATCATTATTTTTAGTATTTATACTACTAGTTTAAACTTCTATCAAAATATTTTTATCTTTGTTTAATTTCATTTATATGCTACGTAGGTTGTGAAACTCAACACATTTGTAACATCTGTATGGATTTGTATAAGTGCACTAAGGAAAATGATCGATGGTAAGAGATGTACATGTATTTTAGAAAGGATATCTTGTTTAGCAGTTTGTCACGTTTTTAGGAGGAGTGATAAGATAGAAATATGTGAGAAACGCTGTTGTCCTTACTTAGAAAGTGGATTCACGTATTTAGAAGAGTTTAATGTTGTTGAATCTTATCAAGGAGGATCATACTAGATCACAAAGGGTCATCTATTAATAAAAATGCTTAATCGGCTATTATCAATTAACTCTGCTGAATACTTATAATAAAACATATTTAAGTCTTATGAAACCAATGTCCTTTTTTATGAGGGTGAAGGAGGCTGTGTACCTTGCTTAACGAATTTAATTGTTCTCAGACAGACAGACTCAAATTTAACGCTTTGTAAACTTAAATAAAAGATAAAAGTATTGTACTTAAATAAAGCTAATGTACTTAATGCACCTACTTAATATAAACTGAATTTCGAAAATGAGACTGGAACACATATCTTTCTACACGGTGTATATAAAATATGTTTTCAGTCAACATTTTTTGCTCCATATGGCGTTCTTGGTATCTATGTGAAGCTTACTACATAAATTTTTAAATATTAAGTAATTAAGCAGTCTCTGCATAGCCACATTGTACTGCATTGTTTTACGATTGTAAAATGTTAATAAAATTCAACTTAGTGTCGTGTGTCATGGTGATATTACATATTTATTGTTACCTCAATGGTAGGTACATTGTATCATTATTTTTGTCATTTACATTATTATTGAACTATTAGTTTTAACTTTAATTTAAGTCTAATTTTATTTTTAATGGTACGTAGGTGGTGAAACGCAACACATTTGTAACGTCTGTATTGATTTGTATAAGTGTACTAAGGAAAATGATCGATGGTAAGAGATGTAACAGGAGTTTATGCAAGAGATTCTTGTTTAGCACTTTGTCATATTTTTAGGAGGAGTGATGAAGTACCAATATGCGAAGAACTGTGTTGTCCTTACTTAGCGAGTGGATTTACATATTTAGACGAGATTAATGTTGTCGACTCTTATGAAGGAGAATCAAATAGCACTTATAAACAATGATAACAAATCGGAAAGGATCATCCGTTAATAAAAATGTATTATCAACTATTATTATTAATTTTCTGAATTCTGATAATAAAGCTTATTTAACTGTTATAGTCTTTTTTGTGTGTCCTGTGTATTCTTGTGTTTTGTGTTCCTTATTTAGCGTACAGGAGATGAGGTTGTGTACCTTTCTTTACAAATTCAATCTCAAATACAGGTTTATTTTTGTAAGTACTTTTCTGATAGTAAATACTATAAGGGCCCTAAATACAATTTCATGTATTGCCAGATACAGGGTTCGAACCCTGGCTGGAGACATCCTGTGATTGTGATTGCACCATTCTGAGGCGTCTGTAAACTTCATTATCTGGTGTTTTTCCATGTAGGTATAGCCAACATTTTGCTTGCTTTGTCGAAATCACCTAAAGTGGAAAAAACAAATAAAATACGCTGGCTTCATTTCACCATAAAATTGCACCACAGTCCCAACAATTATTTCTTATCTGCTTCTCTGATTTTATGTTCATTTGTCATTAAGGAACTTGATCAGAATATTTGGCTTAATTTATTTCGCACAATACCAGCTCTAAAGCGTGTCTGTGATATGAAATCGCAGCCATAAAGAAATCGTTGAAAGGATTTAACCGATTTCACAAGTTACAGTATCATGAAAGTGCTATGCATCCTGATTGCACTCTCAACACTTTGTACTGGTAAATATTCACAAAATCCTTTGTTTGCAAAAATATAAAATAATTTATTTATAATATACTAAACATTTACCAACATATTACAATGAAAATGTCAACATTTTAGTACCTCAATCGCAACACATTTGCGATGTATGTAAACAATTATACAAATGTCCAACTGTAAAAAAAGACAGGTAATTAAATCCAAATTATCTGAAATGTCAGTAATAAACCTATATTCTATAAATTTTCAGCGAAAAAGTGCATCCATGTGACGAGTGCTGTCCTTACAATCACAAGCTTTTTTATTACCTAGACAAGTACGACATTAATCATAAAGTTTCGGATTTAAACTTTAGTTAAACATAATTAAACGAATATTGTATTGTTGTAATATAGATTTCCGATTATTGTACATGCTCCTTGTGTGAAAATAATAATTGAAGTATTGCTTATTTGCTTATCGAAGTTGGTCAAAAGAAGGTACGAAAGGTTGGGAGGCCTTTGTTACTGGTTGGTTGCGCAATTATATATTATGAATTTCAGTGTATATTGGTTTATTGTGGGGTTAGCTGTAATTTCCTGTAAGTATGCTGTGGCACATTTTTTATATTATGTTATATACTTGAATTTTTAGGTGTTTCGTCACAGCATATTTGCAATATTTGCAAACCAGCGTATCCTTGCACTAATAAAAATACTACCAGGTAAAACATCATGTTATGTATATTATTTTCAATACGCTTATCTATGTACAAAATGGTTACAGCCTAGGAGAGATAGCAAATTATTTCTAACCGTTAGGATTATATCCAGCGTCGAGCGATAAATATAAGTTTATTTCAGGTTAACATCTTTAGATAAAGTCTGCCGGAGATGCTGTCCATATCGCAAGGAAACTTTTTATTATCTTGATCAGTACTTAATTAATCGGCAGAATATAATTTGAAAAGGTATGAAAATGATGAAACTTCGAGATATTTAAAAGCTGTACATGATATACTTTAAAAAATAAATTCTTGTATCTTATGCTCTTTGTATGGTTGAAAATTATTGTTTTGTAATATTTTTATTTTCCGTCCACTATATTCAAAGGCTGAGTACAAAGTACAAAAGTAGTAGTAGTAGTACAAAATAGTATTTCAAATACATAAACAAAACACAAAAAATAGATTTAATCCGAAACTATGGTAGCTCCTCATTAATTAGAAAAAAAACTGTTTTCTTGATTTGACTTCAACTTTCATTTCTGGATAGAACCGGACATCTTACCAAACTTAGCTGGAATAAATACTGACAACAGTTTTCCGGTACCTTCCAAATTTTAAAAGAAAAGCTGGTACGAGGACAGTTGGATGTTCACAGCATTTTCTTCAAGACTACAAGAGATATCGGAAAACTCTGCGCAAGATTTATATTTGAGTTGATTCACGTTCTTTTGATTATAAATAATATTACCTATACTATGTGTGTAATTATTTAGAAGTTTTAATTATACCTCCTTATAAGTAATATTTACATTTTAAGGCAATAAAAGTAGAAAGAAATATGTTTAGGATGCAAAGAACACTTTAAGTTGAGCAACATGTGTAATTGATGTACGTAGGTAATTATGAACTTTGTCACGTTTTTGCTAAACAAATTCCTGGTTTCTCTACATTTTCGTAATCAGTAAGCAGTCTGATTTTATACTTTACCAGTTCCTGTTACCACATGCACGAACAATCCAAAAAGTAAGCTAAAAGATTTATTTAAAAAGAATGGGTTTATATAAATTATAGATTAAAAAATGTAGAAACAATGTTTTTGTGAGGTTACCTAAAAAGATGAAAATAAATTATACATTACTTGTGTTTTCTAGGAACGCATTCTTGCAAAGTCTGCGCACTACGTACGAGTGATATAAACTTCGAATTTGACCACTATTTTCTCGTTTTTAGATTCATTCCTAAGAAAGTTGTTTTAGATTTTTTTAATCGACACATATGGCAAGTGTGTGAAAAATGATTGCACCGAGTTCGAAGCCAATAAGATGGGCTTGTTGTTAGCATAACGCACCATTCACTGGTGGGACACGATCTCGCCAGTAAGACATAAAAATTGATCTTACCAGCCAATCAATATTGTCTAAAATAATTTATCTGTAATTGTAGACAAATTTTAAAAAATCCTTTAACTTACTTTGTTGGATGCCCTCGTATATCAGTTATAGTAATTTATGATAATGGCCAAGTTATTAAATTATTTATTTATTATTTTAATTCTATTTAAAGGTAAGATTCACTAATTTATGAACTAGAAATTACATTATTTGAACCATTGCATTTCTGTATATCTATAATATTTTACCCCTTTTAGTTATAAATATGCAACATATTTGCAATGTTTGTGATGATGTATACAGATGTCTGCAATCACATCCTAAAGGGTAAGCATTTACTGAACCTAATTAGTGTTTACTAAATGTCAACAATTAGCCTGAAGTAAGACTAATGTAGTCATTTAATCCGGACAGAACTGACAGTTGTGAGTTGGGCCGAAAGCAGTATTATTTCTGCCTCAATATGAAACTGAATTCAGCTGAATATATGAATTCAAAAGTGTTTTTTATAAGCCACTAGTATGCCTCATTTACTTGATTTTTTTTACAACATACTTAGTTAGGAGTTAATAACTTCTTCAAAATGTTTCATATAAATTTTCTTAATGTTATTTGATTACATCGTTACTTGATATAATTACCACGGGTTGTAGTTTGATATAATTAAACTTAGGTTCTGTCTTGCCACCTGCTGATACACTGATTAATAGTTATTTGTCAAATAACTATTTATTTATTAGCAAATGAAAAGACCGGGCTTTAAAAGGGATTGTGATTTTTGATTATTGCTTAAAATCGTAATCGTAACCGAATACAATTAAACCCAAATACGTGAAAATTTAATATTTGATTAATACCCTATTCCATCAATATCTCTTAATCAATCTCTAAAACAAAACGTTTTTATACGTTCCTCCATGTTTGGTTAAACCAAAATTTTCCAACCGTTGCATTAAAGCGGCAAAATTGCAATAAACCAATATGGCAACCATACCAATCGTTTATTAACTTTCTGAACCACGAATTAATTAGTTTTGAAGCCGTATAGTGCCTTCACACGACGCATGTTTTATGCTGCAAGTTGTTTTTGGTGCGCGTATAGTATGTAGCATGTACATATATGTTGCCATGATAAGGACCAAAACATTTCAACTCTATGCAACTTACAGCTCAAAAACTGCGTCAGTGTGACGACACCAGTGCTTGAAGCAGAAACTGAATTAATTTTAAGTATAGATAACTTTGCTTTTAATTCAACAGTAAATATTTTGAACCAGTAAATGCAAAACATATTTTATTATTTGTAACATTCCAAAATACATATAAATTATTTCTGGCATTATTATTAATCTGTCCTTCAATTATAATTGAATGATAATTATAATTATTATCTTTTCCTAATCATTCATATTTATGTTTGGTGGCAATATCTCAAGCATTTCGATTAGTCATTATTAACATAGTCGAAAAAATAACACAGTGACAAACTGATTTAATTTAGCGAGTAAGGAATTATAAGAGGTGTTCTTGGTGCATCAAATTCTTCTTTTCCTAAATTATACTCCCTACTTAAAAATCATAAATTAAATTAAAATGATTTAATGATTGATTGGAAAATGTAGACAATATACCCATAAGACCAGTTTCTTTTATAAATGCAGTCACTTGTGATATTACAAAATGGTTATACAATCAATTTAAAAATATTCTTGGAAATTTTAATAATAGATCTTTTTTAAATAGTCGCAGACGACTATATTGGCGCTATAAGGCTCTAACTTTGAGCTACAATCTGATCATTAATAATTTGAACACATTCGGCTTAATGGTAACAATTATCATCACATCTACTAAGTCATATTATGTTTTGACATTTCAACATATGGACAAATGTCAACGGCGTTTCAAGCACCTGAGCATGCATTGTTAATAAACCCTTCTCTCCTACAGTATTGGTTTGGATATAATTTACTACGGTCGGGTCATA